>JAVJIX010000014.1:1822500-2132500 GCA_036785185.1 Paratrypauchen microcephalus
TAATGAAGACTGTCCAAAATCTAATACAGTTACAAATCAGACTCTGAGGTATTACCTGGGATTTGTTTTGTAGTAACTGCTGGAAAAAATCAACGTATTCATTGCCCGAAGAAAAAAAGTTTCAATGTTGTTCATCAAAACATACCTGGAGTTGTTTTTTTGTTTCTTACACACACAAGCCTGCATATTTAGAGTTTTTCTCTAAAACTGAAAATACTCTTTTCCACCTTGTGATATCATGTGGTAGTACAGAAAGTGCTCCACTGTGTCTTTACATTCCATACACCTTCACTAGAACTATTTGAATGTTTTCAGCCCTGGGATTGGCAATTGCTATTGAACAAAAGGTAAAAGAAACCATTAAGTTGAAAACTGCCGCTTAATGACATCACAAGGTGGAACAACGCATTTTGAGCTTTGAAAATGTAGACAGACTCATAATAAAGGACAGACAAATTTGAACCACAAGGGAAATTATTTGTACACAGGAGCTCACAACATATTATAATAACAAAGAGAAGTTTTTGAGGAGATAACAATGTTTTAACATGACAAAAACTCACAGGAGTCAAATTTGCGTAATATAGGAGCAGAAAGAAACAATGGAAACAGTGGAAACAGTAGGGGATACGTTTGATTTTGGTGTATATCTGTATTCACAAAGCAAAGCAGCGGTTAAAAAACACATAGATACACACACCAACAGCAGACACAGCTAACCATGTGGGCAGGTTGTAGGGGGAGTTGGGGCCATAGTGTGTTTTGTTGCATTCTGGGTAAAAAAAAATGCAGATAGTTCAGCAAATAATAAGAGTGAAAGTAATTCAGTGGAACAGAGCAGCAGGATCTGACTCATTATGTCATGACAAGTCGGGAAATGAGAGACCCGGCAGCAGTGAGAAATGAATAAGGACATCAGGTACAAAAGAGTTTAGGAAGTAATTTAAAATTGAGTAGTGCCACATGTCCTGTTTAAATAGTCTGTTGCAATGTGATTTTCAGCATGTTGAACTTAAAGCTCCCATGTTATGCAAAACTGACTCTTGTGAGCTTTAACCCATGTACAGTCTGTTTAGATCTCCAAAGCTCAAAATGCCCTGTTCCACCTTACGATGTCATACATTGCACTTTGCACTGCACTTGGATGTAGCTGCTCGGCCATGGAAACCCATTCTGTGAAGCTCTACGCCGTGTTCTTGAGTTATTCTGAAGGCCACATGAAGTTTGGAGGTTTGTACCGATTGACTCTGCAGAAAGTTGGCACTATGCGCCTCAGCATCTGCTGACCTCACCCCATCAGTCGCTGTGGCCATTCCCAATCGCTTCCACTTTGTTATAATACCACTGACAGTTGACTGTGGAATATTTAGAAGTGAGGAAATTTCATGATTGGACTTGTTGAACAGGAGGCATCCTAGCACAGTCCCACGCTGGAAATCACTGAGCTCCTGAGAGCGACCCATTCTTTCACAAATGTTTGTAGAAACAGTCTGCATGCTTAAAGGAAAAGTAACGTTATTTTACAATCTGAGCCTTCTTTCGGTAATAAAACAAGTCGTTTGACTCACCCATATCACGTTCGTGTCATTTGGAGCTGTTTGAAGAAAGTTATGTTGCAGCGTATCCGTTAGCATTTGTATTCGGGGCATTACTTTGCGGTCTCCAAATAACACAAACTTTAGCACTTTTCAAATCATAGAAGCCCGATGTCTTAATGAAAAATTTCGTTTGAAGCAAAAGTGGCCTGTAATCCGAGGTTTATCCATAGTTTTCAGCTTTGCGTTTCCTGTTTGGGTCCCGGGAGCAGTCCGCGCATGCGCACTGGCGTCCTCATCTACTCGAAACTATGGCTAAATCTCGGATTACAGGCCACTTTTGCTTCAAACGAAATCTTTCATTAAGACATCGGGCTTCTATGATTTGAAAAGTGCTAAAGTTTGTGTTATTTGGACACCGCAAAGTAATGCCCCGAGCAAATGATACGAGCCCCATGTTAACGGATACGGGATCATTGGTAGAACAGAACGGCTCAACATAAGTTCTGCGATACTGCTCCAATTGACAGAAAAATGCTATGGGTGAGTAAAACTACTTGTTTTATTGCCGAAAGAAGGCTCAGATTGTAAAAAAACGTTAATTTGCCTTTAAGTGCTTGATTTTATACCCTGTGGCCATGGAAGTGATTGGAACACCTGATTTCCAATATTTGGATGGATGAGTGAATACTTTTGGCAATGTAGTGTACATTACATATAATACATTACAGTACAACAACTGTAAAGTTGTAATTTATATGTGAAGTGTTTGAGTTTGGTTCAATGATTTACAGCTCAGAATTTTTATTCAGTGAAAATAAGAATAGTGCTTTCCCTGGCTACTTTATATTTTAGTCTACTCTTAGTTTAACTCCCCTAGCAGTCTATATTATCAGACTTTTCCTTCTTTGATGATTTGATGATTTTTCTTTCCTCCTGAGTCTGTCTCTCCTGCCTCCAGCAGCAGAGACAGACAGTCACTCCTCCCACACTGCCCTCTACAGTCTGTGCTCTTGACAGGCACTCTCCCATCCTCTTTCTGGACACTATGTTATATTACATTAGAAATGTCTCAACAGAGTGTTTTCTGACTAAAACTTATGAGATACAGTCTCAGAAAAAGATCACACAAAATTAGTAATTGCAGGACGAGCGCATCTGATTAAAACCGATGTAAAGCCAAATGTCATTCTAAAGTATTTAAGTTTATTAAGTTAATATCTTTGTCATTCCTGGGTCTATCAACATAAAATAAAAAGTGACTGAAAGATAAAACCCACCTCTGTTAGAATATTTCAGCTATAAGTCCCTATGAAGCAGTTTTCTGTTGCATCTGAGAAGGACGCTAACCAAAATAAATGTCAATACAGCACATGAAGGGACACGTGCATATCGACAAGTCCGTATCGACGGACCAGTATCAAACTATTCGATATACTGAATATCGTTGCATCCCTAGAAGACACCCATTTTGGTTTCCATGGTGACAGTGGGGAGCATCTTTAATAAATCCTAACAGTTTGCCCACTCAGTTTCTCAAGTAGCCTGCATTTATTTGTTCTTTTATTTCTTGTTTTAACCTTAGACTGCATAAAGCCTAAACCTCAGCCTAAAAAACAGGCACCAGGGACTACAGGTGGAAATTAGCTCTGGTGCTACAACCGGGAACTCTCCTGTTAAGGTTAATGTATATTGTGCACTGTCCCTGCCTCATAAATAAACTAACTAAGTAAATAACATAAATATAAGAAGTATACTAAGGGAGTGTGATGTCACCCATACCATTTACATATACAGCTCTGGAAAAAAATAAGAGACCACTGCAAAATGATCAGTTTATCTGATTTTACTGCTTATAGGTATGTGTTTGGGCAAAAGGAACATTTTTGTTTGAGTCTATAAACTACTGATAACATTTCCCCCAAATTCTAAATAAAATATTATCGTTTAGAGCATTTATTTGCAGAAAATGAGAAATGGTCAAAATTACAAAAAATATACATGTTTTCAGACCTCAAACAATACAAAGAAACAAGATCAGATTCATTTTAAAACAACATAATACTAATGTTTACACTTAAGAAGAGTTCAGAAATAAATTTTTGGTGCAATAACCCTTATTTTTAATCACAGCTTTCATGCGTCTTGCCATGCTCTCCACAAGTCTTTCACATTGTTCTTGGGTGACTTTATTCCACTCCTGGTGCAAGAACTGAATGAACTCAGCTTTGTGTTTGTGTTGGAATTCAACAGACGCTGGAATGGAATGGCTGTAATACATGTAGAGATGCTGATTTCAGAAAAAAATGCAGTGGTCTCATTTTCTTCCAGAGCTGTATGTTTTCTATGGTTTTAACTGCCACCTCTAATTATCTAAAAGCTTTTGTCTAGCCTACATCGTGTGTGAGCGAACAAATTACTAAATCACTACTATTCACTATTACTGCAGTTGGAGTAGTAGAAGTTGTAACTTTCTGTGTTACCCCCCAAAGTCAGAACAACCTTTATTTTTTTTTAACTTTAGCTGTAAAGGTCTCTTACTGTCTTAACTTTTTGATTCCTTGAACCCAGTCTCTCTGGTTCACTTGCTGTCTCTTTATTTATCTCTTTGGGGTTGCTTCAGTGATATTCAAATCTTTCCGAAAACTGCCTTTGAATACATATTGGATTCGGTCTTCTACCTTGACTGTGCCTCCAGACCCACTAAAACTGAAGAACTGAAAATACTGCTATCCACACATGCACACACACACATTTTCACAGGAGTGTTAGCTTGGAGGCAGTCACGGACCGCACAGGTATCACAGTTTGAGTTAGCTGCAGGTGGGGCTAATTGTCTCAGCATGGATACACTTGGGCTCTCGTTCATCTGGGGGTTTTGTCACTCCTGTCGTCTTTCCGCTTCTCTTCAGTGGGATGGGTAGAGCTGGTGCTATATGCATGCAGACTAATTCATTTTGTTCACTTCATAAGATTAAAGAAGAAACTGTCTGGTTCAGTCAGTGTTTTGTTCTTGTTCCAATTTGTTGCTTGCTTTGCTTGTATCTTCTTTTCAGTGGGATTTCAAGGTATGGGCAACGAATCAACAGGGCCCCACCAACCACTAGGGGGCCCCAAAGGTTGAATGTCCATTGCTTGGCCTTAGTATGCATTATATTGGTCACGGGGTCACATTTTTATATCGCGCTTTTCCACCTTTCCCAGGCACTTTACATCAAGGAACCACTCACCCATTCACAAACACATTCATACACCAGTGTATCCAGACAATGTGGGCAAGCCGGGTGTCTGAAGTGTCTTGCCTAAGGACACAATGACAACATTAATCTGTGGGAGCTGGGGCTACTGTTTCCCACATTACAAACACATGAGGGAATATTAAATGTGCAAATGCTGTTTGTGACATATACAGCTCTGGGGAAAAAATAAGAGACCACTGCAAAATTATCAGTTTTTTTAATTTTACTACTTATAGGTATGTGTTTGGGCAAAAGGAACATTTTTGTTTGAGTCTATAAACTACTGACAACATTTCCCCCAAATTCCAAATAAAAATATTATCGTTGAGCCCATTTATTTGCAGAAAATGAGAAATTGTCAAAATAACATATATATATAATCCAATCCAACTTTATTTATAAAGCACTTTAAAAACAACACAGTTGGCCAAAGTGCTGTACACAGGTTAGAACACAAAACATGACACACAGTAACATCAAAAACAGAACATGATAAATGTCAACTACTCACACGGAGTTAAAAGCCAATCTAAAAAAATGAGTTTTAAGAAGAGATTTAAAAACAGGAAGTGAGCCGGTCTGTCTAACATTCAGTGGAAGTGTATTCCAGAGTCTTGTAGCAGCCACTGAAAAAACCCAATCACCTTTAAGTTTCCTTTTTTGTCTTAGGGACCACAAGGAGAACCTGACCTGCAGACCTGAGAGAGCGGGAGGGCGTGTAGGGCACCAGCAGGTCAGACACATACTGTGGGGTCAGGCCATGGAGACAATTAAAAACAAATAAAAGAATCTTAAAATCAATGCGAAACTGAACAGGTAGCCAATGGAGAGATTGAAGAATGGGAGTTATGTGATCAAATTTCCGAGAACCAGTTAAAAGACGAGCAGCAGCGTTCTGGACTAGCTGAAGACGGGAAATTAAGGTTTTGTTGAGACCTGAGTATAAGGCGTTGCAATAATCTAATCTATGTTTCTGAAATCCAAATAAGATGAACCATAGGTTGGTTTGTTTAAAATGGAGCTTGTTATTGTAGATACTATCTAGATTGTTGCCATCAACATTGAAGATTTAAAGTTAAAGGAAAAGATCTCTTCTTTTTTCAAGTTAAAGGTGCACTATGTAACGTTTCTGGTGGAAGATCTGCTACCTGCATGTCTCCATGGACATGTTATTGCTTTGTCTAAAATTTTCCACAGTATAGATTAAACCTATCTATCATGAGGAAGAGAAGCAGGTTACAGCACTACGCTACATTACAGGTCAGATCTGTGGAAAGCCGCCCCTATTCACAGAAGGAATTATTGTATTTTTGAGGAATAGAAACACTCGTAATGAATAAATGTGCCCTGCCACGTGAAAAAAGGCTACAACTCGGCATTTGTGAAACTGAGAAAATGACGTTTATAGTTTTTGTTTTGTTTTTTTATTTGTGATTTTTGTTTTTTGCAGAATGTGCTAGTTGAGATCATGAAGAAGTCACTCCATGTTTCAGATAACAGTATTAGTTGTGTTAAAAACATACATTTTTATTTCAAGTTTTTCATAAAGAAACGGAGCGTGCTAGATGTATATGTTTAATGTCATACCATGGAATATTCCCGCCAAAGCAATAACATCCCCATGGAGACAAGAATGTAGCTGATCCTGAAAAGTTGCTCAGTGCAACTTTAAGGACAAACGAGAAGCCTCCACATAAAATGATCCTGCTTCTTTTGTGTCTTTTAGGTCGTTTTCACACCAGGAAAGTCCGATAGTTCACTTGCTTTGGTCCGGACCAAATTTTTTAAATTATTATTAATTTTGGTGTGGTTCGCTTTCACACTGCACTTTTTTGTAAGTGGACCAACATCTGTAAACAAAACCACGTGTGCTGAGGTCGCTCAGCCATTGGACAGAAATGAGCCGTGTCATAACGTTGTGTCCAAACACGGAAGGAGGAGAATAATGGTGTTACGTGCTGTTTTCAATATAGCCTTAGCACAAATGTTTGAGCAGCATCGTGAAGTTTACACTATCAAACGGCGAAGACACAGGGCAAGACCACTACGGAAGACAGCGCTCATTAGGGGTGGCACGGTACACAAAACTCACGGTACGGTACGTACCTCGGTTCAGACCCCACGGTTCGGTACATTTTTGGTACAGTGCAGGAAAAAAAAACATAACCAGAAAGAGAGAGAGAGAGAGAGAGACCCGTGCAGCGGGTGGGGCAAACTCTCCGCTCTTTCCTCTTTAGCAGTGCGCTGGCTCCACTTCCGTTTGAGCACAGAAGGAAGATATGAGACGATTTCTATTGAAAAATAAACAAATTTCCACAGAAAATAAAATTAAACCACTGCTGTTTCAGAGGTTAGGAGGGTTGGATAAAGGACATCCGAGCCTGGAAACACACTCACGTGTCTCCAGGCAAATTAAAAAAACGCATCTCGCATTTCGTAGCTCGTTTGCGGTCCAAACTCTCTGGGCTAAGTGCGGGAGGGGGTCCGTGACTTTTCATGACTGATGACTTTATGTGCTCATCAGGGCTCGCAAATGGCAATGGTTAAAGAGTCCTCAAGGAAACCCTTGCAAAATGAAAGTCCTGTGGTCAATTCAATATTAAACTTGTGTACCGTATATTCTCCGTCAAAATGCGCGCACCGAACCGTGACCCCCGTACCGTGACGGTTCAATACGAATACATATACCGTGCCACCCCTAGCGCTCATGTGCGCGCATCAAGTTGTGACTCTTGCTCTTCACTTGTTTAGTTTAGTTTCGTTTCGTCAGCCTCGGTTTCCCATAAGGCTTGACATACAACGGGAGCTTGATAAGTACAAAAAGCTAACTTGTGTCGGATCGAGTCCGGTCTGCATTCTCACCTCAAACGAGCTCGAGTTCGAATGGAACCGTGCCGAGACCGAGCTTTTTAGGTGGTCTCAGTTCGCTTGTTTGCTCCGGATCGAGATTTTTGGTTTTTATTCACACCAGCCCAAAAGGTCAGAACCCAAAAGGAGCAAACGAACTCTGGTTCGTTTTAAACGAACCAAACAAGGCAGGTGTGAAAACGACCTTATTCCTGTTTAGACTCTGTTTAGTTCATTCTTGTTTGATCCTGGAGTAGACCATGGTTTAATCTAATCTGTTAAATGCAATGGGTAAGTCCTGAAAGCTGAAATATTAGCAGGCAGTTTCATGTGAAAACTGCTGATCTAATTTGTTCACTTTTTCACCTTTAGCCTGGACTGTGTCACAGCACTGGAGCAACAGATGAAACAAAAGGCATAAAAGTTTAATTAGACATTATGAGAAAATTGAACACTGCTGTGACTGAGAATGTAACCATTAAAAAGTACCAAAACATCCCCTCAGTACTGCTCTGGGGCACCATCCTAATACAGTAAGCAGTGACTCATCTATGTGTGGGATTTGAGATTGAAAATTCACTTGTGTGTTTTCAAAGTTCGTGGCACACACATGTCCTCAGGGTCAAATAAGTTGAGCTTTTAAGGGGATATATTACACTATTTTCTTATCTATATTATAATATTTCTTCATCACAAACATACTTGGAATTGTGTTTTGTTTCATTCACATGTTTAACACACAAACTATAAGCAATGCCATGGGGAGCCAGCTCCACTGGCTCCCCATCACACACCGCATACACTACAAAATCATACTCCTCACCTACAAAGCCATCCACAACCTCGCCCCTCCATACCTGTCGAACCTCATCCACATCTCCACACCTGCCCGCTCCCTCCGCTCCTCCTCCTCCCTGCACCTCACTGTCCCTCCTGCCCGTCTCGTCACTATGGGAAGCAGAGCCTTCAGCCGCTCTGCTCCCCAGCTCTGGAACTCCCTCCCCCATGCTCTCCGCGACACACACTCACTCTCACACTTCAAATCTCAACTCAAAACTCATCTGTTTAGAGAGGCCTTCTCACTCTGACCACTCTGACCATAACTGCACTGTCTTTTAATCTGTATCTGTTTTTTAAAATGTATTTCTACACTGTTTTTATTTTGTTTTATCTTGTTTTTATGTACTGTATTATTTAATTAATGTATTTAATTGCTTGATGTACGGCGACCTTGAGAGCCTTGAAAGGCGCCTAACAAATAAAATGTATTATTATTATTATTATTATGTGGTAATACTGGAAGTGCTCTGCTGTGTTTTTAAACTCCATACACCTTTACTAGAATTATTTAAATAATTTCAGCCACAGTGTTTTCTATTTACATCAAACTAAAGGTAAAGGTAGCTGTTATCGAGAAAACCACAAGACATCACGAGATGTAGACAGACTAATAATAAAGGATTATTCAAACGTGTGTGCATGAAACAAAACACAATATGTAATATTGTGTATATAAATATAAACTATTTTGGTGAACAATAACAATGTATTTTTGTCCTCATTGCTTCTGGTAATTGAATTGCAGTCAGTTCAGTGTTCTAATGTGTGTCTGACAGTGGTGCAGTACACGCGTATGTCTCTGCTCTGACCATAAGACAGAAGGGATATTGGTATTATTCCCTGTGGAGATGTCTCTCTCTTCCACAACAGCAGGAGTCATCACAGAAGAAACCCATACAAACACACAATACAGCCGTGTATGCTGCTTAACTCTCTCTGTACCAAACCAAGTTAACGAAAGCTATACAAAAACATACAACTCTATTCACTCTAATCAGTGTGCAGTTAGGACATCACCACTACAATTACACTGTCTCCTCTGCCTTCAAAGCTCTCCTGGCTAGACACGTGTCTAAGGGCCACAGCTCTGATGGGTACATTTCAAATGATTGCTTCCTCTCTGAAGTCAGGCTCTCACATGTATTGTGGTCAATGGAGGCCATTCTGCTGTTTGCTTATTTGAAAGGAAAAATCTCATGTTTGTTTGACTGTAGTGTACTAACTTTCCTGAAATGTCATATACAACCTAGGGCTGGGCGATATGGAGCAAATAAATTATCTCTATGTTTTTGCTATATCTTGATATACGATATATATCTCGATATCTATGCAGGGGAAAAAAAAAAAACGCGCCAAATTCAGCAAGGATTTTATTTTTTTTTTTACTGAAGTGCAAACAGGTAGGCAGCCAAGTGCCTAAAAGTAGACAGGTACTAGTAACAAAGTGCTTGTGCACCATTTTTAACATTACCAAACCAAGTAGTACATTGCCTTATTTTAATTGTAAACATAAAATCTGAGGATAGACAGTTCTTATAAAGTGCTTCTTTAACATTTAAGATAAAAGACAAAAAAAAAATCCCTCATTTCGTAGCCAAGTGCCTAGAGGTAGACAGGTACTAGGAACAAAGTGCTGTGCTTGTGTACCAATTTTAACATTATCAAACCAAGGAAGTAGTATATTGCCTTATTTAATTGTAAACATAAAATCTGAGGGTAGACAGTTATATAGTGCAAAGATAAAAAAAAAAAAAACATTTAAGATGAGACAAAAAAATCCCTCATTTCGTAATTAATTTTAAAAAAAGAAGATAAAAGGAGAAATTCAATTTGTCAACTGGACAAAGTTTGTTTGGTTGAAAAACGTTTCGCCGCTCATCCGAGAGGCTTCGTCAGCTCATAATCGTCAGAACTGACGAAGCCGCTCGGATGTGCAGCAAAATGTTTTTCAACCAAACAAACTTTGTCCAGTTGACAAATTGAATTTCTCCTTTTATCATGGATTCTACCTGGACGACTGAGGGTTTTTTCATGCAAAAAAAAAAAGAAATAATACATATTGCCTTCCTTTTCCTTAAAAAACTAAATTCGAACCCCAAAAAACAAAAGACTGTACCTGTAGTGTAACACTTTTACATTTGAAGATTTTGAGCCAGGAACACCAATCGGTCAACTGTGTCAGGCTTAAGTGATGCCCATTGACATGTAACATTCTTGGAAGTTCCTGTCTCGCAAAAAAGTGGCGACTAGGGAGACTGTATCTAGGGTCAAGCGTTTTTAGCATTCGTATGAAGCCCGGTCGCTCAACAACCGCTATGGGCGTCATGTCTTTTGCAATATGAAAGGCAATGGACTCCGTAATGCTGACCCACCTTGCACTTGTTTTCTCATAGGGTAGACACCAGGGTAAAGATGTTTGGAGCGTTGTTTGTTGTGTCTTAGAAGTGGTGGTGGGTTTGCCCGCGAACCGAAGCCTGGAACACTCTTCGTATAAGAGTTTGTGGTCGTACTGCAAATGGTAGAACAGATTTGTGGTGCTCGATGCTTTTGATGGCACCAGTTTCTTGCATTCTCTGCAAAATGCCTGTTTCTGCTCCTCATCGGACGGTTTAAATCCGAAATACCGCCATATAATGGAGCCGTTTGTTCTTTTCTTTGGTATTAATTCACTCGTGGACGCTTCTGTGGGCGCCGCCATGTTGAAAATGAGTTATCAACAAACACACGCGGTGTGCGTACGGGGAGGGGAGGGGAGGGGGAACCACGGCAGTGAAACACAAACGCAAGAAGGAGGCGGGGCGGACAGCTCCACAAACAGTTGAGGAAAATAAGCAGAGTGGCGAAATCTTATTCATTTAGCGCATTATCTCGAGTTTTTCGATATGCCAAAATCTTTCTCGATTTCATAAAACATCTCGAGATATCGCAAATCTCGATTAATCGCCCAGCCCTAATACAACCAAAAAAATCAAAGTTCTGCATTATTTTGGCAAATTGTAAATTTTTTGTGATTTAAATTTTCCCCTTTAATCATCAACAACAAAATAGTTTATATTTATACACACAACATTACATATAGTATGTCTTATAATGTTATAACTATGTTTGTGTTTTCTTAAATGTGGCAAAAATGTTTCCACAAGCTTCATCCTCAAGTATAAGCGACAAACGATATCTTTACAAATGTTCTAATGGATTAATTGCCTTCACCCAAGACCTGATAAATAATAGTAGAGTTGTGCATACAATCATAGCGTGTGTGTGTTTACTCCAGTGTGTGCAGACTGTGCTCGGAGCTGCACAATCACAGCAGAAGCTCCAACAGTGATGGATGGAGCACATCTGAGTGCCACAGATCTGAGTGGAAACAGAGGAAATGAAACATGACATGCAATAGAAAATCAAGGTATCACAAATACATTTGAATTTCAGAGTGTGCTTTTGAAATAGGCTTTAACATGTGTCAATCATGGATTCGAATCTCAAAGATTGTTTACGCAAAACAAATGGTTCCATGTAATGCGATTTGTTGCAATGTACAGTGGTACCTCACCTTACGAAAGACCCAACAAACGAAAATTCCAAGTTACGAAACGCCTTCACGTTAAATTTTGGTCTCTAGATACGAAAGAAAATTCAAGTTACGAATCGCGAAATCTCAAAAATTCAAATAATGCGCGCTCAGCCACACACATTATACGCTTTTCTCAGACTGGATTTAAACTTTTCTCACTTTTGTCTCTCGTTTAAACACTCAAACTTTCATAGCTTTTCAACAAAATGTATTAATAGTGAAGTGTGGGGGGAAGGGGGAGGGGGGAGGGGGAGAAGACTGCGCGCGGAGACGTGTGTGATAGCGCAGCATGACCCGGCGCGGGGCTTATTATTATTATTATTATTAACGAGGTCCAACGTGCTCCATAAGCCTAAGAAATCCAGGGTCCTCTACAAAGGCGAATGGTAAGTCACTCATTGCGATCATTTGTGCTCCTGGCTGTGTTCTCCTGTGTTCCGTGCTGTCAAGGGGCATTTGTTTGTCTCCTTTTCAAACTCTCCTGCAGCGTGAGCTGACTCGTCTTTGGCTGGGTTGCCTGTAACTCGCTGTATTGTGTCGGGTGTTTGTTTTTGAGGTGCCGTATCAGTTTGTTGTGTTAAATGTCGCCCTTTCCTTTCCACTCTTGCAATCCCAAGTTTACATATCCCACCGTTTGCTATGTGAATGTTGTTGTCATCAACTTTATAGTATTTCCAGACCCAGACATACTCGCCAAACATAGCATTCTCATAGCGCTCATTATAACGCTCTTCTTATCTCTTCTCTGTACTCGCGCTTTGCGCTTCGAGCTGCTTCCGTGTATTTAACCAATAGTGTGTCATGCCGCACTTGTTGATGTTTCTGTGTGAAGTCTCACTCTGTGCCACCGCATAACCATAGATCTCATCTAGGATATGTAAAAAAATAATAAGAATACTTGCTACTGGCAAGTGTAAATAATGGGTGGGGATTTATGACGATTTATGCAACGGTGGCCGACGAGGGTCCGAAAGGAGTACAAAATGTAAAAAAGGAGGATACGTGACAGACGGCCGGACAGACAGCTCTAAAACCGGACTGTCCGGACGAAATCCGGACGAATGGTCACCCTACGTGAGTCTCTTAGCCAATCAGGACGCAGAACACAGTGTTACACTATAAAAAAAAAACTTGGAACGGGGCCTTGGAACGAATCAGGCTTTTTCCATTGAAATAGCTACTCAACTTACGAAAAATTCACGTTACGAAACCACTTCTGGAATGAATTCATTTCGTAAGGTGAGGTACCACTGTATTTATTTGCAAAGCAGGTAGCAGTAGCTGTAGTATTATATATCAGAAGTACTAAAAGTCATTGGGTAGTCTTCACAGTACTATGGTAGTAGTATTTTGTGGCTGACAGATGTAGTATCAGTGGTGTAACCAGTACAAGCCACACTGTGTTAACTTTTTTTTATCACGAAACTACCTATTTCCCTTCATCTACATTTGGATAAGGGACATTATAAATGAAGTGCTTTGGTACATGACCAGGGCTGCATTAATTTAACTTTGGTGTACTTCTACATCCTAACAAATAGTAAATACTTGTGTTTCATGCACTAGTGACAGCGGTGTCCTAGCTGAACTGCACTGTATTGAACCTCCCTTCAGGAGCGGTGAAACTACTGAACACACAGAGGTCAGAAGTCAAAGGGCACTGTACTGCTCTTGAACCCTGTGCTAACAATAACACACACTGGTTGGACCTAGGTTAAAGTAATTAAAACTAAGCCTCATAAGGTATATCCTTGTCTCGACCTAAAGCATTTTTACTTTTGTTTTTAGTTTCAAAGTTCAAAGTTCAAAGTCAGCTTTATTGTCAAAAACCATATGTACAGGTTGCAGACACACGATTTGAAAGTTTCGACCTTTCTGCTATCTTTCTGTAACATGAAACATTTCTGCAAATATCCAACAAAGTTTTCAAACGGAAAACAACCAGCAGGACACCAGCAGAGACATGTCTAGAGTCAGCCTTTGCAATATTTATTTCTGTTTTTGCTTTAGCTTCAAAATGAACCATGGATCTTGTGGCAGGAGAAAATTTCTGTGTCTGACTTTGATCATGTATCACTCATGGCGAATTTAACCATTACAAATACCATGAAATAGACATACACAAAACTACTTAGAAATACTATGGATACGGATACTACAAACCTCATTACATCGCACTTGTCATCCTATCCTCACCATTCACTTGGCTGTATTCCGTCTCTCTCTCCTCATCTGTCACGGCTGTATCTCGCCTTCTCCTCTCACTGCTGTTGGATCATTATCATGCTCGGCGGTCCTGGGTCCCCACATTTATCCTCTGTTTAAGTACCTGAAATACACGTGTTTCTCATTTCCTTCATTATTCTTCTGTCCCACCGCTCAGTCTCGCCCCCCTTGTTTAAAACTGCTGCTTCTGTAGTTCATTCATTTCACTTTAGGGGGGCTCCTGTCTCATCTTCTCTGCCACCAAAGATACGATTCTCGCAAGAATGGATGTTCAACTGTTATCTTTCTTCTCCCTAATACAGCAAGTATAATTTGAGATAAAAATGACTTGCTTGAGACAATGAAAATCAAAAAATGTTACTGAAGTCCCTACTTGGCTGGCCAGAACCACATGCTTTGACAAAACTTTACAAAGACGAGTGGATCTGGAGCCGTGTCCTGTCTCCCTGATTTCAGAGGGTGTGATTGACAGATTAACCAATCAGAAAGACGCATGCTCAGTTCGTGTCAAAACAAACATGGCTGCTTACACGTAAAAAAGGGAGAAAAATCTGAGAAATGGATTGGGGTTCCATCCATCCATTTTCTTCCACTTATCCGGGGCCGGGTCACGGGGGCAACAGTCTAAGCAGGGACTCCCACCCAGACTTCCTTCACCCTGGACACTTCCTCTAGCTCCTCCAGGGGGACCCCAAGGTGTTCCCAGGCGTGGGGTTTCTCAGAATCAACAATGGTAGCATCAAACTAGCAAAACAAGTGATATAATATATCACTTGTTTTGCTAGCTAAACCAGGACTAAACCAGGACTAAAACAGGATTAAAGCAGGACTAAAACAGGACTAAAACAGGACTAAAACAGGATTAAAGCAGGACTAAAACAGGACTAAAACAGGACTAAAACAGGATTAAAGCAGGACTAAAACAGGACTAAAATAGGACTAAAACAGGATTAAAGCAGGACTAAAACAGGACTAAAACAGGACTAAAACAGGATTAAAGCAGGACTAAAACAGGACTAAAGCAGGACTAAACCAGGAGTAAACCAGGACTAAAACGGGACTGAAACAGGACTAAAACAGGATTAAAGCAGGACTAAACCAGGACTAAAGCAGGACTAAACCAGGTCTAAACCAGGACTAAATCAGGTCTAAACCAGGTCTAAACCAGGTCTAAACCAGGACTAAACCAGGACTAAAACAGGACTAAAATAGGATTAAAGCAGGACTAAAACAGGACTAAAACAGGACTAAAACAGGATTAAAGCAGGACTAAAACAGGACTAAAGCAGGACTAAACGAGGAGTAAACCAGGACTAAAACGGGACTAAAACAGGACTAAAACAGGATTAAAGCAGGACTAAAACAGGACTAAAGCAGGACTAAAGTAGGACTAAAGCAGGACTAAATCAGAACTAAAACGGGACTAAAGCAGGACTATAACAGGACTTGAACAGGACTTAAGCAGGACTAAAACAGGACTAAAGCAGGACTAAAACAGGACTAAACCAGGGCTAAAGCAGGACTAATCCAGGATTAAGGAGTGCGTGTGTGTCCAGAGTGTGTGTGTGTAGTTTCCTATACTATATTGTATTGTATTGTATTAAATTGACAATACAGGTGATTTTTAACTTAACTTTTTAACTTAAATTAACTTAATTAATTCTGACCTTTCCTGAATGTAAACTCCACACCACTGTGATGTCAGTGATACATCAACCTGCCGAGGGACTGAAGATGGAAATTAGCCACGTTGGCTATAATCTTTACATATTTACATTTTAAATGTTCATTAATATGTGCTGTCCCTTTACAAATAAATAAATACAAATGGGGGAGGGCTTATCTTAATGTCATGCAAATGAGTTCTGAAGGCCTGGACAAGAGACTCTTAAACGCGTTTTTTCTCAGCTCATCGATTTCACAATGTGCTGCTTTCAAATGGCCACAATTCTTCAAATGTTCTCCGATTTCCATGTGTAAGGCATCGTTGGAAAGCTTAGAATATACACTTTCAGAATCTGTGAATAACTCAAAATGTCTCCGGGACGACTTGTGTCTGGTTTTGCCACGGCTGGTCACATATTTTGATCTGAATGTGAGAAGAATTTTGAAGAGGAGGTGTATTCTGCATTTGAGAGACACGTGATACAAATTAGCAGCCGTGGTTGGACTGTCTCAAGTTTGGACGGAAGTTTTTCACGCTTTATGGTCAAAACCTTCTGGATTCAAACAGAATGTAGAAAGGCCTGGCTGGTTAGGCAAGTGAAGTCAATGGCTATGTAGCTTCTCTGCTAGTCCCACCCCCAGACAGAGACTTCCACAAGTCTTCCTCAAAATAATATTTTTTCTGAAAAACTGTAAAAAGTACATAATTTGATCTAATAATGCAAAATGTGTTGTACAAGTTTGAGAAGATTAAGATTAAGCCTTTACTGGTCTCACACACAATGACACACAGTGACACATGGGAGAAATTTGACTTCTGCAGCCATCGTTTGGCGCCCGGGGGGCAGTACCGTGAAGGGTCTTGCCCAAGGACCCACACTGGCTAGCTCATTGCCGGGGGGGATTCAAACTCACAACCTCCGGGGGGAAAGTCAGTGACTTACCAGTTGAGCTAACCAGCATCTTTAAAGGTGCACTGTGTAACCTTTCAGATGGGGGTCCATTACCTGGTTGTTTCTATGGATATGCCTCTGCTCTGCCTGGAATGTTCTTACATTTATTTAATTACAGGTGGTTTTATAGCTGAAAAATACATAGAAAAGGCATTCTGACTATAAGCAGGCTTGCCTCTCCCCAGATCTGACCTGTAACTTGTGAAACATTCCAGACAAAGAAATAACATCTCCATGGAGAAAAGCATTTGACAGACTCTCCACCAGAAAAGTTACACAATGCACTGCTGTCACCATTTATTCACTTCACTGGACTTACAGCTGCCCAGGGGTAGCCTGACGGAAGCAAGACTGCAAATGCCACCAACCTCACAACTACCACCAGTCACACATTCTGACACCCACACACTAAATTAATATAAGTTGAGTGAAGCGCCTTGCACCAAGACACAACAACATCACGGCGTGGTGGAGCTGGAATCATACTGTTCGAGAAATAACACAAAATACAGCTCTGGAAAAAAAGAAGAGACCACTGCATTTTTTTCTGAAATCAGCATCTCTACATGTATTACAGCCATTCCATTTCAGCATCTGTTGAATTCCAACACAAACACAAAGCTGAGCTACTTCAGTTCTTGCACCCGTTATCTTTGTCTTGCCCCTCGATACCGAGCTGAGAGGGCTCGGGGTACGAATGTTCCCCTAAGAAATGGGACACAACTCGATTACCATTTGCGTCATCATCCCTTGCCTCTACCTGGCTGCTACGTCTACAGAGGCGACAACAATTGACGCAAACAAACGTAAACAAATGTCAAGGATTATCGGTACCTCAGCTCGACAAAAAACTAGCTTGTTTATGCATGAAAGTTCGATGAAAACGATAATGTCAGCTAAACAGACATCACTACAATTAAAACCGCAACAACAGTTCACTAAAAGTAACGTAGAACATAAGCGTCATAATTGTAAACCATGCTAAACTGTTAATGGATAATTACAACTGCTGAAAATACATTTATGAGACTCCTTGGCTGGTTGATGTGACGCTGCCATCCTGATCCCAAAACCTGCCTGAGCTTGTAGGCGTACCCCTTCGTTCCAAGTCTGGTCGAGAGCTTACTTCGTTTCAAGGGGTATGTAGCCCTCGGTTGTGGCTTTAGCCCTTGATCAAAATTAGAATCGGGACACTCCTTGTCCTCACATGAACGCGCAAAACCAAGGGGTAGGGGTAAGACGAAGGGGTAAGACAGAGAAATGTGACGCAGCCTACATAGTCACGTAGTTTCGAAATGCCTCTTTTGTTGTTCTTGTGTCATAGAAATTATTTAGAGAAACAAAAAGGAAAAGGAAATCTGTTTGGAGTTCATCAGCCTCATAAACCTTGTGATGAATTTTCTCAGGATGCTTTGTTGATCCGGTCTTAACAAAGGAAGGGAACCAAAGTGAGAGATACATGTAACATATAATACTCCCTACAACTGTACAACAACTCAATCTTAAGTAAAGGATACCCTCATGCCCTGTCAATCAGTAAATTATTGCACTGCCGTTCTTGACTCCTGTATATAGCTGTGATTATATTTTATTTAGTTTATTACTTATTTTTCTATTTTATTTTGACTTGTACACATTTATTAGTTTTATTTTTATAATTATGTCTCATTTGACACCAGTCTCTTACTATCTTTTTTGCTATACCGTTTATTATTGTTATTGTGATGAGTGAGCTACTGTGTCCAAATCATTTCCCTTGTGGATCAATAAAGTTTGTCAAAGTCTAAGTTAAAACCACGGTGCTTAAAACCACGCGCTTATGGCCCTGTGAAGTAACATTTACATAAGCTAATGAATGAAATTACCCTGACATTAAGCCACAGTTTAATATTGCAGCATATTTCCAACTGTAAAATTCAAAGCTAATCAAGGCCTTCTGAATCCTGCTGCTGTGAGATTATCCCCACAGTATATAGGATAATACGGCTGCATTAATGTCACGTCATAACATGTATTTTTAATATCGACTGTTATTATCCAGGTCCAAATGTAAGGATGCAAATGAAACAAGTAAGGCCACATAAATAATAGAGACTACCTCAAGGTGGTACCGCACCATAAACCCACTTGGCCTTGGTTTCCATGGTAACACGTGATTACAGTGGGAGTACTTCAAAACTGTACATACCACAGGGGTATTTAGTAGTAGAAGTCTGCTGGCTAACGGATTTACATGAAGACACAGAATGTAAAAATACTGTTAAATAATAGAGAATAATCATATGTGTTCACGTTGAGAAAATGACTTGAAATACAGTATTAAATGTACTATGAGCTGGAACGTCTACTGTTTAACTTGCATACGTTTTAGCAGTAGTAGTAGCAGTAACAGTAGTAGTAATTGTAGCAGTAGTAGCAGCAGTAGCAGCAGTAGTAGTAGCAGTAGTAACGGTAGTAGCAGTAGTAGCAGTAGTAGTAGCTGTAGTAGCAGTAACAGTAGTAGTAGCAGTAGCAGTAGTAGTCGTCGCAGTAACAGTAGTAGTAGTAGTAGCAGTAGCAGTAGTAGTAGTACTAGCAGTAACACAGTAGTAGTAGCAGTACTAGTAATAGCAGTAACAGGAGTAGCAGCAGTAGCAGTAGTAACAGCAGCAGTAGTAGTAGTAGCAGCAGTAGTAGTAGCAGCAGTAGTAACAGTAGCAGTAGCAGTCCTGTGTCTTTGTATAAATGTATAGTTTGTACAGTTCCAGATGGCAGTTATTTGAAATACTCATGGCACGGAATCTACAAGAGAGAATGTGCAAGTGAATGCAGTACAGTTTTGTGTGTTTTTGTAACTATTTAATATTACACATTTTTACATCGGACTTTCCTCATTGCAGTTGCAGAAAGTCAACACAGCAGACTGTCAGTGTGAGACTTGTGTTATCAGCCACACACAGACTGTTAGCACTGTGGAGGTCAATACCCTTCTCTATACAAAAGCATAGGACCAATCTAGTTCTTTTTCTTTCTCAAGCATGCATTAAAAATAAATAATTCTAAAAAAAACTAGTCAAATGTTCAATTTCCAACCACTACATCAATCCAAAAATGTTTTTAAAGGGCATTTATTATGGTATTTCCTTTTATCTGGAGTAATGTTTTGTTTCCTGCACATAACATAAGATAAGATAAGATAAGATAAGACAAAACTTTATTGATCTCACACAGGAGAAATTCACTTGCCACATTAGCTCCAGGCAGTTTAGTGCAAAAGAAAGTTAGAACAAAAATGTGCATGCAGACAAGATAAGTAATGATAATAAAATAAGTAAATAAGAGAATGTAGAAAAAATTGAACATTTGGACTATATAGTGGAGTTATACAGTCTGATGGCGGTGGGGATGAAGGATCTGCGGTAGCGCTCCTTCTTCTCAGTCGGCTGCTGAAGGAGCTGCTCAGCTCCTCTACAGAGTCCAGAGGACAGCCCAGGACAGAGCTGGCCCTCCTGACCAGCTTATTAAGTCTCTTCCTGTCCCGCTCTGTGCTGCTCGGGGCCCAGCAGACGACAGCGTAGAGGAGAGCAGAGGCCACCACAGAGTCATAAAAAGTCTTGAGCAGAGGCCTGCACACTCCAAAAGACCTCAGTCTCCTCAGGAGGTGGAGGTGACTTTGGCCCTTCTTGTACAGGGCGTCGGTGTTGTGGGACCAGTCCAGTTTATTGTTGAGGTGAACACCCAGATACTTGAAACTGTCCACTGTCTCTATGTCCTGCCCCTGGATGTTCACCGGTGAGTGAGGTAGTGGTCTCCTCCTGAAGCCGATCATCAGCTCCAGATCACCAGAAGAAGGGTGAAAGGACAGTTCTCTGGGGGGCCCCGGTGCTGCAGACTACCACCTCTGACTCACAGCCGCGCAGCCGCACGTACTGTGGACGGTCAGTGAGGTAGTCGATGGTCCAGGCAGCGAGATGTCCATCAACTACCACGTCCTCCAGCTTCCCCCGCGGCAAATTTGAAGGCGCTGGAGAAGTCAAAGAACATGACTCTCACAGCACTCCCGGCGGTCTCTAGGTGGGTGAGCGCCCGCTGCAGCAAGTAGATGACAGCGTCCTCTACTCCTATGTTTGGCTCCTACATGCACACAAATCCTGTATATTTTTCTCTCAAATAGAAAATATTCCAACATGATGCTATGTGGTAATACAGGAAGTGCTCCACTGTGTTTTTAAACTCCATACACCTTCATTAGAATCATTTGGATAATTTCAACCCTGGACATGCCAATTTCTACTGCACTAAGTGTAAAATGTTGCTGTTAACTTGAAAACTACTGCTTCATGACATCACAAGGTGGAACAGAGCCTTTTGGAGATGTAGACAGACAAATAATGCATGTGTGAATGAAACAAAACACAACTCCAGGTATGTTTTTGAGGAGGTAACATTATAAGGAGAGATATATACACTAAACCCCATTATTAGCTGTACATACATTTTAGATATTTTGAAAAGCTTTATCATCACTAGAATACTGATCTACTTTTACAGTTGTTTCTAGTTTTATGCTCTTTTCTTTGCTTACTTCAAAACTACATTACTTTTTCACCCAGTGGAATAATTAAAATTCTAAAATATTCATCAATAACAGTGTGACATTTTGCAATCCTGGCTTTTATCTTTGAGCACACTGGCGTAGAATATCAATGGTGACAGCCAGTGCAAAGTCTATACTGAGGAGTGGGAAATACACTATGGTACAGGGCTGGGGGTGTCAGTAAGATGCAGAGTTTGACCTGCAGCTATCCTGAATAATGGATGCTCAGATGGAGTTTGGAGAGGGAAGGCAGGGGCAGCATTGTTTCTTTTGTTACATACTTTTAAAGCTTATGGTCACCTCTTCTGCAAACATGGCAGCAGCGTTGTGATGATTAAAACATTTTCATTCATTATAGATGGCAAAGTCCTTATGTTGTGCCCGTATAGTCAAGGACATAATTGCTCGGGATACATAAAGCATAGACTTATTACACCACTGCCTTGCCTAATCCGAGTGAATAATTATAGTCATTATAGACATGTTTTATTCTGCACAAATGAATACTTTTACAAATTAACTGTCTGTGGCGATTAAGCAACGTTCAGCAAAAGCTGTGTCTGAGATTTGCTATAAGAACAAAAAGTATATGAAATGATGTTGCTTAATTACATTAAACAATGGTTCTTGATAAATTCTACTCAGATAATGCTAGTGTGGTGGTGCACTGATCTGCAGGTTGGTGGTTGGAATCCCGCTCTTGACATAAGCATCATTAGTTGGTTCCAGCTCCCACAGATGTCTGCTGTCGTTAACTGACCGTGTCTCCAGTGTCTGCGTACGCTGGTGTGTGAATGGGCGAGTGGTTTCTTGATGTAAAGCTCTTTGAGTGTCTGGAAGGTAGAAAATCGCTATATAAAACCAGCTGTATTAATATACAGCTCTGGAAAAAAATAAGAGACCACTGCATTTTTTTCTGAAATCAGCATCTCTACATGTATTACAGCCAGACATGGGACCAAGTCACACATGTGCAAGTCTCAAGTAAGTCTCAAGTCTTCACCTTCAAGTCCCAAGTAAGTCCCAAGTATTTTTTTCTTGGGCAAGTCAAGTCAAGTCAAGTCACAGGCTATGTCAAGTCAAGTCAAGTCAAGTCCTGTAATAGGTCAAGTCAAGTCCAAGTCAAGTCACCTTTGGCGTATTGTTGTAATTTTAGCTGCAGAATCTGATCTTAATAAAGTGAAAGGCAATATATAAGAAAGTGTAAGTAATCATCACTGGCTAATGTGCCCAACCTGTTATCAAATATTTGTATTGTAAATACTCATGTTCAGTAAAATACATCAGAGACTTAAACAAAACAGTGATAATGTAATTATTGGATATTTATTGGCAAAAGTGATCTGTACATCGAAAACCAAACTGTTTCACATGTTTTCAACATTGTTTCAGCATCGAGCTGAAACCAGTAACAGCTAAAACAAACTTGTATTAAAGGGACAGTGTGTAGGATTCGTGGCGCATAGGTGGTTACTAGCTATTCCACTTCCTCTTTTGGCTACGGCAGACCTCGAGGGTCACCCGAGGCGCCGACATCGCGCGTGCCCGCGCACGAACCGCGCACCGCTGTATACATAAAACGCGGTCCCCCGTTCACTTTTTTTTTTTCTTTTCGCATGAAAACACACAATCCCGATCATGATTCATGACAATCTACACATCAAATGAAACCTTACAGTCTCCTCTTTTTGACTATGCAATTCATTTCCCTGCAAAACAATCACTCCCCGAGCACATGGGGCTTTTATACAGAAAAGCACAAAACTTAGCTTACTTAGCTTACCTTTGAAGGCTCTGCACAGGTCAAACTCTGTATTTCATCATAAACTTGGTCTCAATCTGTCCATAAGGATCCAGCGAATAAAATCCAGTAAAACAATTTAGTCCAAAATACGTGTTATATCCATTACGAGTGTGATCCGGCAGCATGCTTCTTTACACAAGGCTCCCCCCTTCCCCCCTCCCCTTCCCCTTCTCTCCTTCTGTCCTTCACTCCCATATGCAGCGCGGCTAAGCAGCTGTTAGCAGGAGCCGAGGCGAAGGATGAGCCCAAATGTCCTTCTGTGGCTCTCGTATTCAAAATGGCTGCCTCTATATGGGGAAGATCCCCCTTTTATGTGACTATATCTAAGTCCAAAAGAATACTTTGATTTCATGATGGAAGTGAAAAGGCTTGGAAAACAATGTATTTTTGAATGGGTATCTTCAATTTCAGTAATTAACAGGTAAAAATCTTACACACTGTCCCTTTAAACTTTGTTACACTCTCTAACTCACTCTGTCCCACACACACACACACACACACACACACCACTCTTAGCGTGCGTAATGGGTCAGGCGCGCTCCTCGAGAGCTCGTGTATTTAGACTATACCTTTGTAAGAGACTGACTGAGTAAGAGTAAAAAGTGATGAGAGTTTTGTTTATTATTATTATTTGAACGTAGACCCTCGGTCAAGTGATCTCCTGCATTCCACAAAACCAAACCAACAACTGATCTGAGCAACGCCAAGAGACAGTACATTAACGCCACATAGCCCTCCACCACAAGCGCAAACACAGCGCAACTCTCACATCTGAGGGGACGAAACCAGGACTGGACCAGGTCTAGACCTGGACTAAACCGGGATTAAACCACCACGGGCCACTCTTTGCTGATTTCGTGAGGCTGGTTTGTGGCTGGGGCTGAGAGTACGCGGTCCGGGCGCCGCGGATCGTTTTCGTGCTCGCAGCCCCGGTGTACGCGCGGCCTCGTGCCGGTGGTGGTGCACGTGGTGCACGCGTTGCGTCCCAGGACATGGCAGTGCCGTTGAATGAGCACGAAAACATTATGTGACCACGCAAGTCATTCAAGTCATCGTGTCTCAAGTCAAGTCAAGTCCCGAGTCCTGGACCTCCAAGTCCGAGTCAAGTCTCAAGTATTTCATTTTTTGTCGAGTCAAGTCACAAGTCATAAAAACAGCGACTCGAGTCGACTCGAGTCCAAGTCACTAAGTCTCAAGTCCCCATGTCTGATTACAGCCATTCCATTCCAGCGTCTGTTGAATTCCAACACAAACACAAAGCTGAGCTACTTCAGTTCTTGCACCAGGAGTGAAATAAAGTCACCCAAGAACAATGTGAAAGACTTGTGGAGAGCATGCCAAGACACATGAAAGCTGTGACTAAAAATAAGGGTTATTGCACCAAATATTTATTTCTGAACTCTTAAGTGTAAACATTAGTATTATGTTGTTTTAAAATGAATAATAATAAAATGAATTTGATCTTGTTTTTTTGCATTGTTTGAGGTCTGTAAACATGTATCTTTTTTTGTTATTTTGACCATTTGTCATTTTCTACAAATAAATGCTCTAAATGATAATATTTTATGTGGAATTTGGAGGAAATGTTGTCAGTAGTTTATAGACTCAAACAAAAATGTACCTTTTGCCCAAACACATAAGTAGTAAAATCAGAAAAACAGATTTTAAAAGTTCAGAGTAAATGTAAGAGTGTAAAATGTGATTTGTCAAGTGGTGAGTGTAAAATATTTATGGGCCATATAAAATACAGTGGGTAACAGTAACAGAACATTTTGATGGGGCACACTTAGACCATTATACATTTTATACTGCACAAAGTTAAAGTACTAGTGAGTTTCAGTTTCTACAATGTGATGATGTCATGCTCCCAGATGGGGGCAAGAGTTTTCCCGATTGATTACATTGACATTGTACTTTGCCATGAAATATCCAAAAGATAAATTCACAAATGTTGAACCTGATCATTTCTATTAGTGACTAGACCCAAGAACTCACTGTATTACAACAGAAATCTGCATTTCAATTATATTAATTTGACCTGCTCCATCTGCATTAAATATTATTGGTCTATAGCAGGCATGTCCAAACTATGGCCCGTGGGCAATATGCGGCCCTCAGACAATTTTTTCTTGGCCTTCAGTCTTCCAGGTGAATTGGCCCAAATTGCCTTGAGCAGAACTTTTGACTGCAAGTTTTTTGAAAATCTACCTTGATAAGACAATATTTCGTATTTATCATGGTTTTGAGGATCATGGCATGAATAAAGGACTGATTGCTCATTCTAACGTGTTAAACATGCATATATTTGAATTATTCACTGTACTGAGCACCAGTTGATTGGCCCTCTGCTTCGTCTGTTTAGATATGTGGCCCTTGATGAAAAAAGTTTGGACACTCCTGGTCTATAGAATCTGAAACCCAGCAATACCTTTTACTTTACTATTGTAAGAAGCAGGTGAGGAATAAAATATGAATTATTCAGCATCATATGTAGAATGTAGAAAAGTATTTGAAAGTGTGTGGAGAGCTCACTGTAACCCCTCTCTCGCTCCTGAAACACAACCTAAAGATGATCATATTTGACATGTCCTTCTCTGTCTTTAAATATTTGCTTTTCACCTTTCCTTGACTTAAATTGTCCGTAGCAAAATTCCCTTCCATTCCGATGCGTTGGCCTTTGGTTTAAATATCAGTTGCCAAAAGCTAAATGAAGATGCATACATACGATTAGACTCGTCGTGGAGGAACTAACTGAATCATGACGAGTCCACGGGAGATTGCTCTGGGGCTGTGATTTTGAAACCAGCAAATTTAGACTGTCAGAGTAGTGAACAGTCCGATAAGCATGAATACGAGATTTAATCACCCACTAAGCCACTCAGTACTGTATTTGGGGCTTCGTACACAGCCATAAACCAACTATAGGCTGTAGGGCAAACACTAATTCATTCTTGAGTCACAAAGTTTGAGCTGTATAACTTTTAATAGAAGGGCACTGAAGACAAAATGGAAACCAAAAAGACAAGGTTCACTGCTTTTGTAATTACAGTCTGTTATGGGCTGTTTAAAATAGATTGTTGTATGTAGAACAAGTGACAAAGCTTTTGAAAGGTCTCAGAGGCTACTCAGCGTGTCAAAGCCGGTTGTGACTGGTCTACTGTGGAGTAAAGATCTTTGCTCCACATTTTATGGCTCAAATCTAATCACAAAAAATTCCCCCAAATGTCCCAGTAATGCAAAGACAATGTGCCCATGATGAATATTGATCCCCAAAATATACAGTTCCATCTTTCATAAACTGAACGATAAGTGGATATAATTATTGTCGTGACAGGCCTAGATGGTACGTGAAGTCCTACAGTTTTTATTTGGAGTCAAGGTTGTTCAAAGTTTTGTCCTTCTGCACCTGGAAGTAGACTTGGTTTGGATCTGGTGGTACTCTCAGGTGGTTGTTGTAAAAAGTTTGAAAACCTCTGCAATAGACCAATCTGTTGAACTTTTTTACTTCACCTGGAGAGTTGATGGTCTCTTTGCGGCAGTAGCTCAGTTGGTAGAGCGTTTGTCCACTGATCCAAAGGTTGGCGGTTCAAATCCCGCTCTTGACATAATAAACATCAGTGGTTGAGCGGTCAGATCCACTGACCCACAGATTGGTTGGTGCGATTCCAGCTCCCACAGATGAATGCTGCCATTGTGTCCTTGGGCAAGACACTTAACCCTCCTCGCCCCCAGTGTCTGCGTACACTGGTGTGTGAATGTGTGTGTGAATGGGTGATTGGTTCCTTGTTGTAAAGCGCTTTGGGTGCCTTGAAGGTGGAAAAGCGCTGTATAAAGATGTGGACCATTTACCATGTGCTTGTTTTCAGTGTATAAAAACTCTTACTCTGCAATCCATTTGTGAAGAAACCCCCAGTCGTCCAGGTAGAATCCATGGCAAAAGGAGAAATTCAGTTTGTCTTCGCAGCTCATCCAAGCTACTTGTTCAGTACTACTCTGCAATCCATTGTTTGTCCATAACTACTGACACAGAAATTTAAGGCACAAATTTAAAGTTCGACTAAATGCCTCAACTGCACTGACAAATTGAATGTACTGTAATGGGAAATTCCAAATCTGTACTTGAAAAACATAAAGCAAAATAAGTTTTTTTTAATGCCAGCCTAGAAGACCATTTTAGTGCTGCTGTCAAGATGAGCTCTACATTGCTATAACTACCAGTAGCCCCACTTGTGCCTAGCTTGTACTGTAGATTTAGGCTGCTTCCCATTTCTCTGTCTTACCCCTTTGTCTTACCCCTACCCCTTCGTTTTGTGCGTTCAAGTGAGGACAAGGGGTGTCCCAATTCTAATTTTGATCGACGGCTAGAGCCACGACTGAGGGCTACATACCCCTTGAAACGAAGTAAGCTCTCGACCAGACTTGGAACAAAGGGGTACGCCTACAAGCTCAGGCAGGTTTTGGGATCAGGATGGCAGCGTCACATCAACCAACCAAGGAGTCTCATAAATGTATTTTCAACATTTGTAATTATCGATGAACAGTTTAGCATGGTTTACAATTATGACGCTTATGTTCTACGTTACTTTTAGTGAACTGTTGTTGCGGTTTTAATTGTAGTGATGTCTTTTTAGCCGACATTATTGTTTTCATTGAACTTTCATGCATAAACAAGTTAGTTTTTTTGTTGAGCTGAGGTACCCGATAATCCTTGACATTTGTTTACGTTTGTTTGCGTCAATTGTTGTCGCCTCTGTAGTCGTAGCAGCCAGGTAGAGGCGAGGGATGATGACGCGAACGGTAATCGAGTTGTGTCCCATTTCTTAGGGAAACATTTGTACCCCGAGCCCTCTCAGCTCGGTATCGAGGGGCAAGACAAAGGGGAAGGGGTAAGACAGAGTAATGGAATGCTCTTGATCTTGCTTTCTACAGTATAAACCCATCTGACCACCTGAAGGCAAAATAATTACACAAAATGCCTAACTCATCTGTTTTTGCTTCCAAATAAACTGGCATTGTAATGATGCTGATACAGTTCTTGTATATTATTAACTGTTGGCCAGCCTCTGCTTGTTACAGACATTCATTTATCTTTGATTTACTTTTTAATACCATAAATGCATGAAGTTTCCTAACCTACTCAGCTCCTCACTGGAATAAAAACATTAACAGGGAGGCTTGCATGGCTTGTACTGTACTCTGCAACATTGTCCTCTAATATCAATATATCATATGTATCATAATCAAATATTATTAATAAAATGATCTCTTTATACAGCAGTTATGTGAGAAAAAATGTGGAAAAGGTCATACATAGAAGGTGATAGAGGTGAGGAAACAGAAAACCTCTCTTCAGAAATCAAAAATATTTCTCAAATATACAAGAAGTGCGTGTTGTTATGGGTGTGAGGAGGATCTGGGTGTGAAGGACAGGGCATGGGGACGAGTGTGTTTATGAACAGAGAATTCCCAGGACAACTGAGCTGCTACACAAGTAATGTTTATGACACCAACTAATTTCAAAAACAGAAGTGACGAAATCTGTTTTGTTGGTTATTCATTCTGTTCCACTGCAGCTCAAGTTAAAGGTCCGCTATGGAACATTTCTTATTTTCTGGTTACATCATTTTTCCATGGTGACATTGTTGCTTTGTCTGGAATGTTCCACGCATTAAACATATCTATCTTGCAGTTATTATTATTATTATTCAATTACAGGTTACTCAAAAATACCTTGAAAAACGGGATCTCCTTTCCACAGACCTGACCTATAACTTGACCTGGAGGCAGAACCACCTGGAATAGAAAAGTTATGCAAGACAGGCTGAAACCAGTGTGTGCAGGTGTGTCTATGCGTGTATTTTGTGTGCGTGTGTTCATGTGTGTGTTTATGAGTGTGTGTCTGTGCGTATGTGTGTGTTTTGTGTGCGTGTGTGTGTTGACCTCTCCAGGCTGCTTGTGGCTGCTCTGTATTCTGGTCCTGGTCCATCTGTGTGCGTCCAATCATCTCACACTTGCACATTCCACAGACACAGCCGCATTAGACCAGAGACCTCCTGCCGCGCACTTCCAGCAGTCTTTAAAGCCAAGCTAATCAACGCTAATCAAAGCTCATATTACAAACACAAACTGGTCATGTTAAACCTCACATGCATCACAGAATACACGGTGTCTTCTCACGCACACTTCTGTGCGGTTGATTTAGGCGACACAAGTTTGTAATCCCAGAAAGAGTTGTGAGAGGATTTCAAATCACCAGGTGAGTTAATGAGAAATTAGCTTCTGACATCTCACAGCTAAGAATATTGAATATATATTTTCATGACCTTTGACCTTCTGGTACTGTAACCATAATAGAGTAATTGTCATCTTTAACCCTAGAGCACTAGCGCTGGGTGATTTTCACCCGAGCAAAAGTATTTACATGATTTTCAATAAGTTGCATTTTTCTGAGTGTCATGGGTCCCTGGGGAGCTTCACCATTGTTTTTGAGCCCACTTTTTCCTACAGGCTTTCGGGTGATTTTCACCCGGCAATAGTGAAAGAGGAATGTAAGAATGTAATGAATTTAATGTAAGGAATAGGTAAGGAAGAGTGGTCCTGGAATGTGTCTGCTATCGGCAGTAGCTCAGTGTGTGAATGTGTGTGAATGGGTGAGTGGTTCCTTGTTGTAAAGAGCTTTGGGTGCCTTGAAGGTGGAAAAGCGCTATATAAAGATGTGACCATATTTAGTGCAGTGGTTAAATAAATATCACAAAGTGGTAATTTCAAAGGGAATTCTTATGGTGAAAAAAATTTTACCCACTGAAAAAATACTATTTTTTGTTCCTCTCTCCTGGAACTGTTCGTGTGTCGAGGAATCTGTGCTTCACCAGGGAAGTCTCAGGAATGGGTGGACCAAACACCAAGTTTCAAGTATCATTATTTATTTAATTTTAATTTTTTTTAGGATTTTTTTTGTTCTCAAATTCCTAATTTTTCATTAATTTTTGAGCATGTTTTTAGGGTCTTCCTATGTTTTTTTTTTTTTTTTTTTCATTTTGTTACACATACCACAGTTGAAAATAAAAGAAAACCACTCTAATGTATCATGTGTTGTCATATTTTGATCTATTTTTCATGACAAGTACTTTTTGTTGGGTATATTATATCAGGTAAAAATTACCCAGCAAAAGTGATGGTGTTACTTTTTATAGCGAAAGTGTTCTTTTTTTTCTTTTAAAAATGATTTCTAACTATCTATATTAATATAGTTAAATGCATGCTTTTTGAGGTGTTTACTGATTTGTATTTATTTAATGTGTTGTAAACTATAATATACATTAATCAATTAATTAATTTTGTTAATTGTAAAGTGCAATAGTAATCTAAAAATCAGAAACATACCTTAAGTTGTGTTTTGTTTTATTCACGTTTGAGTAATTCTTTATTATTAGTCCGTCTATATCTCTATTGCTCCAAATGCACTCTGTGGTAGTTTTCTAGTTAATAGCGACTTTTTACCTTTATTTCAGTAGAGATTCCAGTGGTGGAATTATCCAAATTATTCTACTGAAGTTGTATGGAGATTAAAAACACAGTGGAGCATTTCGGCCTACGTATACAGACTTTGTGTGAATGAAACAAAACACAACTCCAGGTATGTTTGTGAGGAGGAAACATTATAGCACAGATCACAAACTAGAGTAATATGGGCCCTTTAAATAAATACAAAAGTAATGTAGTGTAACATCTGTATGAGTTGTCATCATAAATAAACACACACATCACTCAGTTCTAATTACGTTATTACTTTTATTAATTATTATCATCATCAACATTATTCTTCAAGTTTAGCTGTGTAACAAATGTTTCTTGGCTGTCAAAAATTATGTAGCAGAAGTAGGTTTGAATGAGATAAATCTAAAAATGATACGAAAGAAAGCAGAATAAAATACAACAGGAGAGAAAATAATATCTAAAAAAAAAATCCCAATTAATCTATAAAAGCCTTTTAACTGAATAGAAACTACTAAAATATATAGATAAATGTACATAGCTGATGTATTGGGCCAATTTTAAACTGGCCTGAAGCTCCCTCGTCTCCCATGTTAATACTGTACATCCCTAACATGTGTCCTGTGTGAGTTATGTCCCTTCCTTGGCAATAATAATATACATGAGTGCAAGCAACAGCATTGTACATACAATTCAGACAAAACACAAATCAAAATACTTGTCAACTCTCCCTCCATGTTCTTTGTAAACGCAGGTTTGAAATGCCATCACAACATCTTCCTCTGTATCCGCTGGAACTCATCCCTGACCCCCTCAGAACATGTTTAATGCACATTTGAGCTGAATAAAATATAGCATAAGTCTGACATTGGTAACATCTTCCATCATCAAGGCTTTTTGAAAATCAACTTCAAAATAAAAAGAAAAGTTCAGTTGCAGGCCCATTTCTCTTGTTTTGAGGGCATCTGAAAGCGTATAAATGTGCAACACATTTGCTGAGGCCATAATGGTACAGTTGAAAATATGAACAAAATGTGATCTTCACAATTACAACAGCTCAAATAATGAAGAATTTAAAGTCATAAACATCAGTATGGAAGTCCTGAAGAAACTAAACTTTTTGGACTTAGGGGGAAGTCAAGACAAATGAAGATGCACTGGGTAACTTTTCCACCACCTGCTTGTCTTCATGGATCTATTATTGCTTTGCTGTAATGTTACACAATATGACATTAAACTTACTTGTCATCATGGAGACAAGTAGGAGGGGGCACCAGATTATAGTCAGTATTTGTAGAGAGGTGAGCCTGCTCACAGTACATGTTTTACAAAGTAGTTTGAACAATAGCATGTAGCAATGTTTGATGCCATACTGTGGAACATTCCAGCCATGGCAATAACATCTAACTGACGACAAGCAGGCGGCAGACCCTCCACCAGAAAAGTTACACAGTGCAACTTGAAATAATTTGAAGTCAGCATTTGCAAACATGCCTTTGGCACAGCACAGTGAGTTTGTGTCATTCTCCATGACGTTCAATAGCCCAACATTACAGAGAGACTAAGGCAGAACAGACAGGTGCAAATAACAAGTGTAAACCTCGAACTGTGTGAGAGCTATTGTCCTTCCCTTCATATGCGTTTAACCCTCCACCCTTTACTGTTTTCTTTTTTTCTTTTTTTTGTTTTGCTACATGTGCAAATGTAAACAGATACAGATGAAGCTAGCAGCCCCATAGCATGTATTTAGCGACAGAAATTAAAAAAAATGTATACAGGCCCCTGATCCTAGCAGTATATCTAAAAATGTTGAAAATGTCCTGGTATCTATAGTTCCTACCACATAAAAGGTGCACTATGTATTTTTATTTAAATGTTTTATTTGTATTTATGTTTTTGATGGATGATCTGCCAACTGTTTGTTAAAGGTCCCATGGCATGAAATTTTCACTTTCTGAGGTTTTTGAACGTTAATGTGAGCTCCCCTACCCTGTTTAGGGAACCACTAAGGCGCCATATAAAAGCATCAAGAAGTACCATGTCATGGGATTTTTAAACTCTAAGGAATAAAACGGGCAATGCAACCAAATTACTGTTTGGATCTGTGGAGAGGCGACTCTGCTGACAGCAAGGATTACTTTTTTCTTTTTTTTCCCCCTCAGCTGTACAGACCCTTGTAATTGAACAAATGCAAATTGGATTTTTAATGCCATGTGTGGAAAATTCCAGGCAAAGCAATAACATTTAAGAGACAAGCACATGGCAGAGTCCCTCAGCCAGAAAAGATACAAAGTGCAACTATGATTTAACTATTGTGTTTTCATATGGTGTCATATATATCCAGTTCTTTTTGTTACAATGCCATGGGTGGTCTATTTTTATAAGAAGTGCCCCCAGCGCACACACAGGTTTACATTTCAGAACCAGATCTGTCATGTTTTGATGGAATTGACAAATTGGTCTCTCCCAGGTGTTTGTGACTCCCACACAGAAGCAGGTACTTTGACATTTACCTTTACAGCGGTATGGGCCATGTACTGACATTGCATACATATATATTTGTATTCATATATTCATGCATATATACGGCTCCCACACATCACACACAGGATTATCTGGTTTTGCATCTCTCGGGCAAATAGAACTAAGGCAAATGTCCAAAGTAGTGCATCACTATCAAGGTGCATGTCAAAAAATAGAAAATTGTGGATTAAAATTTAATGCCATGCACCTGTACACAAAATGGAAAAGGGTTGGTGTAGATTTGACTAAAATTGAAATCGTTTTGAGTGCACACAGACACCCAGACAACATAAGGCATGTCAATCAAGTATCATAAATGTTACAATAAACTGTTGTGGTTCCCTTACTCTATTGTATGACATGTTTACAGGCACTAGTCGGGATACTTGGAAGCTTTCAGAGTATCCCTATTGTCAATTTACTTCAAAGGAGTCTGCATTGGATTAGCTTTTAGCAACTAAGGCAACAAGGCAATCCTTACATAATAATAATAATAATTATTATTATAATACGGCCAAAAATATATTTCAGCAGTACATTCTGTGAGTTACAATATGAGAACTTTTGGTTGAACGTAAATGTGTTTGTAAACGAATGAACATTAAGAGGACAAAGTCAAATATGGGAGGTTACACTTTGGATAAAGTTGTGTTTTTTGCTTTTACTTAAGTGTATATTCAAACAAATATACGAGCAAACCCATGAACAATCCACTAGAGGGCGAAACCTGGGTTTTTGGCTTATTAAACACTAACATCTCTATATGATCTGTAATACTAATTTGGCATAACATCATGGACAGTGAACAGTGCAGAAGATCTATTTATCTGTTAATGAGCCTGGTGTAATATTACACAGGCGAGTTTGACAAAAGCCATCGTGATGATTCAACAGCCTGGTGATGGCATCTCCTAATTTGATACCCCATTCAGGATGTTCCCAGGGGGTTGGTGCAAAATGTTGAGGTCTTTGTAATGTTATGGCTGACAGGACATGCATATAGAATAAAAAGCACTGAGGAAAAATAAATAATGTAACCATGGGACATTGTGGTAACAACACAATGTTTTTTGCAAGTCTTTAAATCACTGGTGCTTGAGTAATAATATAGTGTAAATAAAACACAACACATGTTCTTCTCTGCAGGGGCCAGTTTCTGGTGGAGTGTATTACAATAGATGAATCTGGGGTTTAATGCCCTACTCTCTCAGTAAAATAACAAGGTTAGAGAATGTTTATGTGTGTAACAAAGGAGCAGTGAAAATGTATTGAACAGGTGCAACACATGTGACCCCTGAGGACTCACCTTCATTTTGCTTTCATCATCATTAGGGGACGGACATACAGTATTCTGTACATAGACTTTCAGAACAAGCTGTTCAGAACAGAACAACCCTATTTAGCTGTACCTTTTTTGTTCAACTGCTGTTAGACAAACAAATAAAAAAGAATTATTTAAAAAGTACCATTTCAAGCATGTACAAAAAGCACAAATATAAGAAAATGTAACAAGTCTGTACTAAAATCATTATTATTATTTTTGTAAATATTAATATAGTTGTTAAGCAGGTTAATAGTTTGTTCTATTAGGCAGGCGGCCAGGCACATTGCTTTCATGGCACAGAGGAAGGTAGAAAAAAGTGTCTTGGTTCCATCAAAGCTGAAAACACTTTGAAACCACATAGAAATGGCTGTTACATAGTTCATTACATTTCTTGCCACTTTACACAATGGCACTTTGCATTGTTGGAGAATGCAGTCACTCTGAGTACAAGTGAATGATGAATCAGGGCAGTTCTAGATGGTTTCACTATGGAGAAAGTTTTGGTATTTGAATCACCATTATTTTCCGCACCAAATCAGATAGCTGTACCCAGATAAAAAAAGGCCTGAAAATGCAATAGCCCAGATTGGATAAGCTTGCACCCAGTGGAATTTGGGTTAACGTGATGCATAACAAATGAATAGAATCTTTTTTGCTTTCCCATCGCCTCCAGTTTCAGGGTTGCAAATGGCTGCTTACTGAGTTTAATACGCGATTTCAGCCACTTGCCCGTTGTCCAGAAATGTCAAGTTGCTACTGTCAATCAAACTCCAGATTTGGGCTATGTCTCCTGACAGTTTTTGCAGCACTTTGTCCCGATTCAGCAATGATTTCTGACCATTTGACAGGCAAGCGCTTCCAGCATAAAGATGTGTTCAGTATAGTTCCCAACATATAGACCCCTTCTGACATGTGCTAGCCTCAAGAAACATGAGGTTACAGCTTATACTTCCCAAATCAAAGGCAACCATGAAGTTTGTTTTAGACCATGTAATCAGTAACGTTAATTACTGTCTGAGTTCTTGTCACCGTTTTTAGACTCGCTAACAGTGACAGTTGTAGATGTTGCGGTACTGTCCGGTCCCATCTTGCTACCTTGTTCCTCAAAGTCTTCAGAACCTTGCTTGTCGTCTACATCACTTCCTGTACTTTCTTTTTCTTGCTCCTCTTTGCCGTTAGTGTCATTGACTTGATCACTGCTTTTCTCATCGTTATTTGTGTTTTCTGAACTCACAGTGATTTCAGATTTTTGATGTAGCGCCTTATCCGAGTACCGGTGAAGCCCTCTTTGTATGTGCGTGGTGAAATCGTACTTATCGGCGCAAATGTGAAGACAAAAACTGCACTGGTATGGAGCCTGGTCACCGTGGCAACTCATGTGCAAGGCGTACATGACCTCATCCAGGAAGTAGATCCCGCAGTGTGCGCACCGATTTGTGAAATCGTCTTGGGTGGACACTTCGACTGTCGAACATTTGACAGAAACAGCCGATGGAGATTTTACTTCTTTCTCATCATTATGGATTGTTTCTTCTTCCATCTTTGAGTCCTCTTCTTTCCAGTTCTTGTCAGTCGATGGAGACTTTGTGTTTCTTTGCTTTATTGCGAGATCTAAAGGCGCTTCATTCTCCAAAGATGCCGATGATGTTTGCGGTTGGATAGGTGGGGGTGGGTAATGCGGGGTTGCTGGTGGTGGAGGTAGAGGAGAGTATGGAGATGCACAGTAAGGCACCGTGTAGCTCTGCTGATGATGCTGCGTTACTGGGCTAACCATTCCTAAGTAACTGTTTCCGAGACTAGCTGCATTGCTAAGGTTACTGATGCCGCCGGCGACACCAGACGTGGCTGCCATCTTGTATTTGGTCCAGAATCGAAGCCAGTCGGACTCGGGAGCCAAATCCGGTGATATGGTTAAGGGTAGCGGCAAAGAAAAGAGCGGATATTGATACTTCTCAATTGGCGAACCCGGTGGCGAGTAGCTTGATGGTTTTGATGGCCGCATGTACTTTTCAATCGGACTTCCTCTTTCCGAACCGCCTCCTTTTCCTCCCTCGATTTTGGAGATTAACGCAGAATCAGGAAGACCGCCATTGCCCTCTAGCGACGACGGGTGGGATGGCAGCAGAAGAGGAGGCATTCGTCGGTGGATCTCCAGAGTTTGATTGGCGAGGAAAGCTTGTGTGGAGCGTGGCGAGCGGGAGCGGGGGGAGGGCTGCTGATTCTTCACTGAGCTTCGGTCAGTTTCGTCGCCGTTGATGCGCTCCTCGTTCGGCACCTGTTGCCGTTTGGGGGCAGGGTTTTCAGAAGGCAGCGAATCAGGGTTGAGGCGTTTGCGAGTTCGACGTCGGATTATCTGCTCTCCGTTGTTCTGCTTGATGATGTTCAGAGGTCTCGGTGTCTGAAATACAAGAAGAGAGTCAAGTAAATAAATGCCCTGAAATAATCACAATAATAAACTGAGGTAGACCATTAAATAATTTTTTCAAACGAAATATACCTAATAAAATATATATGTATTTAACTAAATAAACATGACAATTAAAACTATGTATTCATTTTAAACAATCTGTATACTTAAATTAAATACATCCAATAGAATATATACTATATTTAACTTAGTAGACATTACAATTAAAATTCTGTATTAAATAAAAAAAATTATATACTATAATTAAAATTTCCCTTTCATTCATTTACCTACAGTTAATTGATCATAAAACAAATCCTCAATCATTTAAAAACAGTCATATCAAAATACGTCTTTCCAAGTCATCGCAATGTTAAAAATAACAATATAATAACAATTTTTAGGTCAATTTTTAAATAATTTTAAGCCATTATTTATTATCTTTGTTTTACTGCATGCTACATTTTCCTGCTGTTCTTGATCTGTGCGTTGCAACACTGGAATTTCCCCACTGTGGGACTAATAAAGGCATATCTTATCTTATCTTTAAATTCAGTTTTATTCAATAGTAAAAACTGCACACATTGTTTAAAATGGGCGAATGAGTTCTTTCCTTGTTCTGGGTTAGTCAGGAGTCCCTCTACATTCATTGTTATGACCCATTGCTCAGCCTCTAGCACTGGTTCTGCCTAATTTCTTTTCTTTGACAGTAAATATATGTAGCCATTAAACAGAATAAAAGGTGACCTACAATCATACTTTTCAAAAATGTTCACTTCTTTACTAATTTACTAGTAAAGAAGGGCATAAAACACTGGCCACTTTCAAATCATACTTGAAACAGCGGCTAAAGGAAAACCAGACTTGTGGATACTTTTAGTATTTAACTCCTGTTATTTGTCATTTGTCACTTGTTATTGTTTTTGTTGTTTTTGCTGTAGTGTCACCTGCTTAGGGACTACAGCTGGAAATGAGCATTTTTGCTATAATCTGGCGTATTTACACTGCAATGTTGTAGATGTTCATTAATATGCACTGTCCCTATTAAATAAAGAATAAATAAATAAAATGCAGGCTTTATTGTTGACTGAAAACTGCAACAATACAATCATATAAAATACTTTGAAACTGCACTTTTGTAATGGGATATAATTGGATGTGGTTTCTACCCTCATCACAAGGGGGCGCTCCTACATCTTATGTAAATGCTGCTTATCGGGACAAGAAAACTGGTATTTCAGCTGGACTACAAAGAAATTTTAGATTATTGTTTTTGCTGCTAATGACTAAATCAGTAAAATTAATAAAATAAAATTTAAGTAATACTAATGATGATGATGATTTTAAAAAACAAATATTTTGACAGTAATTCCTATTAAATTAAAACAATGAAAGTGAAGACAGCTAGACCTTTATATATAAAATGCCATGTGAGCAGAGAGGCAGGTATGTTTAGATAAATGTATGCATGGGAAAGCCCCTGTCATCTCTCGTGTGGGATGCATCAATCAGAGAGTGACCTGTGCTGAGGAGGAGGAGGATAAGCAGGGGAGGAAGAATGGAAATGGTCAGGTCTGCAACAGGGCAAGCCCAGTTTGTGCATGTGTTTTCATTCTTTTCATATATTATTTTTAAATAAAACTTTCAAATAGTGTAAGAAATATACACATATTACACATATACAATATTATATTGTTTACTTTTTCCCTCGTATTTTTATTGCATGGTATTAGTACTTCTTGACCATCTTAGCGAGTCAACGGTTCTTCTGATCCTAAGCATTTCATTGCATTGTTGACCTTGTGTTGTTCCTGCATATGACAAATATAAACAATCTTGAATCACACAAGTAACAGTTACAGCATTGGTCAGGGAATTGATTTAGCAGAAGTTCAGAGCAAAATAGGGAGGGGAGCGAGGGTGTCAGGGTCAAAGATTTTATTCTAAATTCACAGACGCATTTCCAAATATTGATGAAGCAAATTAGTATTTATGCAGCTGGACATGGCTTGTCTCCATGGAGGTGTTATTGCGTGTTCTGGAATGTTCTACAATATGGCATTAAACACAACATTTCCATAGAGACAAGCAAGTGACTCCACCAAGCCACTTTAGGTCAAATATTGAAATAACTCTGTCTGTGTCTATCACATAGAGGGAATGATCTCATTTTGAACTAAAGTGTCTTATTAAAGGTCATTGTTAATCACTTTAATATGCCTTAAACTATTTCTACAGTAATACTTGATACTTGATGATTTTCTAGAGAATACAGTGTCCCCTATAAACTTTTTTCTCTATCCACTTGTACATGAGTGGAAAATTAGCAATCACATTATCATCATATAGATACATCATGTCTATTTTTAACTGCATTGCCCATGCCAAGAAAAAAAGATCCTTCCTAAAAATGCCTTCAAGTTGTCCTTAGCATGATGTTAAAGGCCCTTATTATGCTATTTGCTGATTCATGTTATAATGTTGTTTCTTCATAAACATGCCTGGAGTTTTGTTTTATTTCATTCATATGTTTATCACACAAACCCTGCATATTTAGGCTGAGTTGTTCTCTTAAACAGAAAGCACTGTTGAAAACACCTTATGATGTCATGTGGCAATACTGGGTGTGCTCCACTGTGCTTTTAAAATCACAAGGTGTAACGGAGCGTTGAGAGCTTTGTAGTTGTAGACCTACTTATAATAAAGGATTACTGAAACGTGTGAATGAAACAAAACAACTCCACGCATCATTATGGCTGCTTCCCACTTCCCTCTGTCTTACCCCTTGCCCTTCCCCTACACCTTTACCTAAGTCTTTGTCTTGCCCCTCGATACCGAGCTGAGAGGGCTCAGGGTACAAATGTTCCACTAAGAAATAGGATGCCACTCTTTCACCGTTTGCGTCAAACAAACATGAACAAATGTCAAGGATTACAGTGGTCTACAAGCAAAATGCTTCCGGAACAAAAGTAGTGACATTTTTCTTGGTTTAGGTCACTAATAAAGAAAAAGTAAGTCAGAAGTGCTGATTGGCTATAGTTTCCAATTCAAAATAGGACATTTATGCAAAATAAGGCAAAAACAGTAGTTTATCAGAAGATACAGTGTCTGCAAGCAACCAGTTCTATCTGAAAGCCTGTCTGCACATTCACATACATTCATTTTAAAGGAGAATTAACATTTTTTTTACAATCTGAGCCTTATTTCGGTAATAAAACAAGTTGTTTTACTCATCCATAGCACTTTGGTGTCATATGGAGCACTTCCGGAGATGTTTTAGATTAGCGATATCCGTAACGCTCGGGGCATATATTATATGCCCAGAGCGGTCTCCAAATAACACAAACTTTAGCACTTTTCAAATCATAGAAGCTCAATGTCTTCGTCTACGCTTTCGTTTGAGTCAAAAGTGGCCTGTAATCCGAGATTTATCCATAATTTACAGCTTTGCGTTTCATGTTTGGGTCCCGGGAGCTGAAAGCGAAATAAGCTGTGACTCCGCACATGCGCACTGGCCTCCTCATCTACTCGAAACTTTGGATAAATCTCAGATTACAGGCCACGTTTGACTCAAATGAAAGCGTAGACGAAGACATTGAGCTTCTATGATTTAAAAAGTGCTAAAGTTTGTGTTATTTGGAGACCGCAAACATTTGCCCCGAGAACTCACATTACGGAGATCGCAAATCCAAAACATCTCCAGAAGTGCTCCATATGACACCAAAGTGCTATGGGTGAGTAAAACAACTTGTTTTATTACCGAAATAAGGCTCAGATTGTGAAAAACGTTAATTCTCCTTCAATATGTCTAGAATTTTAACATATATCAGTATATATCATTAAATATCTTGAATACATTAGCTAACCAGCACATTTATCAACTGATTTTCAGCTTATCTTATCAATATAAATGAGATTTAACCACTTTTATCTCAGATCGAGTCCAAAAATTTGAAGACCAGTGATCGGGTACCTCAACTCGACAAAAAAACTAGCTTGTTTATGCATGAAAATTCGATGAAAACGATAACGTCGGTTAAAACAGACATCACTACAATCAAAACCACAACAACAGTTCACTAAAAGTAACATAGAACATAATTGTAAACCTGCTAAACTGTTAATCGATAATTACAACTGCTGAAAATACATTTATGAGACTCCTTGGCTGGTCGATGTGACGCTGTCATCCTGATCCCAAAACCTGCCTGAGCTTGTAGGCGTACCCCTTCGTTTCAAGTCTGGTCGAGAGCTTACTTCGTTTCAAGGGGTATGTAGCCCTCGGTCGTGGCCCTAGCCCTTGATCAAAATTAGAATCGGGACACCCCTACATGAACACGCAAAACCAAGAGGTAGGGGTAAGACAAAGGGGTAAGACAGAGAAATGGGTCGCAGCCTATAACATAGCTTAAAGCTCACAAGAGTCATAATAATATAATAGAGGACCTTCAAGTTATTTTCTCTGCAAAACTTGTATGACTTCAGTTAGCCTTAACAAAACATAAAATGGAGAAGTCTCATGATTCACAGTGTGTTGATCTGTACCCCAGGACGCAGATTGTACGAATGATCCCAGCGCTTTATATTGCTGTACACATGAGCAGCTCTGTACCACTGCGGGCTATAACTCATCTTTGTATTTCCTCCATCTCCTGTCTTGTGTGCCTTCTCCTACCCTCTTCACCTTTTGTAATACACCCCAATCATTAGTTTTCTTCTTACTTTAATCTGCAGTACTTTTTTCTCTTCCCATTCGCCTCAGCCTGCCTCCTTATCCATAATTCCCTGCTCACTCACAGTCTCAAGTGTTTTACTAGCTGCTATCATCTCTAATAATGTGTGTAGAGCGTATAAAACTTTTATTATGGGAAATAAATTATGGTTGTCGTGACGATTGCCAAGACTGAAAAGAAGTAGTGGGGTGACGTGATCGCAGGAGCAGATGAGAAGAATGGGTTGGACCAAGGACATGAGCATGGACAGGGTTGGGGTGACAGCTAGTCCCCTAAAAGGTCTTTAAAGATCCATTTTGTAATTGCTTTGGGTTTGTAATTCAATAAGAAATGTATTGCAATGATTCCCAAGCTGTTTTTTTTAAATAAACCAGCCAATATAGAAACGCAATTCAAAAGATCTCCCCAACAGGTCTGTTTAACATTTGTTAAATTTGTAAATCATTTAGCGAGTTAGCGGGCGTGTCAGAGTGTGAAATTAGCTTAAACCTCTTAAAAACATATTAAAGGTGAGCAATCTTGGTGTGCTTTCGTCAACTCACTTCAGCGCTGATCTTTATCTCATCTGTAATTCATGTAGTTTAATTAAATTTGGGATTTCCATAGAGTGGCTCCTCAGGCTTTAGATGGTAAAGTAGATTCATTCCATCAGATTTCTCACTCCATGCTTCCGCACGCACTTAATCAAATATACTCTTTCCATAATATTACTCCTCACAGTGAGACCTATAAGATATACAGGAATTTAGCTACAGTATGCTCTATTTAATCTGCACCTTTTTCAATGTGAGGTAGAACGATGAGTGGTGGTCAAACGGTTTGGACAGGCTCCGAGACTGAACTGTGAGAGGAGCTCTGAATTAAAGTAAATTAATCATGAATATACAGTGAAATTGAAAAAAAAGCTACAATATTACTACTATTTCCCCTACGATCCATTAGGTGCACTAGGTAATTGCCATCTGCTGGTCTCCATGGAGATGTTATTGCTTTGCCTGACATGTTCCACAGTATGATATTAAACGTATGTTAAGCGCGTGAGACCAGTCACGTCTATAAAGAGGTGACCCTGCTCACTGTATGAAAGTATTATTCAAGGTATTACTATGCAAAAAAAATTGTACTTGAAAAAATGCAAGATAAATATAATTTAGTAGTAGTAGTGATAGTAGTAGTGGTAGTGGTGGTGCTGGTGGTCGTGGTGGTAGTAGTAGTAGTGGTGGTGGTAGTGGCGGTGGTAGTGGTAGTAGTAATGATAGTAGTGGTAGTAGTAGTAATGGTAGTAGTGGTAGTAGTAGTGGTAGTACAGTAGTAGTAAAGGTAGTAGTAGAAGTAATGATGGTAATAGTAGTAGTAGAAGTAGTGGTGGTGGTAGTAGTAGTAGTGGTAATAGTAATGGTAATGGTAGTAGTAGTAGTAGCTGTTGTAGTAGTAGTGGTAGTAGTGATAGGTAGTGTAGTAGTAGTGGTGGTGGGAGTAGTAGTAGTAGTAGTAGTAGTAGTAGTAGTAGTAGTAGTAGTAGTAGCAGTAGTAGTAGTGGTAGGTAGTGTAGTAGTAGTGGTGGTGGTGGTAGTAGTAGTAGTAGTAGTAGTAGTAGTAGCAGTAGTAGTAGTGATAGGTAGTGTAGTAGTAGTGGTGGTGGGAGTAGTAGTAATAGTAGTACTTGTAGTAGTAGTTGTAGTAGTTGTAGTAGTACTTGTAGTAGTAGTAGTAGTGGTGGTGGGAGTAGTAGTAGTAGTAGTAGTAGCGGTAGCTAGTGTAGTAGTAGTAGTAGTAGTAGTAGTAGTAGTAGTAGTAGTAGTAGTAGCAGAAGTAGTAGCAGAAGTAGTAGTAGTGGTGGTGGTAGTGGTAGTAGTAGTAGTAGCAGAAGTAGTAGTAGTGGTGGTGGTAGTGGTAGTAGTAGTAGTAGTAGCAGCAGTAGTAGTAGTGGTAGGTAGTGTAGTAGTAGTGGTGGTGGTGGTAGTAGTAGTAGTAGTAGTAGTAGCAGCAGTAGTAGTAGTGGTAGGTAGTGTAGTAGTAGTGGTGGTGGTGGTAGTGGTAGTAGTAGTAGTAGTAGTTTATTCGTTTTTACTTTGTAGATACTTTGCTTTGAGGATCTTTGCAACAAGTCTGCAACATGTTTGTGTGAAGCAGGTTTAATTTAGTCCAAAGTCAAGATGACATGACAGCTTGAAAAAAAAACAGAATATGTCGTACGCTGACTGCACAACAGATGCACGATAGATCTGGAAGAACTGTCGAATGAATATGAATATGAGGATCATTTAAAAGCCTTTCTATAATACATAAATGAAACCGTGCAATTATTGTTATGCTACAATCAAGTCATGTTACGTGGACACAGTGGTCGAACGTAACAAAGTAAAAGCAGTAAAGTATAAAGTCTAAATATTGGGTATCAGTACTTTTTAAAGTGGATACTTTTTATTTTTACTTCACTACATTTGAGAGAAGGTACTGTATCTGTACTTTCTACACTGCTACATTTTTGAACAAGACTGAAAAGTAAAAGTAATTTTTTTATGATTGTTTGAGACCTACTGAAAAAACAAACAAAATAAAAAATATACAAATACAAACAGCTGGGAAAAAAAAACATTTCCAATTCCAATTTTTCTGTTGAACAAAATTCAGCACATACAGAATCTATATTAAAATCTCAACATCTGAAAACTTAAGTGTACGTGAAATACTTTTAGTTTTTACTCTTACATTTTTTAAAGGTCCCATGACATGGTACTTCTTGATGCTTTTATATGGCTCCTTAATGGTTCCCTAATACTGTAAATGAATCCTTCTTCAAAATCAACACTCACTGCATGAGATATGACTCTGACAGTCTTCATGAGGCTAGATATGTCTCTAAAATGCTTTATTCCGGGTGTTGCTGCTTCAGTGCAAATGAGAAGGACAGAGAGATTGGCTAAGGAGCGGGGGGGGGCGGGTTTCCCCCGCTCGAAGCGCAGCTCTGCACCGCTGTCTGCTCGCTTCCGTGAGAGACAGATGAGAGACTTTGCAATGAAAAAAAACATATTTACACAGAAAATAAAATTAAAGCACTGGTATTTCAGAGGTCCAGAGGGTCGGGTAAGGGACTTGCGAGCCTAGAAACACTCAGACGTGCCTCCAGGCAAATAAAAAAAAACGCATTTCGCATTGCGTAGCGCATTCACAGTCCAAACTCTATGGGCGGGATATACAGGGACGCTGAGCGGAGACAGAGGGAGGGGCTGGAGCTGCATTTGCCGATCTGACGTCAAAAAGGTGCCTTGTCCGAACTCGCCCGTTTCAACACTGGTTTTGTGTAACGCAGAAAAGGACCGCAAATGCTCAGTTTAGACATTTCGCAACTTTTAGCCATGGGGGGGGGGGGCTAAACAGGGTAGGGGAGCTCACATTAACGTTCAAAAACCTCAGAAAGTGAAAATTTCATGCCATGGGACCTTTAACAGCTACTTTAATATTTTTACTTTCATTTACAGTACTTACCCTTCTGCTTTGGTATCTGTACTTTTACTTAAAGGTCCTATATTACACAAAATGGACTCTTGTGAGCATCAGAAACTTACCTGGAGTTATGTTTTGTTTCATTCACACATGTCTGAGTAATCCTTTATTATCAGTCTATTTACATCTCCAAAACTCAAAATGCTCTATTCCAACTTGTGATGTCATGCGGTTGCAGTTTTCAAGTTAGATTAAAGCTACTTTTTACCTTTTGTTCAGTAGACTGTCAATTCCAGAGCTGAAATGATTGAAGTGATTCTAGCGACAATGCATGGTCTAAATATGCAGGTTTGTGTGTTAAACAAGTGTGAATGAAACAAAACTCCAGGTATGTTTGTGATGAGGAAACAACATTATAACAGAAATCAGAACATGGAGTAATATGAGACTTTTAAGAAACAAAATGAGTTCTTCTTCCACCACTGCCTGGATACAAGCGTTTGGTTAGTGCTTTGTTTGTGTTTTGTGTTTGTGTGTCTGTCTCACCGAATGTAGTTTCTGGTACAGTCCACACGCGTTGCACACGTAGCCACCGTTAGCATTCTTCCTCCACAATGACGTCTTGGTGGTCAGGCAGTTCGCACAGAAGACCCCGCTCCCTCTCCGGCGCTAAAAAAGGACACAAAATAAGAAATAAGTATCAGGAATAACTCTGAGTCAATCAACTTTCCTTTAATTTTCCCATCACTCACGGACAATGATTTGGTTGTAAAGTTAGGACAGAGGCAAGAGAACTGATTGGCTGCCTGACAGAAAGGAAGTAGTAATAGTAGGAGGTAATGTAGGAGTGGAAGTATCAGTAGTAGTAGGAGTAATGGTAGTAGTAGTAGTAGTAGTACTAGTAGTAGTAGTAGAGGAGGAGGAGGAGGAGGAGGAGGAGGAGTGGGAGTAGTACTGGTAGTAGTAGTTAATAGGAGGTAAAGTAGAAGTGGAAGTATCAGTAGTAGGAGTAGGAGTAGGATAAAAAGTAGTAGTAGAAGGAGTGGAAGTATCAGTAGTAGTAGTAGTAGTAGTAGTAGTAAGAGGAGGAGGAGTGGGAGTAGTAGTAGCAGCAGTAGGAGGACGTAAAGTAGGAGTGGAAGTATCAGTAGTAGGAGTAGTAGTAGGTAAGGTAGTAGTAGGAGGTAAAGTAGTAGTAGAAGGAGGAGGTAAAGTAGTAGTAGTAGGAGGGGAAGTATCAGTAGTAGTAGTAGTAGTAGTAGTAATAGTAGTAGTAGTAGTAGTAGTAAGAGGAGGAGGAGTGGGAGTAGTAGTAGCAGCAGTAGGAGGACGTAAAGTAGGAGTGGAAGTATCAGTAGTAGGAGTAGTAGTAGGTAAGGTAGTAGTAGGAGGTAAAGTAGTAGTAGTAGGAGTGGAAGTATCAGTAGTAGTAGTAGTAGTAAGAGTAGGAGTAGTAGTAGTAGGATGTAAGGTAGTAGGAGATAAAGTAGTAGTAGAAGGAGTGGAAGTATCCGTAGGAGTAGTAGTAGTAGTAGTAGTACTGGTAGGAGTAGGAGTAGTAGTACTGGTAGGAGTAGTACGAGTGAGAGTAGTTATAGGAGGAGGTAGTAGTAGTATTAGGAGGTAGTAGTAGTAGTCGGAGGTGGTACTGATTTCTTATTTTGTGTTTTAAAAAAGACACAAAATAAGAAATCAGTATGAGGAAAAATGCTGAGTCAATCAATTTTCCTTTAATTTTCCCATCACTCACGGACAATGATTTGGTAGTAAGGTTAGGACAGAGGCAAGGGAACTGATTGGCTGCCTGACAGAAAGATGATGTCCGCTCATTTATCATGCCTAAACGGGGGCTGGATTGCAAGCATAGTTTTAATCTATTCTGTCTTCACTGTATGAACCAAGGTTAATAAAAACACCAAATATACTTAGAGCAAAGAACACGATGGTGCTGAATATGGCGTGTGATGAGAATGGTAAGTACACAGGGACTCCGCTAAGAGAAACTCGGGTAATTTTGTCAAGTACACTCTACAGAATTAGAGACAGATTCTGTCACCTTGGAATATAAAAGTCCGCAGTTTTTTACGGAGGGTTGAGGATGCAAAGGAAGTGAGTGGGAGGAATTTGGAGGTATTAAAATGAATAGTTGTCAGCTTTTAGTGTCATAATGTCACAGTTTTATTCCTATTTCAGAGTTTGAATTGGTAAAACCTGAGTGATTGGCAATAGGTTTAGTGTTGTCACAAGTTTGATTTTGAGGCTAAGGAACAGATTTGATACGCAATACCGATTCCGATGCCACAGTGATGATAAAAAATAAAAAAGTCTTTTATATTACCACGTGATCTTATGTCTGTGTAATGCCTCAGACGTTCAGGTAGGTTCCATAGTGTTCCATTGGTTATTGCACCAAATATTGATTTCTGAACTCTTAAGTGTAAACATTAATATTATGTTCTTTTAAAATGATCGTGTTTCTTTGCATTAATTAAGGTCTGAAAACATGTATCTTTTTTTTGTTATTTTGACCATTTGTCATTTTCTGCAAATAAATGCTCTAAACAATAATAATTTTATTTGGAATTTGGGGGAAATGTTGTCAGTAGTTTATAGACTCAAACAAAAATGTTCCTTTTGCCCAAACACATACCTATAAGTAGTAAATTCAGAAAAACTGGTAAGTTTGCAGTGGTCTCTTATTTTTTTCCAGAGCTGTACTTATTCTGATACAGTTCAAAATCATGCTTTATTTCTGTCCTGTACATTTTTTATTTTATCTTATTTTTTAGTACCTTTACTTGCTCAAATGAGTATAAAGTTTTGATAGTAGTTTTAGTGTAAATTAGTTTTTTGATGGAGCCAATTGAAAAAATGCCTGCACCAATTTGAAACCACAATCTAGGAGCTCATTGAACTTTAAAGGCTTTTTTTTAGGGGGTAAGTCATTTTTAAGGTTACGTTCAGACTGCAGGGCTTTTTTTGTGAAATCTGATTATTTTGCGAGGTCGTACACATTTCCAATTAAATGCGACTTGTGTGTAATCTCCAGTGTGAACTTTAAACGCCCCAAAAGTGTCCCGCATGCGCCTTGAAGGACACATCACGTGCAGTGAGCGTGCTCAGTGTTTACGGAAGTACGAGCTTAAGTACGTAGCTTAAACATGAACACTAGCATTGAGCACTTGGCGATTTTAAACTTGCTGTTGTACCACATGTACAACTTATTTGTTTTAAGGAAGAGATTGAGAAGGAGAAGGTTTTTGGCCACGGCATGTTGTGGAGCAGTGGCAGCGACATCCATAGAAAGAGTGAGAGTGGTGGGATTGGCTATGCGCTTTGCTGCTTCATTGACATGGATTTCATACACAATTTTCATATGACGAGAAGAACATTTGCGTACATTTGAGCACCTACTTGTACCACTCTTTTGTGAAGAAACACGGCCAGGTCAGATGAATGCGACTTGGCCGTTCAGACTGAAGTCGCATGTCAAAAGATCGGATATGTATCGGTTTTAGGACCACATATCCAAGTGGCCTGGGTGACATTTGAAAAAATCGGATCGTTAAAAGATCAGATACAGGTCGCACAGGAGCGAAAAAATCAGATTTGAGTAATTTCAGGCTGCAGTCTGAACTTAGCCCAAGTATTTATTTATTTTTTAAAACTTGGACCTTATTTGAAAAGTAATGTTAAGGTCACTTTCAGATGGAGGCCTGTGCCAAAAATTATAGCTACACCAATATATTATCCAAAAGTAAATCACTTTTGAATGTTGTCACATCAATATTCACATCAGTGTTCTATTAATCCAATCACACTATGAAGAAAATGTTAATATTTACTGAATCTTCTGGTCTTTACATCACTCACACATACTGTATAAAGGTATGAAGGGTTGGAAATAACCCACACAGCAATATTTTAATGAAGTCTCAAACTCTTAAAGTGCCTATGACAGGTTGGACTACTCATTTGACTAAAACACAGTTATGATCATATATAGTATATTCAAGATTTTTGAAGAAACATTCAAACTTGTTTTCCCAATTTGGCCATTTTTTTCCTTTAAAGCATCTGAAAAAATGTATTTCTTACGTGTAAATTGTGCTGAACTTTTTGGATAGAAATCTCCCTAGGGTGATGTTTTAGAAGTCTCAACTTCCTGTAATTTTCAACATATTTTTCAACTACAAAATTTGTATTTACAATACTTTTAATCTCACAAAATTCCAAATTAGACAATTATAAAAATCTGTCATACACACACTTTAGGTCTACATAAGGTGTGACGTCGTCTAAAACCCACCAATTAGCCAATATTCTATTAAAGGAATAATAAAAAAAAAGATTAAAGCAATAGAAGAAAAAAAGATTAAATCAATAGACCAAACTTTTTTCTTCTCTTATAAAGTTGCCAGCTGTCACGCCCCATTCCTTATTTCCAGTTGCTTTCCAAACTTCTGCAAAAATATTGAACTTTTTCCACTCATTGCATACTCTTCAATACAAACCCATCCCAACACTGCCAAAGTGCATTCACAAATAATGCAAATGGAGGGGCTGGTTTGGGGTGCAAAAGGCCAATTGTGGTGGCAATGTGCTCCATCACGGTAATGAGCCAATCACAACATTTCTCCATCCCATTAAGTCTGTAGCCCCATCCGACACCTTTATGACCCCAAGAGGACACAGTACCTCATCGTTCCCATTATTACCATCAGCATAGACCATGTATTGCAATCATCGGAGTTTGTTTGTTCGGTTTTGTTTTGTGGTGAGAGCTATTATGCAAGAGGCTTCTGCAGTTTTGGAAGAAGAAGAGGTTAAATATTTGTGGCCCCGGTTGAGCTACTGTACGCACTTCTTTGCTGACTAATATGCCAGCTAGACAAGAAGTATATTTTCTATTTGAGATTTTTCTATTGCAACAAATGATTGACAACAAATGGTTTAGATCAAGAGACAGCCTTATTAAAGCTACACTATGTTCCTTTAAACCATAACAAAAGGTGCACACATTGTCCAGTCCTCCAGGAAACAAGGTCAGAATCCTACAGTATTTGCACTCCTTACTATGGTATAGTACTTAATGTATTTCTATAGGGAACTTCATCCTCTGTATATGACACATGATTCAGTGCTGCGGGGGTAAGCTATGTGGAACACTTTAATCTTTGATAAATAACCTGCAATGCTATGGCCACAGAGATAAATTGTGAATTCTAATTTTAAAGGTGCACAACTATTCTGGTGGAGGCTCCGCTACCTACTTGTCTCCATGGAGATGTTATTGCTTTGCCTAGAAAGTTCCATGGTATGACATTAAACATTTCCATCTCGCATTTATTCATTGTAAGTGTCCATGTCTCCCTCATGATAAGACAGGTTTAGGCTGCGTCCCATTACTCTGTCTTACCCCTTCCCCTTTAGCTACGTCTTTGTCTTGCCTCTCAAAAATGAGCTGAGAGGGCTCAGGGTACGAATGTTCCCCTAAGAAATGGGACACCACTTGATTACCATTTGCGTCATCATCCCTTGCCTCTGCCTCCTATCATAAATGAATGTCTGTAACAAGCAGAGGCTGGCCAACAGTTAATAATATGCAAGAACTGTATCAGCATCATTACACTGCCAGTTTATTTGGAAGCAAAAAAAGATTAGTTAGGCATTTTGTGTAATTATTTTGCCTTCAGGTGATCAGATGGGTTTATATTGTTGAAAGCAAGATGGAGAGCATTCCATTTCTCTATATTACCCCTTCCCCTACCCCTTTATCTACGTCTTTGTCTTGCCTCTCAATACCGAGCTGAGAGGGCTCGGGGTACGAAGGTTCCCCTAAGAAATGGGACACCACTCGACTACCGTTTGCGTCATCATCCCTTGCCTCTACCTGGCTGCTACGTCTACAGAGGCGACAACAATTGACGCAAACAAATGTAAACAAATGTCAAGGATTATCAGGTACCTCACAGTTCACTAAAAGTAACGTAGAACATAAGCGTCATAATTGTAAACCATGCTAAACTGTTAATTGATAATTACAACTGATGAAAATACATTTCTGAGACTCCTTGGCTGGTCGATGTGACGCTGCCATCCTGATCCCAAAACCTGCCTGAGCTTGTAGGCGTACCCCTTCGTTCCAAGTCTGGTCGAGAGCTTACTTCGTTTCAAGGGGTATGTAGCCCTCGGTCGTGGCCCTAGCCCTTGATCAAAATTAGAATCGGGACCCCCCATGCCCTCACATGAACGCGCAAAACCAAGAGGTAGGGGTAAGACGAAGGGGTAAGACAGAGAAATGGGACACAGCCTTAATCTATACTCTGGAACATTGCAGACAAAGCAAAACATTTCCATGGACATAAGCTGCTGGCCAACCTAACTAAACTCAAACTTATTGAGCTGTCCTGATAGCGATAATACTTCACACATGCAAGGCTTCCTGGCCAAAGTAAGGCAAAGTTTCTCATAACTTTCTCGTTCAGGACATTTGTTGCTGGTAAGTGGCCATCTTTTTTCAGTCACTGGCAGGTTGCTGAGTCAGCCGTTTGTCAGTCATCAGTTTGATTCATTGCAGAATAAGTGACACTTTTTACAGATTTGGTCCTGTTTCCCAAATCATCCAAGTACAAAAATAACTGATGGAATTGGAGCAGGCTGTGGATATGTAGGTTACAGTGACTCCAACACGTCTCACTGCTGTTCTGATGCTTTTGGCCCAAGTGACATGAGCTCAGACAATTAGCAGCTAAAGTATAAAAGATACAAACCGTACACGGGGATGACATAACTGGATGATTTAATTTGCATATAAAAGGAGAGAGTGGAAATTTCAAAAATGTTATCAATAAATGTCAATCAATTTAACCTGAGTAAGCAATAACCTATACAGCAGGTGTAAAATGTCAAATTGTTTTCTTCAAATAGTGTTCTTTTCTTGCTTAATATGTAACTTTTTGGTTGGCCGCCCGTCACTTGCTTGTTTCTATGGATCATTGCTCTCTCTGGAATGTTCCACAATATGACATTAAACAGCTCTAACCTTACATTTATTCAATCACAGGTGGTTTGATAGCTCAAAAATACCTAGAAAAACGTGCATTCTGGCTGTGAGCGGGGTCGCCTCTCCCCAGATCTGACCTGTAATTTGATCATGAAGATAGAAAGGTTTAATACCATACTGTGAAACATTCTAGATAAAGTAATGGCATTTACATGGAGAAAAGCGTTTGATGGACCCTCCACTAGAAAAGTTACACAATGCTCCTTTAAATACTGTAAATGGTCCACTGTCTCATAATTTAGTCAATAATTCATCCAACTGTCTTACCCAAGGACACAACAGTAGATGCTAGTTGTTGAGTTGGTGGAAAACACTGAGCTAAATTGTGTAGAATCCCTCAGTTGTCCATGGCAAAAGGAGAAATTCAATAACTATAACAACTAACAACTATAACAGAAATGCATTGAGAATTGAGCTCAGTGGCAAAAGGAGAAATTCAATTTGTCAACTGGACAAAAGTTGTCACCAGCTCAGTGTCCACCAGCACTCTAGCCAGAACTGAAGAAGCAGCTTGGATGAGCTGTGAAACTTATTTGACCAAATAAACTTTTGTCCAGTTGACAATTTAAATTTCTCCTTTTGCCACTGAGCTAAATTCTCAATGTATTTCTGTTATAGTTTGATACAAATGTTAAGCTTAGTTTCAAGCTAGTACAATTTATGTGGGAACTAGATTTTAACTGCAGGCCTTTCAGTTAAGGGATACAGAGAAAACAATATCACAAAAGCTATACATTTGTTCCTTCACTGACCCTTTGTGGATGGAGATAGAATCGCAAAGTTACACCTTGAAACAAAAACTGAATCCACCCCAATTGGACAGCATATAACTAACCTTACTTAGTTGGACTTAATGTCCAAATATATATAATGAAGAAAACCCATTAAAGGTCCTATATTACGTAAACCTGACTCTTTTAGCTTTTAATCTGCTCAAAAACATACAGTACCTTGAGTTGAGTTTTGTTCCATTCACACATGTTTGAGTAATCCTGTATCTCCAAAGCTCCAAATGCTCTGTTCCACATTGGGTTGTTCCAAAGCAGTAGTTTTACTTTTAGTTTAGTAGAGATTGGCAATTCCAATTTTTGGCAATTTTACTGACGGTGTAGGGAGTTTAAAAAGATAGTGGAGCGCTTCCTGTATTACCACAAGACATCACAAGGTGGAACATGCAGGATTTGTGTGTTAAACATGTGAATGAAACACTCCAGGTATGTTTTGATGAGTAAACAACATTATAACCCTTTAAAGAATCTTGTTAGCAGCAATAAATATGAGTCTATCTAATGCCTGCTCACTCTCTGCATTTTCCTTCCACCCTGTTAACTTGGAAAACACAGGCGTCTTTCCTGCATCACATTTCTTCTTGTGTTTGTCCCACACTTCCATCACGAGCTCAGGGACCATTCTCTTTTGCAGTGTGCACTTCTTGTTGTCTTATGTTGGTGACAGTGCTGTGAGCTTAGCATATCTTTCAGGTCTCCGAGCGCAGAGTGGTTGGAGTAAAAAACATTTCAACTTTTCACAAAAGACGTCCTCGCATGTCTCCCAGTACTTGCACTTCGCAGCATCTGTTTTGGGGCTGCCAGTTTAAAGACACCAGAACCAGCCCCTGATGATCTTGCAGTTGATTTTAGGCACTGCACCACAAGTCACAGAACAATTAAGAACTTTGTATTTCTGGGAACAAGCATGCCCCATAAAAGCTTCAAACAGACACGTGCAAAAGCAGAGGAGTCCTGGTTTTGACTAAGTAGTAAGAACGCATGAATTACCATAATTGGGCAGTGGTGGATGAAGTACTCTATTTTGTTACTTAAGTAAAAGTACAGGTACCAGGGCAAATGATTACACAAGTAAAAGTAAACGTACCACAAGAATAAATCTACTTCACTAAAAGTAGTAAAGTACCTGTTTAAAAAAAAGTGTACTTAGGCTACGTTCAGACTGCAGCCTGAAGTGACCCAAATCCAATTTTTTCGCCTTTATGCGACCTCTATCTGATCTTTTAACGACACAGATCAGTTTTTTTACAAATGCGACCCAAGCCACTTGGATATGTGGTCCTAAAGCCGATACATATCCGATCTTTTGACATGCGACTTCAGTCTGAACGACCAGGTCACATTCATCCGACCTACACGTCATCAACAAGCGACAAACGTCACTATTCTGCGCCAAAATAGGTGGAAATTGAACAGAACTGGGCTGGATTTTAGAAGACGAGCCCTGCGTTGAGCCGAAAGAATTGCTGGATAGCTGCGTTACTAAAGAGGAACCCACAAAACGCCATGGCCAAAAACCTTGTCCTTCACCTTCTCAATCTGCTCCCTGAAACAAATAAGCTGTACATGTTCTGGCTCCGGTACAACAGCAGTAGGCTACTTCCGTAAACACTGAGAACGATCGCTGCATGTGACTTTGTCGTGTCCACCAAGGCGCATGCGGGACACTTTTGGGGCGTTTAAAGTTCACACTGGAGATCACATACAAGTCGCATTTAATTAGAAATGTGAACGACTTCGCAAAAAAATCCAAATTGAGCTTTAAGCCCTGCAGTCTGAACGTAGCCTTAGAGTAACGTATTGTAGTGATTTTGATAATGAGTTTAGTGGATTTTAAGTGATTCAATTGATTTGTTAATTTTGTGTGTGTGTTTGGGATGTTAACTCAAATTAAATGGCCTTAAAAATAAAGGCCTAACTCAATAGGCAATATTTGAACATAGAGGATAGATAGAGTCTAATGCTTCAAATACCGGCTCTATTCAAAACAGATTATATTTGTTTATAGCTACATAACAATATGACTGAATTCGCAAACATAATTAACAGTTTAATCTTGTAGTACACATGTTTTTGTCTCGATGTGTACACGGACTGGTGAATCCACCCGCCTGAGTTAGAGCTCCTTTGTGCGCGGATTGTATGAAGTGTCTATTAGCCTCTCCATACGGTCGCCACATGTGGGAAGCCCGAGTCAGGTGATTGATTGATGTACATTTCCTGTTTCGTCTTGTGTGTGTGCGCGTGTGTGCTTGTGTGCGTGTGTGTGCATCTTGTGTTGCAAGCCAAACACTGCGTCTGTCATCAGAATTCGGCTTCCCCCCGAGCGCCCAAATCACTCACATATGGCCCTGCAGCTGCCCCTCATTGCACAGGCTCACGGGGCAAGCACCTGGAATATTCTTCATAAAAACAGGTATTGTAGTACTGGGAGCAGAGGAGTTACATTTATTCAAGGACATCTAATTCATTTTTAGTCCTTTTTTTTTTTAAATAAATAGTATTTGGAGTAGTTTTCAGCTGAGTTCTTACTTGAGTAAAAGTTTTGGTTACTCCTCCCACTGTGAGCAAGTCAACTGTGACAAAAGCTTTGTGTGGGGGATTCAATACGTTTTCTTTTTCCCACTCCTTTTTGAGCAAAAAACAAATGTATTTGACTGTATATTTTTCAAGATTCAAGATTGTTTATTTGTCATATGCAGGATCAACACGATGAAATGCTTAGGATCAGAAGAACCCGTTGACTCGCTAAGATAGTCGAAGTACTAATAGCATGCAATAAAAATACAAGGGGAAAGTAAGTAAACAATATAACATGTATAACAATATAATTTAAAAAAATGTTAATGTAAAAAAAATGTGCTCGAATTAATTTCATAATGCACATAATATAGTATAAGTACTGGTATTATATTGTTACATGTATTTATTTCCTTGTGTTGACCTGCTCGAAATGAATAAAAAAATTAAATGAATAAAATGAAATGCTGATTTAAACAGATATAATTCTGTTTTTCTCATGTCTGTGGTCTATTCATTGAAAATTCTGTATGCTGTTACTTAAAATTATAAGTCAAATGTTCCAGACAGATACTTATAGTCACTCTTACTTGAGTTTGCAGTTTACTTGAGTTATTTCTTGGACCACTACTTTGTGCTTTTATTTGAATAATATTATTCTGAAGTAACACTCTTTTACTTCAGGACAATTTTTAGCTGCTCTGCGTCTGGGGTAATGCAACCTCTGTGTCGGTATTTGCAGTAGTCATATGTAGTTTCTGACAAATGTAGATGATTATTTAACTTTGTAATGGGAAAGTTATGAAATGAACTGATACGATAACTAAAGGTGCCGCACACTCTCCTTTGAGAAGCACTGGTGATGTACAGATGTAGCGGAGGAGCTCGCCCTGTGGGTGAGCTCATCAGGGGCTATACTGAGTCTGCCAGTACATGCGTAAATGAGCGTTGGAGGCGGCAGGTGAGCCTAATGAGGATGTGCCTGGGTGAGCAGCTTTAGATGGGGATGGCAGCACACTGTGGCCTGTCAGACTCTCCACATGCACAACGTCAGGCTCACGGAGCGCCACCTGGTGAACACTGTGGGGAAGCAGTGCTGGATGAAGTACTCAGTTTTGTTACTTAAGCAAAAGCACAGATACAAAGGTAAAAAGTTACTCAAGTAAAAGTATCACATGAAAAAAAATCTACTGAAGTATTAAAGTACCTGTTTAAAAATGTATTTTAAGAGTAAAAAGTATTTTACAGAGATTTATAGAACAATTAAAGGGTGATATATAGTGATTTTGATCAAGAATTTAGCAGATTATAAGCGATTCAATTGATCTCTTAATTATTCTAAACGTTTTTGGGTATTTGCTTTGTTCAAAGTTGGGACGTTAACTCAAATTAAATGTGTTAAAAAAACCATTTCAGCAGGTCTCAAGCCACAGAGAAAGAAAAGTTATTTTTACTTTTCAGTCCAGATTTAAACTGTAGGTAGAAAGTACAAATACATATTCTTGGATGTAGTGAAGTAAAAGTAAAAAGTTAAATTTACTTAAAGTACAGGTACTAAAAATTTGTACTTAAGTATTGTGCTTTTACTTTTGTACTTCGTAACCTTCCACCACTGTTGGCAAGTAACGGAAGACATGTACAGAGAATATGTATTCTGAATATTCATTTTGAGTAACTTTATTGTGGGACAGTTACTTTTTACTTTGGTAGTGTTCAGAATATAGTTACAGTACTTGATCATGTAATTAAAGCTTCAAATTTCAACGAGAAAAGTAGACAACACCGGTCTTGTGGTGACGCATGGACAATTCTGATACGAAATGACCTGTAATACATGATAATAATTTAAATGCAACTCAGTGTAAATGTAAATGGCTTAGAATACAGAATACAGTACTCTGATTGGACCATGTATCAGAATATGATACACAATACATTTTAATGCAGGTATTCAGTATTCTGTAACTAAATACAAGTATTCTTCACATCACTGCTGGGGAATACATCTGAAAGTCACACTGTACAATATTATGAGGTAAGTGAAACAATCTGTGGGCAGGTATTTAAGATTTTAGATTAGGCAAGTGGTTAACGATGTAAGTCAATGAAGCATAAAAACCCAAAGTGTGTGTACGTATTACAATTTGCTATTGCTTTTTTAAGTTCTTTGCTGTAACTACTGCATTCAGTTAATGCAGTAGTAGAGTCATTCTGATAATGTGTTGAATCAAAGTTTTTCAAAGGATTTCGTAACAATGCACACCACCACCAGGGGTCAGCAAAGTCAACAATGATTTGTTTTAGTGGTTGACAGAATCTACAACCAAAAGTACCAGGCGGTGGGTGGAGATTTTCACCCATGGGCCTCCACACATTTGTCAGTCTGCCCCAGGGCATCTTTGGCTGTAGAAATAAAATTAAATAAAATTAAAATAAATAAATGAATTAATTTAAAAACTAAATACAACTATACTACATTTGGTTGACTTGATTTAAAACAATATTTAGTATATACCTACAAACTGCCGCTAACAACATAATAAAAAATATGAAGGAATCTGATATACCAACAACTATGACCTACATATCCGATCTTTTGGCATGCGACTTCAGTCTGAACGGCCAGGTCTCGTTCATCTGACCATCAACAAGTGAGAGAGGTACAAGTAGGCGCTCACAAATGTACACAAACGTTCTTCTCGTCCTACAAAAATTGTGCATGAAGTCCATGTCAGTGAAGCAGCAAAGCACATAGCAATCTCACCACTCTCAGCACCAACACGTTCCTTTCTACGAACGCCGAGGCCAAAAACCTTCTCCTTCTCAATCTCTTCCTCAAAACAAATAAGTTGCACATGTTCTGTCTCCGGTACAACAGCAACTTTAAAATCGTCCAGGCGCTCAATGCTAGTGTTCATGTTTAGGCTACTTCCTTAAACACTGAGCATCATGCGGGACACTTTTGGGAAGTTTAAAGTTCACACTGGAGATCACATGCAAGTCGCATTTAATTGGAAATGTGAACGACCTCGCAAAAAAAAGAAGAAGAAAAAATCAGATTTCACAAAAAAATCTGAACTGAGCTTTCATCCCTGCGGTCTGAACGTAGCCTTAGTTAGCATGATCCCTGTCAGTGTATAAGCTCTCTCTTCTCTCTTTCTGTGCATGTGTGTGTCTCTCTCCCTCTTTCTCTCTTGCTGTCTGTCTCTCTCTCTCTGTTTCTCTCCTCTCCTTCCTCTCGCTCTCTCTCGGTGGTGTTGTGCTTGTTTTATGAGCTCAGAGTCATGTCGTGTGCACAGGTTCAGCTGATGGATGGCTCATACCTGGCCTCTCCTACTCGCCTCGGCCTGAAGAGGAGGGCCACTGGTAATTAGAGCGCGGGGTCTTAATGGCACCAATTTATCTGAAGCCTATCATACCATTCAATTAGCACAGCCCACTGCCCCAGCACACACATACACACACATGCACGCACACACTGTGGGCAGCGCCAGCTCCAGTGGGTTCATTTGGCACTGAGATTCAGAAAAAACAGGAAAAGTTTCACAGAACATCTGAAAAATGTAATGCAGTTTATACAGATAGGTGTAGTTTTGCGGGTTTAAATGCCACCTAGAACTACATGAACACAGTGCATTCTGTATTAGCCACTAAGGGTGTGCAAAAACATCGATATATCGTGATACTAAATTGGTGATACAGTATCCTCAGCGTGAGCTTCTCAATAGATGTATTTTTGTATATCTTTTAGCATTTTTTGTTGGTTCTTTAGTGAAACTTGTTTATGCATTACACTTGACATAGTCGCAATTTTGATGATCAAAATGGTGTACAGCGGTCCCTCGCTATAACACGGTTCACCTTTCGCGGCATCGCTGTTTCGTGGATTATTTTATTCAAATTTTTTTTAAATTGTGTATCAACGCGCATTGTGTTCTGCGTCCTGTTTGGCTAAGGGACTGTAGAACTTTGCCGATTTGTCCGTCATTCTCCTCTTTGCCGTGTCTCCTGTACAGTACAGAATGTGTTCAGTTTGCCAAATTTATAGAAATGTTCGATCGCAGTGTGACTCTGAAGTGCTGTATGTTTCCAGGTTTTCTCCCCGACAAAACAAACCCAGTGTCGATGAAACGTTCTCAAATATAATCGAAGGTGGCTTGTCTGTTTATAAGAATCTTCTCGCCCAAAAGAAAAAAGAGCGCCAACAACTACCCATAACCATGTTTTTCCACTCAGAAAAAGACACCTGCAGCAAGGCGGAGCGGCGCCAGGACAAAGAGGCACGGTTAGAGTAACTGTGAAATACACGTGTGAGTCACTAATAATATATATTTTTGTTGAAAATCTACGAACGTTTGAGTGTTTAAACAAGAGAGAAATGCGAGAAAATGTTAATGCGAGTCTGAGAAAAGTGTATAATGTGTGTAGCGAGGCGTTTACAGCCTTAAAATTTGTATAATAATTGTAAATATAAAAGCTGGTGACTTCGCGGATTACGCCTATCGTGGGTTATTTTTAGAATGTAACCCACATTTCCACATATCTAACCTGTAACTTGTCTTTATGGACCTTTAGTGGCATACTGTGAAATATTTCAGGTAAACCAATGGCATGTCCATGGAGAAGTTTCACAATCCACCTTTAAAGACAAATATGCATTTCTTAAAAAAAAACTTCTGTCCAAAACTGTGGTATAAAGGAGAGCCCAGATCTGCACTACTGGCACAGAACGTCAGTGCTTAGTACAGCATTTGGCCACATGCAGTAGTAATGGTTGCAGTGATAATCTATGAGACATTTAGTTGATTGCCACCCAGGGTCCTAAATGAGCCTGGCGTGACGCTACATTTCGTATCGATGATCTGACGGTGGGAAGGAGAAAGTTCTGTGGTCTCACGGTTTGCTCATTTGCCATATGTGCAGCAGATCAGGTGTGCTGTGTTTTCATTGGGCTCAGAGGACATTTTTAGCATCAACTTCAACTTAATTTAAGCACAACAGCTTTAACAAGAGACTGAAGCTAAAACCACCAGACCAAGTTACAGTTTAAATAGCCCGTATTACGCTATTTTCTGATCTGTTATGATGATGTTTCCTTGTCAAAAACGTACCTGAAGTTGAGTTTTGTTTCATTCACACGTTTAATCCACAAATCCTGAGTTCTTTTCTCAAACAGAAAATACTCTGTTCCACCTTGTGATGTAATGTGGTGACAGAGGAAGTCCTCCATTGTGTTCCATGTTATAATGTTGTCACTTCCTCATTGTGTTTTATTTCATTCACACGTGTTTGAGTAACCTTTTATTATTAGTCGGTCTACATCTCCAAAGCTCAAAATGCTCTGATCCACCTTATAATGTCATGTAGTGGTAGTTCTAAAGTTAGCAGCTACCGTTTACCTTTAGTTCAGTAGAACAGTAGTAGTAGTAGTTGTAGTTGTAGTAGTAGTAGCAGTAGCTGTATTATTATTATTATTATTATTAGTAGTAGTAGTAGCAGTAGTAGCAGTAGTAGTAGCAGTAGCTGTGGTTGTAGTAGTAGTAGTAGTTTTCTGTCTGAGAGAAGAACTCTAAATATCCTGTTTTTGTGTTAAACATGTGTGGATGAAACAAACACAACTCCAGCATAAATCAGAAAATAATATGAAAGTAATATGGGTCCTTTAATATAGTTTTAATGAATTTATTTAAATGTAGAGTTAAAGAAGTTATTACGGAGAGACAATATAAAACTATTGGGGACTCTGGACAACCTGACAGCATTATGGCCAGACTCCAAGCACTCGTGAAGGGGGCAGACAGAATTAAAAGCATATCATATGGTGTACTGCGGGACAGCCGAGCGCACATAAAAGAACAATTATTACTACAATAACTTCCACAATCCTTTGAGTCAACAGCTATTCTCTGGTACACCAGTCAATCGAACAGAAAGCCTCTATTTTCCCTGTGGGGTGAAATGTTATGTGTAAACAGAACTCAGTATTGTTTGTTTGGGAAAATGTGCACTTTCAAAATAAGAAACACGTCTACTAGTATTACATCTTTTTTGTCTTTTTCCGCATTCTGTAGCTTTCAATTACAGCCCTACAAATGGTGGTTATCTTTTCTGCATTTGACAGACTTGTTGGTGACTTTTCATATTAAAGGGTCCATGTGGCGCCTTTTTTCTGATCTATATAGACTTAGACTTAGACAAACTTTATTGATCCACAAGGGAAATTGTTTTGGCTAATATAATGCTATTATAATGTTTCATAACTACAAACATACCTGGAGTTGTTTTGTTTCATTCACACATATTTAACGCACAAACCCTGCATACTGAGCTCTTTTCTCAAACAGAAAACACTCTGATGTCATGTAGTACAGAAAGTGCAAGTGTTTTTAAACTCCACACATCTTCACTAGAATAATTTGGATAATTTCAGCCCTAGAATTGCCCATCTCTATTGAACTAAAGGTAAAAAGTAGCCATTAACTTGAAAACTACCGCTTCATAACATCACAAGGTGGAACAGAACATTTGAGTTTTGGAGATGTAGACTAATAAGTGGAGTTAATATACTAATTAACTTAGATTCAGGAGTTGGATCACACCTCAACCTCGTCGCCAGCCAACCACAGCTCATCTCGACCACGCCTTCAATTACCCAGAAGCCCTATTTATACAGCCTATCCCGATAACACCGTCCATGTCAGCTCTCTCGACTGATGATGATGATGTAATCAATGTTGTATTATTAATAGTGCTGTCAGGCGATAAAAAAAAAAATTAAGGATTTGTAATTAATCTAATTAATCACATTTTAATCGTGATTGTGAGTGAGTGAGCGAGCAAACGAACGAACCCACTTTGTGATCGAGTTCGTCAGTTTTCAAGTGGTCGCTTTGCTCATTTGTTTCCCAAATTCTGCGAGCGTGGTTTGCTGGTTTGTTGAAGTGCGCTCACGCTCGCACTATCACCGGTAACAGTGGAACTTGTCCGGACGTGTTTGTCGCTCAAATGATCCGTCAGGCTGGAGCAGCTTCGGTGATCGGAAAATTCTTTTTGACAAAAGCTAGAAATCAGCACGTTTTTGTTCATCGTCCCGTCTTTGTTCTTTTTATAAATAAACTTGCCGTTTAAAGGCCCTGGCAGCGATTTGCTCAATGCACGCCAAATTTAAAATGTGCACGTGTTAAATTGCCACTCATAATTAATTGCGTTAAGCCGCGTTAATTTGCAGTGTAATTAATTAATGCATTAAACTGACAGCCCTAATTATTAACCTTCGTTTTTTGTCCTGATTTCAACAGATGCTGTATTAAACTTAGTTTGTGCGCATTTTGCAAATATTTTTGGTGTTCATTGACGTATTCTATAAAATGTTACTTTTCAAAGTGGGTGTACTCATTTATGCTGAGCACTGTAAATCCACCTGTAATTGAATAAGTGTAAGGTAGAGATGTTTAATGCCCTACTGTCGAACATTCCAGGCAGCGCAATGCCATATCCACAGAAACAAGCAGGTGACGAACCCTCCACCAGAAAAGTTACACAATGCACCTTTAAAGAGCCAATTTTGTGCAATATACAAATTTTAAAACTTTATTATTTAACTTATTGAATATGTTTGATTGTATATTGCATCTTTTGTTGTCTCACTCTGTAGTTCTCATTACAATCCTAAAAATGGCTATATTTTCCACATTAGACAGACTTGGTGACTTTGGGGGACTTTTCTTATTAAAATAAAATCCCTCTTGAATATGTTTAATTGTATATTACATAATTTTGTCTTTTCCTCACTCCATAGCTTTCCATTGCAACCCTAAAAATGGCAACAAACTTTTCTGAATTAGACAGACTTGGTGACTTTTGGGGACTTTTGTTATTTAAATAAAACCTAACTTTATTGAATATGTTTAATTAACAGCAAGCATATGGCTGGAGCACACGGCAGTGAACCCAGCAGCTGTTGGTGTGAGGCCAGTCAGCGCTCCTCCCCTAGCCATAACTTTACAGATGTTCACCAAACTGTTGTAAGATCTGCTCCTGTAGTCGTTAATAAAAGAGCCATAGGAAGTAAAACAGACACCACCAAGCCTGCTGTTGGAAATACTTGAGTATACACAGATATTAATTTCAGTTTCAGTCAAAAAAATCAGGCAAATTTGGTTTATCTGTTGGTCTCAATCAAGGCCTAACAACCCAGTGCATATATTTAAAATAGTTCTAAATAATGTAAGAAATTGTCTTACAACTTATGAATGAATGAATGCTTTATTTGCCATTGTATTTCTATAACGAAAGGAGATTGGGAATAGAAGGGTTAACATCTTCCCCCTGTCAGGACAAAGGCAAGCAGCCGACGTGCAGCGCTAACATCCACACCTCTCTCATCAGCGATAGAAGAAAATGAACACAATAGAAAATGCAGATACAATCAATAACAATAGTCACAACCACATACGACATAATACAGTGGTATGGTTTCACATGAGGCGTCTTTTTGTTTGGTTTACATTACGGGAGGGTGGGCGAGGGGGGGGCAAGAGTGAAATACAGAGAATATTTGAAACTGAACTGAGGCGGAAGGCTATGTAAAGGCGAGGGCAGAGTGTTTACAGATACGTGTCAGTGTGTTCTAGCCAATTGATACACCATGTCCTTTGATTCATGGTGTTATCACAGCTGTGTCCTTGGGGTATCCAGTGCAGCAGAACATAGACAAAACACAGCATTCCTGTCAGAATGAATTTACCAGGGGGAAAAATGCACATAATCAATACACTTTAAAACTCAGGTGAATTATTATTACACCCAAAGACTTTATAAAGAAGTGGATTAAGAGAGTGTGACGTCACCCATAGCGTTCGGTTCAGGGCAAATGAAGCTTCATAGGAGCAAATTCGGCAAGTCCCATATTAGGGATGGGGCCGATTCGATCCAGTATCAGGTTCCGATATCAATGTAATTCACGGATCGGAAATTTCCGATCCAACTTGCGAAAATTTCCGATCCATGAGCCATGTCTGTATATACACATTATCTGCTGAAATGACTCCACAAGTGATTCCCTGTCGCCTGCTCTGCTCCTGCTGCAAAATGTGGAATGGATTTCCTGAACGGAGGCGTATCTCAATGAGACACAGAGTAATGATGAAACCTCCGTTCTGGAAATCCATTCCACAGTTTGCAGCCAGCTAGCAGCGTGAGCTAGCAGGCGAACCACCTTTTCATTGCTGTGTGGAAATACTTTTTACTAGAAACACCTCAAAGCAAGACAGCAACGTGAAATGTTTGCAAAGCCATTGTACCGAGAGGCGGAAGCTATTTATCAGAGACTGCGCTACCCGAACTCTACCACCGAGTGTCAAACAGGTTAGCTAATACCACAGAATTTCCTGTTCTTCTGACGTCCTTTTATGACCTATACTTACCTCAAGTTGCCTTTTGGGACACACATGCAAACATTTGTTCATATCATAGGCCTACTTGCCTGTAGAGATGTGTTTATTTGTAGTTTAATAATAATGATGATATATTGAAAACAAACAGTTTTGGTATTGGAATAGTATCGGTATCGACCGATATCCACATTCAGGTATCAGGATCAGATCGGAAATGAAAAAATGTGGATCGGTGCATCCCTATCCCATATTAGGAATAGCAGATGGGTGAATGCAAACATTTTAAGAACAAAATGTAAAGTCAGTTGGAGCCAGAGTCAATGGAGCCGGAAGCGCACCCATGCTCACTTTCTATTTGGAAGGTGGCGACTAGTGGGTTAGCGATGTCCATTTATATGTTCCTAACCCTCTAGAACATTTCTGTGCTATACTGAAGGCTCTCACTACCAGCTCTGTCCTTGAGTCATAATACTCCCTACAAAGAAAGTATAGCCAGACTGGAATGGACAACACTTTTATAATATCTCGTCTTAGATTGATACCCTTCCTGAGACATGTTTCTACTGTCTGATCTTTTAATACTCGCTTGTGAGTAAAGTAATAAGCTCAAAATTAAACTTCTGGTATGACTTTTCAACATTTTCACACTTTGTAGTGCCCTGGTGGTTTACTGTTACAACTGTCTATTATGAAACCACTTTGAAGCCAAGGACTGCTCAGCCAACTGTGATTTTTTTTATTTTATTTTTTATAACAATGATATTTGAATTTGAGGGGAAAAAAAAAGTTTCTCTTACTCGAAGTAGGTTCACATTTCTCACAAAGGCAACAAAATGTCAAGGTGCTTCAGAGACCACTTGAACATGAGACTGGTGCTGATGAGCGAAGAACCAGACAGAGGAAGTGGATAGCCTTGTGGTCTAAAACACACTGAAAACACAGCATGTCTAAACAGAGTCTTTTAAAATGAAATGAAACATAATTCACTTAAGTCAGGCCCCGGTTTTGACACAGAGGAGGCACCGGCTGCACACTCACACTGATGCATGCTCCGACCCACATTAAATCACCAATTATTTAATCAAACCAAAGACCAGCCACAGAATTAAGTGGATTCTATACTGCCAAGTCCAATATCCTATACACTAGATCACGCACACGTACACACCTACACATACACAAAATGCACTTTCCCCATATAACCCTGTATCTGGAAGTGCAGGAAGGTCTCTCTGAGCTCAAATATAAGTATTGATAGAAAAATACTGAATTAATTTGGTGACATTTAAATACACAACTCTTTGAACTTGATGGCAGCTACTTTATAGGGCAGCAAAAGCCCAAACACTAAGAGTACATAACTTTAAGAGTTAATAATAATACTTTTACTATACTTTTAATTAACACTATAACTTGTAATGCATGCTGATACTAAAGGGTCCATATTGTGCTATTTTGTTGATCCATGTTATAATGTTATTTCAAAACGTACCTGGAGTTGTGTTTTTGTTTCATTCAAATGTTTTGTTTCACACACACCCTACATATTTGGGCTATGTTCTTGTCTCAAAAGGAAAACACTCTGTTCCACCTTATGATGTCATGTGGTAATACCGTGTTTTTAATCCCTTATTTAAGTGGTCGTTCATAATAAATTACACTGGTCTACAAGCAAAATGCTTCCGGAACAAAAATAGTGAAATTTTTCTTGGTTTAGGTTACTAATAAAGAAAAAGTAGAGCTGCTATAGCTTCCAAGATATAGTATTGGGTCAAAATAGGACATTTATGCAAAAATAAGGCAAAAACAGTGGTTTATCAGAAGGTACAGTGTGTCTACAAACAACCAGTTCTATCTGTTATATATATATATATATATATATCATTATATATATCATCATTATATCATTACATATCTTGAATACATTAGCTAACCAGCACAGTTATCAATTGATTTTCAGTTCATCTTATCAATATAAATGAGTGGGGGTGTCGCTCAGGTTACCCGGGCAACTGCCCCTATGCCCTCCTGGACTGATGTTGCCCTTCCAAGAGGGAATGAAAAAAAAAAAAAAAAAATAATAATAATAATAAATATAGCCGCAAGCGGCGATGATCGGCCCTCGCTTGCACTCGCAGGGGGGGTGGCGCTAACGCGCCATTTTCCTCCCCTTTTTTCTAGCTGGATGCATGTGTGAGTTTGTGCGTTATCTGGATGCATTTGTGTTGAATGCCTGGGGTTGAGGTGGGAAGGGGTTGTTTGTTTTGCCTTTTAATTTCAATTATTTTAAGAGGAGGGTCAATCATAAGCCTTTCCTGCACTGTTCTGTTATTTTCTTTCTCTTTTGTGTGCATTTTTGTTGTTTTAAATGCTGGGTGCAAACATTAATAAATCAATTGAATAAATAAAAATATGAGGACAGAAAATGGTGCCTTTGACACCAGGTCACATGGCCTATCCAATATGGCTGGTTAGTTGCCTAGCAACGACGTAATATTCTTTTTTTATTCCTATGCCCATGATGCATCTATGTACAGAATTTGGTGTGGCTATACCAAACTTTGTCGAGCATCCTATTGGCGGGGACAGACGTTTTGCCTGTTACCATGGCAACACGATGTGAGATGGTATGGGGTGTCACTATGTTTTTTGATCAAGACCGTGTCAGGAACGTGTGGTCCAAATTTGGTGTGTCTACGGCAAAGTAAAATGTTTCTTTTCCATGCAATTACCCTAGGGGGCGCTATTACGGCCATTTCAGATTTTATTATGTCAATCTGTTCAGGGCCAGGGTGTACACCAACGAGTAAAGTTTGAGTGAAATCAGCCAAACTATTAGCACATTATCACTCGTCCAAGTTTGACAGGAAGTAGCGCCGTCACCACCAGGTCACATGGTCTGTCCTATAAGGCTGGTTGGTTGCCTAGCAATGGCGTAATGTACTTTTTTGTTCCTCTTCCCATGATGCATCTGTGTACCAAATTTGGTTTGACTATGACAAAGTTTTTGCCTGGCGTTCCATTGGCAAGGACAGATGTTTTGCCTGTTGCCATGGCAACACGATGGGAGATGGTGTGGGGGCGTCTTTGAGTTTTTTGATTGAGACCCTGTCATGAATATGTGTACCAAATTTGGTATGTCTACGACAAAGTAAAATTTTTCTGTTCCACACAATCTCCCTAGGTGGCGCTATAGCACCAATTTAAGATTTTCTTATGCGGACGTTACTTTTTTGTGCTGTGCGACACTGGAATTTCCCCACTGAGGGACTAATAAAGGCATATCTTATCTTATCTTAATCTGTTCAGGGCCGGGGTGTCCACCAACGATTAAAGTTTGAGTGAAATCAGCCAAAGTATGTGTGAATTATCACTTGTCGAAGTTTGACAGGAAATGACGCCTTTGCCACCAGGTCACATGGTCTATCCAATATGGCTGGTTGGTTGCCTAGCAATGGTGTAATATACTTTTTTGTTCCTATTCCCATGATGCATTTATGTACAAAATTAGGTGTGGCTACGTCAAAGTTTTTGCCGGGCATCCTAATGGCGGGGACAGATGTTTGGCCTGTTACCATGGCAACATGGGTGTCACTGTGTTTTTTGATCGAGACCATGTCCTGAATGTGTGGTCCAAATTTGGTGTGTCTACGGCAAAGTAAATTTTTTCTGTTCCATGCAATCTCCCTAGGGGGCGCTATTATGGCCATTTTAGATTTTCTTACATCAATCTGTGTAGGGCCGGGGTGTCCACCAACGATTAAAGTTTGAGTGAAATCGGCCAAAGTATGAGTGCATTATCATTCGTCGAAGTTTGACAGGAAATGACGCCTTTGCCACCAGATCACATGATCTATCCAATATGGCTGGTTGGTTGTCTAGCAACGACGTAATATACTTTTTTGTTTCTCTTCCCATGATGCATCTGTGTACCAAATTTGGTTTGACTATGACAAAGTTTTTGCAGAGGATCCTAATGGCGAGTACAGATGTTTGGCCTTTTGCCATGGCAACACGATGGGAGATGGCGTGGGGGCATCATTGAGATTTTTTATCGAGACCCCGTCACGAATGTGTGTACCAAATTTGGTATGTCTACGACAAAGTAAAATTTTACACTTCCATGCAATCTTCCTAGGGGGCGCTATAGTGTCCATTTCCGATTTTCTTATATTAATCTGGTCAGGGCCGCGGTGTCCACCAACGATTAAAGTTTGAGTGAAATCAGCCAAAGTATGCGTGAATTATCACTTGTCGAAGTTTGACAAGAAATGACGCATTTGCCACCAGGTCACATGGTCTATCCAATATGGCTGGTTGGTCGCCTAGCAACCGCTTAATATACTTTTTGTTCCTATTCCCATGATGCATCTGTGTACCAAATTTGATTTGACTACACCAAAGTTTTTGCCATGCGTCCCATTGGCAAGGACAGATGTTTAGCCAGTTACCATGGCAACACAATGGGAGATGGCGCGGGGGCGTCATTGAGTTTTTTGATCGAGACCCTGTCACAAATGTGTGTACCAAATTTGGTATGTCTACGACAAAGTAAAATTTTACACTTCCATGCAATCTCCCTAGGGGGCGCTATAGTGTCCATTTTAGATTTTCTCATATCAATCTGTTCAGGGCCGGGGTGTCCATGAACAATTGAAGTTTGAGTGAAATCGGCCAAAGTATGTGCCAATTATCACTCGCCGAATTTAATGGCGAGCCGCAAAAACACACCTGTAATTTGTGGCGTTGTCACGGAAACACCGTTCACTCTTTTAGAACGCTTTTAACAACTTTTAATGTCCCACTTGTCTAGATGATACAGCACGATTCTGGTGAGTCTGGGTCAAAAACCCTAGGAGGAGTTTGTTAAAATACGAGGACAGGAAAATGCGCCTTCAACTCCGGGTCGCGTGCTCGGTCCAATATGGCTGACTTCCTGTTGGTCGCCTAGCAATGGCGAAATATACTTTTTTGGTCCTATTCCCATGATGCATCTGTGTCCCAAATTTGGTTTGGCTACGACAAAGTTTTTGCTTGACATCCCATTGGTGACGACAGATGTTTGGCCTGTTGCCATGGCAACACGATGGGACATGGCGTGTTGGTGTCATTGAGTTTTTTGATCAAGACCCCGTCAGGAATATATGTACCAAATTTGGTATGTCTACGACAAAGTAAAATTTTGCGCTCCCATGCAATCTCCCTAGGGGGCGCTATAGTGTCCATTTCAGATTTTCTTATAGAAATCTGTTCAGGGCCCGGGTGTCCACCAACGATTAAAGTTTGAGTGAAATCGGCCAAACTATGTGCAAATTATCACTCGTCGAATTTGATGGCGAGCCACAAAAACGAACCTGAAATTTGTGGCGTTGTCACGGAAACACCGTTCACTCTTTTAGAACGCTTTTAACAACTTTTAATGTCCCACTTGTCTAGATGATACAGCACGATTCTGGTGAGTCTGGGTCAAAAACCCTAGGAGGAGTTCGTTAAAATACGTGGACAGGAAAATGCGCCCTCGGTGCCAGGTCACGTGCTCGGTCCAAAATGGCCGACTTCCTGTTGGTCGCCTAGCAACCGCATAATATACTTTTTTGTTCCTATTCCCATGATGCATCTGTGTACCAAATTTGGTTTGGCTATGACAAAGTTTATGCTGGGCGTCCCATTGGCGAGGACAGATGTTTGGCCTGTTGCCATGGCAACACGATGGGACATGGCGTATTGGCGTCATTGAGTTTTTTGATCGATACCCCGTCATGAATATGTGTACCAAATTTGGTATGTCTAGGACAAAGTAAAATTTTGCGCTTCCATGCAATCTCCCTAGGTGGCGCTATAGCACCCATTTCAGATTTTCTTATATCAATCTGTTCAGGGCCCGGTTGTCCACCAACGATTAAAGTTTGAGTGAAATCGGCCAAAGTATGTGCGAATTATCGCTCGTCGAAGTTTGATGGCGAGCCGCAAAAACGAACCCGAAATTTGTGGCGTTGTCACGGAAACACCGTTCACTCTTTTAGAACGCTTTTAACAACTTTTAATGTCCCACTTGTCTAGATGATACAGCACGATTCTGGTGAGTCTGGGTCAAAAACCCTAGGAGGAGTTCGTTAAAATACGAGGACAGGAAACTCCGCCTTCGGCGCCGGGTCACGTGCTCGTTCCAATATGGCCGACTTCCTGTTGGTCGCCTAGCAACGGCATAATATATTTTTTGGTTTGTAACGACATGACCTATCCACCACCCAAATTTCATTTGTCTACGACAAAGTTCATTTTTCGGGTATAGCCATAGGCGCAATGTATTTTGATTTTCCAGGTGGCGCTGTCGAGCCATTTTTTAAGATTTTTTAATACAGATTATTTGTAAATTCCTTTTTTGGCGTTCTTGAATTTTGTGCAAAATTTCGTGAGTTTTCGTCGGTGGGAAGTACCCGAAACCTGAAAAAAGGGGGGGAGGAAAATAATAATAAGAATAAGAAAAACCAGAACAATAACAATATGGTGCCACCTATGGTGGCAATATATATATCAATGGAAAGGGCTCGTGTCCAGTAACGCACCCGTGGGGTCCATTGTCAATGACGAGCGCGTTGCGCTCGTCATTGACCTCATCGATTATTCACTTGCCCAATACATATTTTTGGCGTTTACGATGGTTAACAATTACAATTATGCCGCTTTCGCGGCAATGGGCAGTGCCAGTCTGTGCTATTGGATCCTATGAGTGTCACTATAGTGTGGCATTGAGTGTTTGGAAAAGGGAGAGCGCTTCGCGCTCTGGTTTTGTGGGCACACATGACATCGTGCACTGCGTGCACGATGTCATGTGTGCCCACAAAACAATTACAATTTTGCCGCCACGGGCCATGCCACCGTGCCAGGTCAGCGGGCACCAGTCGTTGACATGAGTGCTAGGTGCTTAAAAAGGGGAGAGCGCTTCGCGCTCTGCTGCGTGCGCAAAACAAAGCGCTTCGCGCTTTGTTTTGCGCACGCTGGTGGGCCGAGAATGTTTTGGGGTGAACAATTACAATTTGGCCGCTATCGCGGCCATGGGCGATGCCACCGTGCCAAGTCAGCGGGCACCAGTCGTTGACATGAGTGCTAGGTGCTTAAAAAGGGGAGAGCGCTTCGCGCTCTGCTGCGTGCGCAAAACAAAGCGCTTCGCGCTTTGTTTTGCGCACGCTGGTGGGCCGAGAATGTTTTGGGGTGAACAATTACAATTTGGCCGCTATCGCGGCCACGGGCGATGCCACCGTGCCATGTCAGCGGGCACCAGTCGTTGACATGAGTGCTAGGTGTTTAAAAAGGGGAGAGCGCTTCGCGCTCTGCTGCGTGCACAAAACAAAGCGCTTCGCGCTTTGTTTTGTGCACGCTGGTTCTGCAGTGCTTCGCACTGCAGAACAGTAACAAAAGGCCCTACGCTTTAGCGCTCGGGCCTAATAATAAATCATTCAATTGACACAGAATTTCATGTAGGCCTAGAATTATTTAAAAATTGCCACTCAAAACATTTTTTCATAAAATAAAAGCAGCCTCATTCACTGCCATTTGGACAATGTGAGTGGTTTGCCCTTTCTTCAGGTCAGAGCAACTGCTCCTCAAAATTCCTGAGCACGTCCCTGTATCTTCAAAATATGGTCTAGAGTACTTGAGTAAATGTATTTCCAAATTACTGCACAAACAGGGGGAGCATCTGGGACCAATCAGACTCTACGTCTTTTTCTGCTCCGTACCATAAACTACACGTGTATACTCGTGTGTGTATACTTGTGTGTGTGCCTGTACGTGGGGTGCATACCAGTGTCTAGGTCCATCTGTGCATTTTGCTGGGCAGGCTACCGTGTGCATTCAAATAGCCTCTCCTAATACAATAATTTGGTTAGACTCCAGTGAATTTAAGCTGAACTGACTGGGTTCATTCTTCACAACAAGGAGGAAACAAACAAAACGGCAACACTTGGAATATTAATAGCGGCACTGTTACAGATTTTGAAATGTCAGTGGTTTAAAGCGAGGAAATAATTAAGATCTGACTCAAGTGCTTAGTTTTTAGATAATAAAGCCACTCCAGCTAACAATAGGCACAGCTCTACCGGTTATGTACTCAGACAACAGTGAAGCACAGGAAATAATCTTCTTTAACAGTTTAAATCAATGTTGAGAAGACTTTGCAATGTTATTTTTTCATGTTTGAGAACAAATAGCAAGAATCGCAGAATAATACTTTTTAAGTACTCATCTTTAAAGGTGCATTTTGTATGTTGAAAGAGACTGAACTTAACTACCATATACAGCTCTGGAAAAAATAAGAGACCATTGCAAAATGATCAGTTTCTTCAGATTTTACTACTTATAAGTATGTGTTTGAGCAAAAGGAACATTTTTGTTTGAGTCTATAAACTACTGACAACATTTCCCCCATATTCCAAATAAAAATATTATCATTTAGAGCATTTATTTGCAGAAAATGGTCAAAATAACAAAAAAGTTGCATGTTTTCAGACCTCAAAACAATGCAAAGAAACAAGATCAAATTCATTTTAAAACATAATACTAATGTTTACACTTAAGAAGAGTTCAGAAATCAATATTTGGTGCAATAACCCTTATTTTTAATCACAGCTTTCATGCGTCTTGGCATGCTCTCCACAAGTCTTTCACATTGTTCTTGGGTGACTTTATTCCACTCCTGCTGCAAGAACTGAAGTAGCTCAGCTTTGTGTTTGTGTTGGAATTCAACAGACGCTGAAATGGAATGGCTGTAATACATGTAGAGATGCTGATTTCAGAAAAAAAAATGCAATGGTCTTTTATTTTTTTCCAGAGCTGTATATAGAAGTGCTAACCACTCTGTCACTGTGCACTGCTTTTGTTCAAGCAGTTTAAACTTATCCTACTCTATGGAAAGAGTTGTAGACAGCCCTTGGACTTGGGCTGCCTGTGTGGGACCACTGCCCCTCACAGCGAGAGTGGTCTTGGGCTCAGCTGGGTTGGACTTTTGAGCCATCGCCTGCAGCACCTCTTCCCCCTCTCTCTTTGCTCCTGCACAAAAAAGCCTTCCAACTCCAGAGCGTTTTTTGGCAGCTACAGTGAGACGAGTTAAAAATGAAGTTTGCAAATGGTCACATACCTACAGTATTATGTTCAGTTAGAACACATTAGCCGTGGTCAATGGGATTCACTTGGGTAAAAAGAAAAAATTAAAATAAAATAAAATGAATGAAACAAAATAAAAGATGATTTTGCCATTGTTTGGTCATGTGCCAAGCAAGTAAATGATAGGCAAATTGTTATCTTTCACAATAATCGTAACACTTAAATTTGATATTGTGACGTCCCTGGATTTGATCAAGGAATTGAACCCTTAACCATAAACGGACGGACCCCCAAGCAGAAAAGTTACAGAATGCACTTTTAACTGTGAGATAAGACCACTTCCTTAGCTTAGTATGTTTGTCTACATTACGACACCTTTCTAGTGGTGCCTTATTCCATTAAGAGTTAACATTTCATCGCATCTAATATGTCTGAGGTTGAACAAGTCCTGACAGAATCCACACTGAAAACAGCACCACTCCCTGGTAACAAGACTGCAAGTGACGCGGCGCTGAAGCTGTAAAGTTGAGAGAGGCGCGCTATAAACGTCGATCTGAGAAAGATTTCATTGGTGCCAAAACGATCAGCGAGAATGGGCCAATTTTGCATGTAGCGGTGGGAATCAAGGAGCTCGTTATTGTCTATAGTGTTGATTAATAATAATACATTTTATTTGTTAGGCGCCTTATTATTATTATAGTGTTGATTAGTGTGGGATGATGTGATAGACTGTGATGATACCATAATGTAGACTGTTACAAATTATTTAGATTTAATTTAATTATATAATTATTTAATAATATTAAAAAATAACTGAAGATACTGTGTTTTGTTTCATTCATACATGTAACACACAAATCCGACATACTGTATGTAGTCTGAGTTCTCTACTATGTTCATACACCTTCACTAGAATCGTTTGGATCATTTCAGACCTAGAACTGCTAATGTAGCTGTTGAAAACTACATCTACTTGACATCACAAGGTGGAACAGAACATTTTAAGCCTTGGAGATGTAGACAGACTAATAAAAGGGTTAATCAAAGATGTGTGAATGAAACAAAACACAACTCCAGGCATGTTTTTGATGAGGTAACAAATTATAACATGCCTTAAAGCTCACAAGAGTCAATTTTGTGTAATATATTGCGTGGTACAAATATAGATAAAGGAAGCTGCTGTAAGCTTGTCTGTTGATTCAGCTAATCCTTTAATGAAGGAAAACTATGCCATTTTATTGCACAATGTGGAGAGGCTTGTTTTTTTACTTTTACATACAAAAAGAAAAAAATTCAGAGAAATAAATGATGTTACTGGTAAATTAGGTAATTAAAATATTCCTGTTTTTTGTCTGATAAATATTGAACTGATAACTTTACTCATTACATCTGTATTTGCAATGTTAACAAGCACACAGCGGTGGGGCTGAAAGGAAAACAAAACAACCAAGATACTTAACGGTGTAGTTTAACACTTCCCCAGTGAACTCATAAAACTGCAGACTTTTACTGAAACCTTGTCAAAGAAAGACAAACTGGAACAAAACAAACTGGAAGTACAACACATGACATTTTCTGGACAACTAGTGATACACAATTTCGATCTTTGCTGCTTGAATCCTAGTGAAATTGCGTAACTTGTGTGGCTTTTCTCCATGGAGATGTTATTGCTTTGTCTGAAATGTTTCACAATATGGTAATAAACCTTTCTATCTTCATGAAGACCAAACCAGATCAAGTTACAGGTCAGATCTGTGGGGAGGCAACCCCACTTACAGCCAGAATGCCTATTTTTCTCTGTATTTTTTCTGTAATTGAATAAATGTAACGTAGAGCTGTTTAATCTCACACTGTGAAACATTCTACACAGAGCAATTACACATCCATAGAAACAAGCAGGTGACAGACCCCCAACCAAAAGGTTATGCAGTGCATCTTTAAGCTCCTCTCACCATGGAAATAGATAAGTTAAATCCCATACCGTGGAATATTCTAGGCAAGGAAATAACATCTCCTAGGAGACTATGTCAAAATCTACACAAAACATTATTGCCACCTTGCTTCCCTTCATGTTTCAACTCATTCTGATTATGGGCTTAAGGTGAGAAGGCAGAAAACTAGTCTAATAGGGAGGCTGGAGGAGAGGAAAGAGAGAAAAGTATTTTAAGTATTTCATTTTTGATAAACAACAACAGTACAGGCACAAACTGGGGACAAATGTTACATGATTCACACTGCTCTAGGCTACTTAGCAAACAGTAGGCATTAAACAAAAAGCACTGTAAAACTACTCTACTTCTATTGTCTGATAAAATACTTGTGTAGCTTGTATTATAGTTTCCACTTGTTCCTAATGGACCATTAAATCCACATGATAAATTCCACACATTTTCACAAACCTGAAGAGTAGTATTGCAGTATTCTTTCGCTAATATTACTCCAACAAAGTTCCAATCAACACTCTGCAGTAGTGTTTCATTCCATTCACATGTGTTTGACAGGCGGCGCGCACAAGTGCAGCGGCCCCTCCCCTAGCCCACTCTATCACTGTCCTCCCTGGTTAGTGGGGAAACGAAATTTCGAATTCATTCTATGTACATGTACATGATTGTTTTTCGACAATAAAGCAAACTATGACTATGATGTTTGAGTAACCTTTTATTATTAGTCTGTCTACATCTCCTAAGCTCAAAATGCTCTGATCCAACTTGTGATGACATGAAGTAGTAGTTTTCAAGTTAACAGCTATGTTTTACCTTTAGTTCAGTAGGTAACTTCAATTCCAGGAGAGAAATCATCCAAACACAATAGAGCACTTCCTGTACATGACATCACAAGTAATGTTTTCAGTTTGAGAGAAGAACTCAGTCTAAATATGCAGGTTTAACGTGTGTGAATGAAACAAAATGCAACTCTAGGTCTATTTGTGATGAGGAAACAAACTGAGCCAGGACTGAACCAGGAGTGAACCAGGACTAAACCAGGACTAAACCAGGACTGAGCCAGGACTGAGCCAGGACTGAACCAGGACTGAACCAGGACTGAACCAGGAGTGAACCAGGACTAAACCAGGACTGAGCCAGGACTGAGCCAGGACTGAGCCAGGACTGAACCAGGACTGAACCAGGACTGAACCAGGACTAAACCAGGACTGAACCAGGATTAAACAAGAACTGAACCAGGACTAAACCAGGACTGGACCAGGACTGGACCAGGACTGAACCAGGACTGAACCAGGACTAAACCAGGACTGAGCCAGGACTGAGCCAGGACTGAACCAGGACTAAACAAGGACTGAACCAGGACTAAATGAGGACTAAATGAGGATTAAACGAGGACTGATCCAGGACTGATCCAGGACTAAACAATGACTAAACCAGGACTGAACCAGGACTGAACCAGGACTGAACCAGGACTAAACAAGGACTGAACCAGGACTAAACCAGGACTAAACCAGGATTGAACCAGGACTAAACAAGGACTGAACCAGGATTGAACCAGGACTAAACAAGGACTAAACAAGTACTAAACCAGGACTGAACCAGGACTACACGAGGACTGAACCAGGACTAATTATACGTTATAACATAGATCAGAAAATAGCCTTATAGCGACTCTTTAAATTTTATCAATACATAATTATATTTGCAGGATTTGATTTTTTCTACAAAATAATATTCCTCTTCACTCCTTTCTGGTGAACCATGACCCACTTTGACTGTGTTTGTGAGTAGAATCTATGAGATAGAATGAGATAGAAAAGGATTGCGGCTATGTGTGCGTACGGCTTTCTTATATGAATACTCTATATGCTAACGTAGCCCGGAACGCACATATTTGTACATAATCTAGTGTGGAAACCAGGGCACTGAAACCTTAACTCACCCCTTTAGCTCAAGGAAAGAATACAAGTGAGAAAGAAGGGATAAGAAAGGAGCTATAATAATGTGCATGCTTAATACCTGTGTTCTTATCCAGTGGTATTAAGTGACTTATTAACTGTCTGTGTCTCTGTTTGATTGTTTGTTCTGAGAATGCTTCAGAGGGCTCATTCCCACACAGGCAGCCTCACAAGGGCCACTCAAGAGAGCTGAATGCTGCTAATCTTAAAATATGACATGGTACATTACAGTATTTAGAGCCACATAACTACTCAGGTTTTTTTTATTGTCACCAGAGCAAACATAAAGCAGTTAAAATGGTTAAATGAATTAAAGTACATTTTTGTGTTGTTGGTTACATATCTCTGGAAATACAGTTGTTTATATGCAATTTACATCTTCAAGGCTTAATCTCTATAAGAAATGAATAACATTAAGATGTATAAGATGTCCATATAAAAGCATATTTTGTGGTTTGCAGAGAAAATGTATTTTTTTTTTTTTCTAGAGGTTACATGACAATGAAATTCATTTATCTCAATGGAGACAAGCAGGTGACACAAGATCGGGGGAGAGGCGACCCTGTCCACAGTGTAAATGCATGTTTTTGAATGTAGAAACACCTGCAAATAAATGAAGACTAGATAGATGTGTTTAACGTCATACTGTGGAAAAGTGCTGGAATCTCTACTTTGCAAATCGCAACCATTTAAACCAGGGGTGTCAAACATGCAGCCTGGGGGCCATATCCAGCCCTCAAAGTCCTTTAATCTGGCCCTCAACTGATTTTCTATTAAAATATATTAATTATATTTTAAATTTCTCTTAAAATATTGGTAATTTTCTGTGCCACTCTTCTGCACAGCTCAGTAAAGCTGCTCCCAGGACCATCGTTTTGACTGTTGACCGTGACACCCTCATCAGCAAAATGTCAAAAATGAGAAAAGTGGACGCCGAGTGCAGGATTTTCCAAGAAAAATTGACTAATTCCTATTTGTTCAGGGAGGTGAATGGGAAACCTGTATGCTCTTGTTGAAATTGCATTTTTTTTTAAAGTTTCAGGTTGTTCATAATATTATAATATTATTATAATATATTATAAGAAAGAGTTCATCAAATAAAAAAGACTTCTGTAATAGATTTGCATTTCTTTGCACAAATATTTGGACTTATTGGACTATTTTTGGAGTATATATGCCATGAGTTTTCTGATCCGGCCCCCGGACCAAAATGAGTTTGACACCCCTGATTTAAACTGTGATTATGATTTCCTTGTTTGCGCTGACATAATTCCAGTGACCTACTGTCAAATGTCAAAGTTCAAGAGTACCATTTCTTTTTAATATTTTAAAATCAATATTTAGTAATGAGTATGATATTCTTTTTATTTATACAGGAGCAGTGCACATCCATACATTAACCAAGACAAAATCATAGGGAAGATGCTGGTGCCACGTTATAGCATGAATGCTAATTTACAACTCGGTCGGTGGAAATACTGGAAATTAATTGTATATCGATAAATTGACCACCGTTCATATTTAAAACCAGTAATAAGTAGACCTAAACTTCCACTGTATTTTTCAGTTAACTAAAAATAAAAATCTCACTGAATACACAACACAAACACATAGCCGTATGAGGACCGCCACGTTAATCCCAAACCTGATTTCCATTTCTGATGAATGCAACATCTGCGGCGCTAATTGTTTGATATGCTTTCCATTCAAACAAGGTAGGAATTTGCTGTAATGTTCCCACATGACAGCAATACATCTTAATTGTCAAACGCCCTTGGACAGAGCCGATTTCCCCTAATTACATGGAGAGAAAGACGTAACAATGAAAACTGACAAAGAGAGGTAAACATGCTGATCTGAAGTGAATGAATTCCGATGCACAACATAGTGGATGGAATTCCCAAGCAAAGTACATAATGCACTTTAGACTGTTACACCTCTTAATGATCGCACATGTCTACCAAATGACTTTATCTCACAATTAGTCTGGGTTTGTGGGGAACAACAGGGTAAGGATGGTTGGAGCTGTAAAGAATGAGTCTTTGCCTTGCTAGTAATTAACACTACATGAGCTATACAATTGTGTTAGCCAGAGCTGGGAATCGCAGGGTGCCCCATGATTCAATATGTTACGATACATGTCTCACTATATCCTCCTGAACCTGAAGAAAAAAAGTGTATCTAAATTATTATTATTATTATTATTTAAATTTTCTATTTTGAGGTAAATCAACACATTAGCATTTACATTTTATTAATTTTATTTTTATTCATAATGTTGTAACATGTCCTCTGTCTGGGGACATCAAAAACTTTTTTTTTTTTGAAAACCAACATCTCTGACAAGTTTCTACAGTTGCCTCAAAAAGTTTTTAGACTCCCTTTTAATTTCTTATTTATTTATATATTTATTTTATATTATGTATATTATGTATTATTTATTTATTTGAGTATTTATTTGTTTTTATTTTGTTATGTATTATTTATATATTTTATTTTTATTTTTAATCATAGTGCAGCCACAAACTAGAGTCTCAAAACACTTAAAAAGCAGACTGGTTAACTCTATGTCCACTATAAAGGACACAAATGAATGGGCTGGTCTCAGGAGGATATGACCAGGACAAAAGGGGGGACAAAAGGGGGGACAAAAGGATCTGTTGTCTCAGGCCCCAGGGTTTTAGGAGCCCAGAATTGGACCCTCTTCCTATTAATTTATATTAGGGGGGGGGCATCTGAGGCTTCTTGCCCCAGGCCCCCAAATTTCTGTCGACGGGTCTGTATACGATATTATCACATAACAATACATGTGATACTCGATATTTTGCTGTGATATATTGCTGTTTTTTAAAGAACCAAATATATTTTAACAACATTTCTTTGTTAAACCACAACCTGTGCAAAGTTGATATAAGATATATCAAATTCAACCATCAAAACATTGAATATGTCAAGTGTATAAGTTTCCTTCCACAAAATAAGTAACACAATTGCATTGCAGTCACAAAAAAATGCTAAAAGGCACAACTCATATTGGCTTTCGGCATCCAGTAAAACAGCCCCGATTCAGCTCATCCGCAAAACATTACATCTTTACATGCAGCGATGCAGCGTAAATATTCCCGAGGTTCGCTCACTGCTGATTGGTGGAAAAAGAAAACAAAAGAGCGCTAATCGTCACGTGAATGGCCAGTAGCGCCAGTATGGTAATTATGGTAATTTACACACGCCCTGTTTCTTTCCGAAAAACTAGCCAATTTCAAAGACAAAATGTATGCTTTTAAAGGAACCGATGCTGTTATCTGAAACATGGAGTGGCATCATAATATCATAATATCTGGACATTATATTTGATATTTTTGCACACCCCTAGTGTTAGCCAAGCTTGGATAAATTATGAAATTTATCAAATTTAAATGCTGGGGAAAAAAAATTGTATACTCATACGATGTCCAAAACATTTACAATTTAAGATAAAGTTTCATCAGTGTTCATCATGTTCACTTTTTTTCCACTTTCACTACTTTTGTTTCAAATAACCAAAAATCACTCTTTTACGTCCCAAATTCATACAGTCAAGGAGGATATAGTGTCTTGCCCGAGGACAGAACAGCAGTATAAACTAGCTGGAATTGAACCGCAATTCTACCTGAACAAATGGGAATCTAAACAAATTACACCTTTGACTTCTGCTACTACCACTTTCACCACTATTAGAACTATTGGTACTCTTACTACTACTATGCATTTATGTTTTGATTGTGATTTCTTTCTTGTTCTGTTAAGCACTTTGAAGTACTTTGTGTACTAGCGCTATGATGTACAAAGTAAATACACGTGAAAAGTCCCTCAGTCGTCCAGGTAGAATCCATGATAAAAGGAGAAGTTCAATTTGTCAACTGGACAAAGTTTGTTTGGTTGAAGACGTTTCGCCGCTCATCCGAGAGACTTCTTCACTTCTGGTTCTAGTGCTGGTTAGTCCCTGTTTATATCTAGCTGCAGGGAGAAGCTCACTACACTGAAATCATTCTGAAACTATCTCAGCTAATTTGTATCTTTTGTTTCCCTGGCGTCTCGTTTAGCATCTCTATTTAGCCCTATGAGGAGCTCACTGCTCTGAAATATCCCTGAAACGATCCCCTCATTTGTTCCTTTTGTTATTCGAATATTTAGCATCTCTATCTTTATTATACAAAGTAAACACAAAAACATAAATATAAAAGCCCACACAACACCACACAAAAAGGGACGCTGAGGGATGAATTACAGTCTGTACTTTCTTCTACCGATCTCCCAGCATGCCTTTCACCTAGCTTAGCTATTTGTCCACCTCTTCACCTCACACTCATTCTTCTGTGTGCTGTCAATACTCGTATTGACAACAGCCGAATTTTATGGCCGTAGAAAGAAGAGGTTGACGAGTTCGTACAGACGATAATGCTGTGTATTTTCAGAGCATCATTCTTCCGCCACTAGAAGTCTAAATAGTGTGTTTTTTCCATTTCCGCTTTGAGTACATATGTGTTGGGGTCAAAGTTCACGAGTAGGAAATGAGCAACGCCGAAAGGTCACGGGGATCAAGGCGAGCTGTGGGTAGAGAAAGACCGTGAGCATGCCCAGTATACAAAGACATAAGACACACTGTTGGGGGATTTATTGTCTAAAAACGTGGTCCAAACGGGGGTAAAACAGAATTACTTCCTGAAAGGTCACTTCTAAAGGGCTAATTTAGATCATGTTAAGTTCAGGCTCTTGTAAAAAATATATATATAGGAAAGGTAATAAGAACCATAAAACAGTGTGGAATTGAGGTCAAAACGAGACTTGGTTAAATTGAGTGTTAAATGATGATAAGTTTGGATATGTTTTTTTTTTTTTTTCTTTCTTTTGATTTCATTTTTGTTAAAAAGTAAAAGTAACCCAATTTAAAGGTGCACTGTTGAACTTTGCAGTTGGGGGTACGTCATCTTTTTGTTTCTATGGATATGTCATCGCTTTGCTTTGAATGTTCCACAATATGACATTGAACAGATCTATTTTACTGCTCAAAAATACCTAGAAAAACAAGTATTCTGACTGTATGCGGGGTTCCCTCTCCACAGATCTGACTTGTAACTTGGCCTTGTTTGGTCTACAAGATTATAGAAAGGTTTAACTACTGGGAAACATTTCAGACAAAACCCCACTGGGAAAAGCCGGCGAGAGAGAGAGATGCTTTTTTAATCCCGATGGAGATTCAAGTTTTGCTGCAGCAAACTGTTGCAGTTACTGCAACATTTCCACTGTTTAACAGGAGGACTGGTCAGTGAGGGTCAGCAGATCTGTGTCAGGGCAGTTTGACGAGAGGAAGAGCCTAAAGTGTCCCTCCTCTGTGACCTGCAGCATCACAGCAGCTTCCAGAGGGCGCCAGGTGAACACAACAGGAAAGGGCTCATTCTTACTTCACTCTGTTGTTTCTGCTGGCAATGAAATGTTTCATTCTCTCAAAGTATTGCCACACATGGTGTAAAAAAGCCTGTTGCGTCTCAAATGTCCACAGCTAGCTTCTCAGCTAGCTACTTAACTAGCCTCTTGCACAGTCTCCATAGATAGAGTCCTCTGACCTGCATAAAAACTGCTCGGTGTATGTGCCAGGTAATGGCTTCCCCTTCAACAGTGTCCTGAGATTAACACTGACTTACCCATGACAGCGCGATGTGATCTCGGTTATCCTCCGGTAATGTAGCTCGTAAACGTAGGCCCGGTAAACAACAACATTTGTCCGAAAAGTGATATATTTACGTCCCAGACACTTGTCCGCTAAAAATTCAGCAGCGTATTTCGCATTCGCATTTTTTCTCTCTCGATTTGTATCAATGCGCCCACGTTAGCTCTATTAGCCTGTTAAATTTTAGCGGATGTGTACAGCAGATGCGGTCCGCCGTAAGCGGAAGTTTACAAATGTTGTTTTGAGAAGAAAAACAAGCTTTATTAAATGACCCTGCGAACTTACCGGAACTACGTAGTAAAAGAAATTCAATTTGTCAACTGGACCATGGATTCTACCTGGACAACTGAGGGATTTTTCACACATCTTACCGGACCTACTTACATGAGCTCCAGAACGCGAGCAGAACCGGGCTGAGACGAGACTATCAGAGGTAAGCCAGTGTTACCGCATGACACTTTTAGAAGGGAACCCATACAGATTAACATAAAAAAAACCAAAAAAAACAACAACACGCTATCCCTTTTAAGTGAGGGGCCAAAGCCGAAAAGCAGTAGTAGTAATAGTGCACCTTTAATAACGCCTAAAACAATAAACTATTCTCTCAATTATAGTGCTGGTATTCAGACGTCTCTATCACTGACAAAGCCCTGAGACAATGGCAAACTCCAGTCAACAGCCCTCTGCAGTAAAGTGAAGGGCCCAGTGCCATAAACACACAGTCATATCGGGGTTAGCATAACGAAATGCTACAGCGCTGCCAGCGCCGCAGTAATGATGGCGAGAGGTCAGAGAATTTCATTAATTTCAGGGACTCTTTATCACCGGGCTCTCTGGGTGAATTGCTTCCACTACGCAGTGAATACAAAAAGGAGATATGGGCTGGCATGGAGACGGCAAAGGAGAGATCAGAAAGATGACAGATGGAAGACAATGGATGAAAATAAATTACTTCCACAAGATTAATTTGGTTTGAACTTACAATAGCACAATATATTCACATGTTTATAGAGGCTATTTAGGAATTTGATTTTCCCAAAGTTATTTTACTGTGTTATTTTTTATCTGTTCTGAAGTTTTTGAAAAAATAATAACCCCAGGATTAGAAGAGTCACAGCTAAGAACTCACAAAGGCTGCAATTATTTAAGTAACATAACATTGCCTGCAAATGACAAGTTATCTATAATTATTATGTGAAAAAACATACCCTGTAGTTAGGCCTGTCAGGATAAATACTATATTGACTTATTATTCAATACGAAAGCTGGAATTATGTAATTTTGGGGTCACTATTTATCATGATTACTTTTCTTTGCACTCCTGAGGCATTTTTGGATATATATTTTGGCTATATGATTTATATCTTTTCCCCAGATATCTAAACGTTTGCATCAATTTATTAAAGTGTTTCGTTGTGCTGTTTATTCATTGCGGGGCATGATTTTTTTTTAACAATATCATACATTTAGAATATTTTTGTGTGGTTTAAATCTGCTCTTGGGTGATTGCGTCAGTGGAATACATGAGTTTCAATAGAATAATAATGTTGTGTATCTTTCAAAACTTTCAAAAATATTCAAAACACCTGTATTTTAGACTTTTACAAATATGTTCTGAAATGCATGTGATTCTTATTTATATTCAGCAGTTCATATTTCTGTCTTTGATAAGTTAAAGGTGCACTATGTAACTTCTTGGTTGGGGGCCCGTTACCTGCCTGCTTGTTTCTATGGAGACCATTCCTCTGTTTGGAATGTTCCACAATATGACATTAAACAGATCTTCTTTACAGTTATTCAATTACAGGTGGTGTTATAGCTTAAAAAAAACCAACAACAACAACAAAACATTAGAAAAACAGACATTCTGACTATGAGCGAGGTTGCCTCTTCACAGATCTGACCTGTAACTTGGTCTGGTTTGGTAGAGTAGGGTTAGGGTTAGAAAGGTTTAATACCATACTGTGGAACATTCCAGACAAAGCAATAACATCTTCATGGAGAAAAGTATTTGATGGACCCTCCACCAGAAAACCAACACGATGCACCTTTAAAGATCCCATGACATGGTACTTCTTGATGCTTTTATATGGCTCCTTAATGGTTCCCTAATACTGTAAATGAATCCTTCTTCAAAATCAACACTCAGTGCATGAGAAACAGAGATAAGATGAGAAAGAGTATTTTTTTCTCTCTCTGAACACTCCATAATGGGCGTTGTTGCTTGAATGCAAATGAGGAGAAAAGAGCTGGCCTATAGTAGAGGGTGGGGGCGTGGCCAAACTCTCCGCTCTCGGCTCTGAGCCCTCAGCTGATCCATTTCCTTGTTTTTGCACGGGGGGAGAGATTTGAAGCGTTCCATTGAAAAATAAACACATTTCCACAGAAAATCAAATTAAACCACTGCTGTTCAAAGGTCCAGAGGCTCAGATAAAGGACTTCCGAGCCTAGAAACACTCGGACGTGCCTCCAGGCAAATAAAAAAACGCATTTCGCATTGCCTAGCGCATTCGCAGTCCAAACTCTCTGGGCGTGATTTACAGAGACGCTGAGTTCAGACAGACAGGGGTGGAACTGCATTTGCATTTCTTTTTTCGATCTGACGTCAATAAGGTGCCTTGTTCAAAATCGCCCGTTTGAGCTCCGATTTCGCAACTTTTAACCATGGGGGGGGGGCTAAACAGGGTAGGGGAGCTCACATTAACGTTCAAAAACCTCAGAAAGTGAAAATTTCATGCCATGGGACCTTTAATGTTTTTTTTGTTTGTTTTGTTTTGTTCTGTTTTGTTTACCCTGCCTGGTATGCATGTTTCGTGGCTAACATTGCTAGCATATCCTGCACCTTATTTATTCATCCATGGCTTGGATAGGGTAAATATACAGGTTGTTTTTCATATTGTTTTATAGCTTTACTTGTATATATTGTTGTAAATTGAACTTATATTTTTTATCTATTTATCTATTTTATTCTATTCTTATTTACTGAGTCTATTACACTGGTCTACAAGCAAAATGCTTCTGGAACAAAAGTAGTGAAATTTTCTTGGTTTAGGTCACTAATAAAGAAAAAGTAAGTCACAAGTGCTGATTGGCTATAGTTTCCAAGATATAGTATTGGGTCAAAATAGGAAATTTATGCAAAATAAGGCAAAAACGGTAGTTTATAAGAAGGTACAGTGTGTCTACAAGCAACCAGTTCTATCTGAAAGCCTGTCTGCACATTCCAATACATTCATTTGAATATTTTCAAAATATAAATATTATTTTTAAGCAGAAATGCCTAAATCTATTGTACAAACAGATATCATTAAATATCTTGAATACATTAGCTAACCAGCACAGTTATCAATTGATTTTCAGTTCATCTTATCAATATAAAATGAGATTTAGCCACTTTTATCTTGGAAGCAGATCGAGTCCAAAAATTTGTAGACCAGTGTTATGCATCTGTTGTTGTCTGCTTCAAACGACATCTCACTATATTTTGTATAGTGACAATAAAAACTTCTGTTCTATTCTATTCTATTCTATTCTATTCTATCTATACTACTTAATGAAATGTGTTGTGCATTTTTCATATGGACACCTACAACCCTGCTCTAACCACAACATAGTCTAATAATATTACTAAAAACCTGATCTCCACTCTTTTCTTTGGACTATGTGGGAGACTTTCTTGGCTATAGGCTTTTAACACAGTCAACAGCTTCAATAATGTTTATGTGAAGGAAGGGCTGCATGTTGAGTGATACGACACAATGCTGACAGGCCTCACTGTGGACCACAGGACATGTCTGAGTGGGCTGCAACTCTCCCACAAGAATCACAGCCATTTAGAAGTGCATATTCTTCAAAGGGAAATCCATATTAAACATTATTATGTATGTGATTTTGCTACAAGAAAGTTTATCAGTGACTTGAGGGGGTGTTCATTTTAAAAGCAAAAGTCTTTAATTCAGAAAAACAAGTCATTATGCTGCTTATATGCGGTATTACTGAATCAGTCAATCATCAGCTTAATATTTTATAGGTGCAGGGAGTATTGAATAAAATGTACTGTATATCATTACATATTTTACTGGTGCTTCTGGGTTTGTTCTTGTAAACTAGTCTATATTCAAACTAGTCTATATGAACTTAAAGTTTAAAAGTGCACTGTGTAACTTTACTGGTGCAAGGCCACCCACTTGTTTGCCTACAAGGAATGTTTTTATTTGCCTGGAGTGTTCCACAGTATGGCATTAAAGCGTATCTATTTCCATGGATACAAACATGTGACGCCAGCAAGCCAAGTTACAGGTCAAAACTGATGACGTGTTTAGTACTTTTAGGACGTTTTTAAGTATTTTGGAGAAATAAAAACACCTGTATGTGTGTAAAATCCCTCAGTCGTCCAGGTAGAATCCATGGCAAAGGAGATGGATGATTTTCTACCATGTGGTAATAATGGCATTAACTTGGATGAGTTTAATGCCATACTGTGTAACATTGCTAAAAAAAAAAAAACTATGCACTTTGAAGCCAAGTAGGTAGTGGATCCTCTGCCTGAAAGTTACACAGTGTACTTTTAAGTGATGCATGGTATGACATGTTTACCAGGCAGCAAATAGGTATATTATAATTTTGCCATTGTACACTTTAACTCAATATCTTATAAACATCTAGTTCACATTTTCTTCTCCAGCTTCTTTGCTCATGGTGGTTTACATTATTAACTATGGCCAGTTAGACTTCACATTTTAGATTTGGTATGAATGGTAGGAGAAAAGCTGAGAAATTAACTAAAGAAGAGTCAACTTTGGCACTTTGGACTCCACAAACACATACAAAAGTTCAGCTTGTACCCTGTTTTAAACAATCCCTCCCATTTTCTTATTTTCTGAACTTTGTACGTTTTGTGATTGAATTCCTGCTTGAGTGTTTCAGGTGTCACAACCAAAGCTGCAGCATTGCTAAGTGGTATAAACCCGCCACAGGCCTGTTTGACATTTTCCACCTAGACAGCCCCTCCGGGTGGAGTTACAGCCTCAAAAACATCAATATCTGAATTACTATAACCTCTCTCCAGCCCTTCATCCCTGTCTCTTTCTTAAAGTCCTTTTGCGGCGCTGGGGCCACGCTCACGCACACACACACACACAAGCACACACACACACACCCATAGAAGCTCAGAGCTGAAGACAGGGGCACTCCCGGGTGGTGATGGCCATGCTCCGGCTGTCAAGAGGAACCGAACAGATCAGCTATCCTCGCCGGACTGCACTATATGTGTGTGTGTGTGTGTGTGTGTGTGCGTATGTGTGTGCACGTGTGTGTGTGCGTGTGTGTGCACGTGTGTGTGTAATCGAAGTCTCATCTTTGTTCCATTTGCTCCAGACAACCACATGTATGATAACCCGTTATCAGTGAAAGGGGAGAGGAATGGTTTCTTAGGGAATATCACCTGACGTCAGATTTGTTAAAGGAAAAGTAACGTTATTTTACAATCTGAGCCTTCTTTCGGTAATAAAACAAGTCGTTTGACTCACCCATATCTCGTTCGTGTCATTTGGAGCTGTTTGGTGAAAGTTATGTTGTAGCGTATCCGTTAGCATGAGTATTCGGGGCATTACTTTGCGGTCTCCAAATAACACAAACTTTAGCACTTTTCAAATCGTTTCATTTGAAGCAAAAGTGGCCTGTAATCCGAGATTTATCCATAGTTTTCAGCTTTGCGTTTCATGTTTGGGTCCCGGGAGCTGATAGCACAGTCCGCGCATGCGCACTGGCGTCCTCATCTACTCGAAACTATGGCTAAATCTCGGATTACAGGCCACTTTTGCTTCAAACGAAATCTTACATTAAGACATCGGGCTTCTATGATTTGAAAAGTGCTAAAGTTTGTGTTATTTGGAGACCGCAAAGTAATGCCCCGAATACTCATGTTAACGGATACGCTACAACATAACTTTCTTCAAACAGCTCCAAATGACACGAACGTGATATGGGTGAGTCAAACGACTTGTTTTATTACCGAAAGAAGGCTCAGATTGTAAAATAACGTTACTTTTCCTTTAACATTTTTTTTTTTTTTTTTTTTTTTTGTATCTCTTTTCCATCAAGAAAACATGACGAAGTTAGAGGATGATTATGAACATGGTCTGAAAACAATGCAGCCTTTTCTGGACTGAATTTAAAAAAAGCACTGAAGTGAATGCATTCCTGTTTTGATTTCATATTTGCACTAGATTAGATTACATTTACCGTATTTTCCGCACTATAAGGCACTCCTAAAAGCCTTCAAGTTTCTCAAAAGCCGGCAGTGCGCCTTATAACCCAATGCGCCTTATATATGGATCGATATTGGTTAATCATGGCTACTGTAGCCAGCCACTACTGTAGCTTCTATTATATGTGCCTTATAATGCGGTGCGCCCTATATATGAAAACAGTATTAAAATAGGCCATTCCTTGAAGGGGAACCTTATAATCCAATGCGCCTTATAGTGCGGAAAATACGGTACTGCATATTCTACTTAAAGGTTGTATATTATGTGAAATTTAGGCTGCATCCCATTTCTCTGTCTTCGTCTTACCCCTACCCCTTGGTTTTGCGTGTTCATGTGAGGGCAAGGGGTGTCCCCAATCTGATTTTGATCAAGGGCTAGAGCCACGACTGAGGGCTACATACTCCTTGAAACGAAGTAAGCTCTTGACCAGACTTGCAACGAAGGGGTACGCCTACAAGCTCAGGCAGGTTTTGGGATCAGTATGGCAGGATGGTTTACAATTGTGACGCTTGTGTTCTACGTTACTTTTAGTGAACTGTTGTTGCGGTTTTAATTGTAGTGATGTCTGTTTAGCCGACGTTATCGTTTTCATCAAACTTTCATGTATAAACAAGCTAGTTTTTTTGTCGAGCTGAGGTACCCGATAATCCTTGACATTTGTTTACGTTTGTTTGTGTCAATTGTTGTCGCCTCTGTAGACGTAGCAGCCAGGTAGAGGCAAGGGATGATGACGCAAACGGTAATCGAGTGGTGTCCCATTTCTTAGGGGAACATTCGTACCCCGAGCCCTCTCAGCTCGGTATCGAGGGGCAAGACAAAGACGTAGATAAAGGGGTAGGGGAAGGGATAAGACAGAGAAATGGAACGCAGCCTTACTACTGTGAGCTGTGAGAATGTTGTTCATCAAAAACACACCTGGAGTTGGTGTATTTTTTTATTCACACAACTTTGAGTAATCATTTTTTATCAGTCTGTCTACATCTCCAAAGCTCAAAATGCTCCGTTCCACCTCGTGATATCATTAAGCAGTCATTTCACGTTAAAAGCTACCCTTCACCTTTAGTTGAACAGAGATTGAAAAATGAGACATGAAACAAAACACAACTCCTTTAATTTATCTATAAAATCAAATATTATAATACGCAATCCAATTGATCTGATCTGTACTTAGGTTGTATCTGTATCTGTGTTTTAATTCAACTGCTAGACCTTTTTATTCTCACACGTGGCTTGCAGCTTGTGCCAAAAAGTCACTTCTAACAACAGGTTTGCGTTCTGGCCTTTTCCCAAGATCTTCATTGAGTCGCTCCACAGGCTGTGCACTAGAGCTCCAGGCAAAGGCAGGTCTACAGGCTCCACTTAACTCACAGCTATTTAACTTCCAGGGTGTTAGCGCTTTGTAGTGTCTTTCAATGACAAAGTGTAAACAAACTATGCTTTATGCACTGCTGAGTCCTGCCTGGAGCATTGAAAACAGCTCTTATGCAACGTAAAGACTCAGCCACACTGGTTTTACTTGTACTTACTAACTTACTGTGTTTATTTAAAGTACTCATACTATACTCTATTTTCTGATATGTGTTATAATGTTGTTTTCTCATCACAAACATACCTGGAGTTGGGTTTTGTTTGGTTTCGTTCACATGTTTAACACACAAATACTGCATTGTTCCTCTGTTTTCAGCTCTGGAATTGCCGATCTCCACTGGACTAAAGGTAAAAGGTCGCTGTTAACTTGAAAACCACTGGCATTTTGAGCGTGGGAGACAGTTGTAGACAGACTCAAACAAAATGTAACAAACCACAACTCCAGGTGTGTTTTTGATGAGCTTTTAGTCATGTTATAATGTTGTTTCGTCATCAAAAACATACCTGGAGTTGTGTTTTGTTTGACTTTGAGCGTTGGAGATGTAGACAGACTCAAAGAAAATGAAACAAAACACAACTCAAGGTATGTTTTTGATGAGGCAACAACATTATAACATGACTAAACGCTCACAGGAGGAGGTGTAGGAAAATAATTGTACTGTGAAATGTGGCAAGCAGACGCAACTATGGGCCTTAGGCTGGATACAAGAAAGTTAAGTTGTCTACAGTATATCCTGGCTGGTTTGGTTATATTTTGGGATTTTCTGTAAAGATTTTATATAAAATTGTCTGTCTAAAAGTCAAATCTCTGCTATGTAACCTGCTATAAAAATAGTCACTATCACTGATTAAAGGTGCATTGTGTAACTTTTCTGGTTGATGGTCCGTCAAATACTTTTCTTCATGGAGATGTTATTGCTTTGTCTGGAATATTTCACGATATTATCATTATTATATTATATATTATTAAACCTTTCTATCTTCATGGAATCCAAATTAGACCAAGTTACAGGTAAGATCTGTGGAGAGGCAACCCCGCTCACAGTCACAAAGCCTGTTTTTCTAAGTATTTTTGAGCTGTAATTGAAAAAAAAAAGTAAAGTAGGGCTGTTTAATGTCATACTGTGGAACATTCCAGGTAGAGCAATGATATAGCCATAGAAACAAGCAGGTGACGGACCCACGACCGAAAAGTTGCATAGTGTACCTTTAAATTTAGCCCATTGAAACTATGGAAAGTAAATGAACATCAAAACCATCTGATTTGTTTTCAGTGTAGCAATGATAGAGGTTGATTTGCATAAGTTCTCTGAGATTCAAAATGCAAAAACTCATGAATAAAAGATTTTATTATGTTGCGAGGGCCAGGGAGTTCAACTGAGGCCATCATTAGCCCCTGGGACAGACTTCAGACACTGTAGTACAAGTGTAAATCAAAAAGTACATTATATCGCTATGAGCTGCTCCCTGATAATTATAACAGAATTAAAAACACTTCACACAGCTTCTTCCCAACTGTGTAAATTATGGGAGGTTAATGTCTTGTGAAACAAAACCGCTCACTTTTAGATTACTCCCAGAACGTCAGAAGAAAAATCAAACAAAAAGTATTACGCGCACCAAGAAAATACATAAAACATTCTGATAAAAACTGTGGCTGTGGAAGAGAGAAATTACAAAGCTGTTTTTTTTTTTTTTTTCATTTGCAGCAAAGAGATAGAAGTGGGTCATTCAAGGACAAAGATCCCCATATTTTCTGTGTGCTCTCGTGTACCACCCCTGCAGAAAACAATCTGTTTAAAAAGACACTGATACAGACGAGGAGAGGAGCGAGGGAGAGCAAATGATAGTGAGTGAATAAAATCTGGTTCTAAGGGCCTGATCATATCCACCACAACAGAGACAAAGCTCAGCCCGAGGGAGCCATGGGGTCGACCAGTCCTGCATCGTAATACCATGGCCCCTGGTTTAGAGTCAACACGAGCTCGAGAAGAATTAAAAACTTTGCAAATCAATGTGGTAGTGTGTAGCATCTTAACACAGACACACAATAAAATCTCTTTAAAATTATTCAATTATTAAAAAAAACATTACAACAGACATTACAAGTATTAAATTATAAATCAATCAAATTAATGAATAATAATTAGTGCAATATCTTTTTTTCTATACTCTCCTAGTTACTGTTTTATTATTATTACTTATTTTATTCGTGCCTGCATGCACTTTTCTTTCTTGTTCAAACTGTCCCTGCCTGGAGCTACTGTGGCAAGAAAATTTCTCCTGTGTGAGATCAATAAAGTCTTATCTTATCTTCATGCACTGATCCAGCTTTTTCTATACCGATGTTGACACTTTTTTTTTTTTTTAATTTGTAACTGTTTTATCATTTAATAATTGTAATGTTTAGTGTGATTATCTTGTAAATCTCTTTCAGCATCATACTCTTTGAGACTCTCTGGCATCTTAATAAAGGATGTTCATAGCAATCTGGATATTGCCTAAAAGGTAATTTTCATAGATGATTCCTGCTATGGTCCGATGCAAGATAATAATGCTAAAAACTGTGTTATGTTATGTTATATACTATACTGAAAATGCTTACTGATCAAAATTCAAGTGTTTAGGGTTATTTATGGTGCTATTGACGACTGACTGACAGTATGATTCTTACATGACAATGCATATACTGTAGGTCTACATATAATCTCTTCATCTCTTATGTTAAAGGGCCTATATTACGCAAAATTAATACTTGTGAGCTTTATGACACATTATAATGTTCCTCATCGAAAATATACTGAAGTTGTGCGAGTAATCCTTTATTATTATATTATACATATTATAATACCTGTCTAATCCAAAGCTCAAAATGCTCTGTTCCACCGTGTGATGTCATGAAGCGTTAAGTTTACCTTTAGTTCAGGCGATATTGGCAATTCTAAGGCTGAAATTATCCAAACCATTCTAGTGAAGGTGTGTGGAGTTTAAAATGCAGTGGAGCGTTTCCTGTGATAGAATGTTTTCCGTTTGAGAGAAAAACTCAGCCTGAATATGCGTGAAAAGTCCCTCAGTCGTCCAGGTAGAATCCATGATAAAAGGAGAAGTTCAATTTGTCAACTGGACAAAGTTTGTTTGGTTGAAAACGTTTCGCCGCTCATCCGAGAGGCTTCGTCAGCTCTGGTTATTGTACTGGTTAGACACTGCTTATATCTAGCTGCCGGGAGGCGCTCCCGACACTGAAAAAGCTCTGAAAACGATCCCCCCTAATCCATCGTTAAACAGAAATGGGGGAGTTAGACATAACTTGTCTCCCATTTATAATTCGATTCTTAAACCAAGTCAAAACAGACAAAGAAACATTAGGGCAGACGAGCCAGGGCAGAGGGGTGGAGAGGGTCGTTAGACGTTGAATAGGGGGTCGAAACTAGTCGCCAGAGTAATTTGAAAAACAAAGAGACAGATTAGGGGGGATCGTTTTCAGAGCTTTGTCAGTGTAGGGAGCTCCTCCCTGCAGCAAGATATAAGCAGGGTCTAACCAGCACAATAACCAAGAGCTGACGAAGTCTCTCGGATGAGCGGCGAAACGTTTTCAACCAAACAAACTTTGTCCAGTTGACAAATTGAACTTCTCCTTTTATCTCAGCCTGAATATGCAGGGTTTGTGTGTTAAACATGTGTGAATGAAAAAAAAAAAACACACACACACACAACTTCAGGTATGTAAGTGCTTGTCTTGTAGAATGTAGTTTCAATGTAACTACAGAAAAACTATATGTATATTATATATCGTATATCATTTTATTACACCAGTTTATAGACCTAAATGGGATCTCGACTGAACCGATATTTTGAAACTGATTTCCGATCCACTAAATTTCCCCCCAAAGCGCATCCCTCATAATCCCAGATCTGTAAAGTCAGTTTAAAGTCTTGTATTTGATCTTCCTCATTCAAGCTTTAAATTATTCAGTTAATTATTCACTCACTCAGTACTCAGTGGTGGCAAGCTACTATTATAGCCACATCTGCCCTGGGACAGACTGACAGGGGTAAGGCTGCCTATCTCACTCACACATCACATTCACAGACAAGGTGGGCGAAGTGTCTTGCCTAAGGACACAACAATATGCACTACTATTTTTTTTAAAATAATAACTAGCACATTAACATCTTGGATTCTACAGCTGCTCAATTAATTTAATTTTAATCAATATGAAGATTCTGTCATTTCCAATTGTCCTTAATCAGTTAGTCAAGTGGAGTCATTTTATTTATACAGCACATTTAAAACAACCGTAAAACAAAGTTGTACCAAACACATAGTGAAAAAATAAAACAAATGTAAAATATATAAAATATTACATGAAAGAGAGGCTGAATACATAAAGATAAAAGTCTAAAAATAAAAGTTGACAGCTCATGGGCTGTTGAATGCCATCTTGAAAAAAAAAAGTGTTTTTAGGAGGCTTTTAAAGATAAGATAAGATAAGACTGTATTGATCTGACACAGGAGAAATTCACTTGCCACATTAGCTCCAGGCAGTTTAGTGAAAAAGAAAATTAAAACAAAAAAAGTGCATACAGACAAGATAAGTTATAATAATAAAATAAGTAAATAAGAGAATGTAGGAAAAAGAGTGAGGTAGTTAGGAGCATGATCTCAGACGAACAGGGAGGGCATTCCAACTTAGGGTCTTCAAGAATTCTACAGCCAATTCTCAATAAAAGCCTGTTGTTTGGAGCAGAGTTTAGGCTTTATTTATTTATTTTCTTTTAAAGGCATCATCTGTATGTTGTATGTTAGTTTGTTTTCAAGGTCCATTGTGTAACTTTTTAGGTGGAGGGTCCATCAAATGCTTTTCTGGAGATGTTATTGCTTTGTATTTATTTCACAGTACAGTGGTACCTCACCTTACGAAATTAATTCGTTCCAGAAGTGGTTTCGTAACTTGAAAAATTTGTAAGTTGAGTAGCTATTTCAATGGAAAAAGCCTGATTCGTTCCAAGGCCCCGATCCAAGTTTTTTTTTTTATAGTGTAACTTTTTTTATATTGTAACATTGTGTTCTGCGTGTTTCTCACATTTGTCTCTCGTTTAAACACTCAAACTTTCATAGATTTTCAACAAAATGTATTAATAGTGAAGTGTGGGGGGGGGAGTGGGAGGGGGGAGAAGACTGCGCTCTGACACGTGTGATAGCGCAGCATGACCCTGCGCGGAGCTGATAGCAGGTCTAGACCAAGGTCTAAACCTGGACTGGACCAGGACTAAACCAGGACTAAACCAGGACCAGACCAGGTGGATTAAAGCAGCGAGGAGGGGACTGCACGCAGTCTGAGCGCATGAACGCATGAACGAGACCCATGCAAGAGCCGCGGGCTCCTCCTGGTTTAGTCCAGGTTTAGTCCTGGTTTAGTCCAGACCACTGCGGCTCCTCCTGGTTTAGTCCAGGTTTAGTCCTGGTTTAGTCCAGACCACCGCGGCTCCTCTAGACCTCCTTTAGACCTGGTCAGGTCTAGAGGAGGTCTAGACCACCGCGGCTCTTGCATGGGTCTCGTTCATGCGTTCATGCGCTCAGACTGCGTGCAGTCCCCTCCTCACTGCTTTAATCCACCTGGTCTAGTCCTGGTTTAGTCCTGGTTTAGTCCTGGTCCAGTCCAGGTTCAGACCTTGGTCTAGACCTGCTGTCAGCCCCGCGCCGGGTCATGTGCGCTATCACACACGTGTCAGAGCGCAGTCTTCTCCCCCCTCCCCCCACACTTCACTATTAATAATTTTGTTGAAAATCTATGAAAGTTTGAGTGTTTAAACGAGAGACAAATGTGAGAAAAGTTTAAATTCAGTCTGAGAAAAGCGTATAATGTGTGGCTGAGCGCGCATTATTTGAATTTTTGAGATTTCGCGTTTTGTAACTTGAATTTTCTTTCGTATCTAGAGACCAAAATTTACCGTGAAGGCGTTTCGTAACTTGAAATTTTTGTTTGTTGGGTCATTCGTAAGGTGAGGTACCACTGTATAGTATTTAACCTTTCTATCTTCATGGAGACCAAACCAAACCAAGTTACAGGTCAGATCCGTGGAGAGGCAACCCTGTTCACAGTCAGAATGTCTGTTTTCCTCTTTATTTTTCAACTATAAAACCACCTATAATTGAATAAATGTAAAGTAGAGCTGTTTAATGTCATACTGTGGAAAATTCCAGGTAGAGCAATGACATATCCATAGAAACAAGCAGATGATGGACCCCCAACCAAAATGTTACCAAGTGCACCTTTAAGACTAAATAAAACTGAATTTAAAATCATGATCCATCAATATGAGAAATTAAAATAACAAAAATCATGTTTCATTTTATTGTCATATCAAGAGATTCAAGATTGTTTATTTGTCATATGCAGAATCAACACAAGGTCAACAATGCAAACAAACGCTCAGAAAGATCAAAAGAACCCGTTGGCTCGCGAAGATAGTCGAGATGTACTAATATCAGAAATAATAGTACATGGTTAAAAAAAAGTGTTGCAAAAATCAACCTTGCAAAAATCAACCTTGCAGGACCCACAAAGAAGCGGAAAGCTGTGACTGGAGCAGACCCACAAACAGACAGACACAAAGAAGACCAGACGTCTGGCCTCTCTCCCAGCCTTAGATTTGTTCCTTTGTGATCTTATCTCCAGCTCCATCTCCTCTCCCATCGCTTCTCCGATAGAAAAACAAAATAACACAACAACACTACAAGTTCGAGAGAGGAGCTAGACAGATAGTGATGGTTTCCAATGCCAGTCCGTGCCCTCCAAAATCCCACATTGACGGACAAAGTGAAATTATCTGTAATGGCGCTCCCATAGAGTTTAACATTTATTTGTTCCAGAGGGGGAATGTTAGAGCGGGTGGTCGAGCGCTGTCCCTCAGGGTGTTGGGGAAGATAAAAACGCACGGCGAGCATTGCAAATATGAACACACAATAATAAGAGAATGGGATGTTCATTTCAGATGTATGTACAGCACCAAGTGAGGATATCAGTGTTTACTTTTGCATTATTTAATGTATACTATATTTAGGTAATGTGTGTTGATAACGCAAGACCAAAGTAAAAACACTGGTCTACAAATTTTTGGACTCGATCTGCTTCTGAGATAAAAGCGGCTAAATCTCATTTATATTGATAAGATGAACTGAAAATCAATTGATAACTGTGCTGGTTAGCTAATGTATTCAAGATATTTAATGATATTGTTTTACATCAAAATCACCTCTGTTTATACAATAGATTTAGGCATTTTTGCTTAAAAATATTTATATTTTGAAAATATTAAAATGAATGTATGTGAATGTGCAGACAGGCTTTCAGATAGAACTGTTTGCTTGTAGACACACTGTACCTTCTGATAAACTACAGTTTTTGCCTTATTTTGCATACATTTCCTATTATGACCCAATATCTTGGAAACTATAGCCAATCAGCACTTCTGACTTACTTTTTCTTTATTAGTGACCTAAACCAAGAAAAATGTCACTACTTTTGTTTTGGAAGCATTTTGCTTGTAGACCAGTGTAATAACTAAATTACTTTATACTATATCGTCTGCTTTACGATATTTATTTAAATATTCTACGTTACAAAAATGACTCTTGTGAACTTTAAGCCACATTAGAATGTTGTTACCTCTTCAAAAACACACCTAGATTTATGTTTGTTTCATTCACACATGTTTGAATAATCCTTTATTACTGGTCTGTCCACATCTCCAAAGCTCAAAATGCTCTGTTCCACCTTGTGATGTCATCAAGCTGTAGTTTTCAAGTTAACAGCTACTTTTGACCTTTAGCTCAGTAGAGACTGACAGTTCCAGAGCTGAAATTACTCAAATGATGCTACTGAAGGTGTGTGGAGTCTGAAAACACAGTATAGCACTCATATTACCGTATAACATCACAGGGTGGAACAGAGTGTTTTCTGTTTGAGAAAAAAACTCAGGCTAAATATGCAGAGTTTGTGTATTAAACATGTCTGACTGAAACAAAACACAGCTCCAGATATGTTTGTGATGAGGAAACAACATCATAACATAGATCAGAAAATACCATAATACAGGCACTTTAAGTACACTGTATTCTCTTTGGGACTATACGTATGACAGAATAGTTATAACATTTTGAAACAATTTAAGCATTGTTTTCTGACTTGTACAGCTCTCCTTAGGGCAGTGTGTGATTGACAGACAGAAAGAAACAGAAACTCAGAAACTAGATAGAAGCTATATATAGATATGAAGACTAGAATAAATGTAATGAAGAAGTGAACTTTATTGATCTCACACTGGAGAAATTCTTCTCTGCATTTTAACCCATCCTGTATATATATATATATATATATATATATATATATGAGATCTTCTTGCTTCGGCTTGGTCAGGACCTAAGCTGGAGTACCTATGGTGCATGTTTTGGGTTGGCGACCTGGGGATCGAACCCAGACCATGCATGCAAACTCCACACAGAACACACAATTCCGGGTTCAACCCGGGGATCGAACCCGGAACCTTCTTGCTGTGAAGCAAGAGCGCTAGCCACTCAGCCACCGTGCCGCCCTGATGTAATGATTCTTGAGGCCCCATGTGCAAAACTACAAATAGTCCCATAAATTGTGCAGATTTTTCTTAAATAAATGGTGTACTATGGGGGTCCACCTGCTTGTACATGTGGAATGTTACGAAGTATTGAGTTAAAGGTCCTATATTACACAAAATTTACTCCGGGGAGTTTTTAGATGTGTTATAATGTGGTTTTGTTCCATTCACACGTTTGAGTAATCCAACCTACACCTCTAAAGATCAAACTGCTCTGTTCCACCTTATGATGTCATGAGTGGTAGTTTTCAGGTTAATTTTTACCTTTAGTTCAGTAGAAATCAGAAATTCCAGGGCTGAAATTATCTAAATGATTTGAGTGAAGCTGTATGGACCACAGTGGAGCACTTCCTGTATTACCACATGACATCACAAGGTGGAACAGGGTGTTTTCCATTTGAGAGTTGTGTGTTGAACATGTGTGAATAAAACAAAACACATTACATTATAACAGATTAAAAAAAAAAAAAAAAAAAAGCCTAACATGGGCCCTTTAACACCGAAACTTCGACTTTGTAATAAGTTTTGTGGACAGATTTACAGTATGTCATATGAAATCTGGCTTTTAAAGTCATTTGCTACCCACGAGCTCTGTCCTTGTGAGTCTGGCCACTAACGTCCAATAAATCACGGTCATCATCATTCATTTATATTTTCGTACAACTATTATAGGCTACTAAAACATATCTGCCTCAGAGGTGTGCTCAGAGCTTAGTGTGTCCATAATTTCAGGCTGGACGACTGAGGGAATTCTACACATATTTCAGGCTCTTAACAAAGAGCTGGGACAAGCCACTCATCCTCCCACACTCCCAGGACAACGGTGAGCTGAGCAACAGTGTTTTGACAATACTCCGCTCACTGTAGCCCACATCTGGAGGCCATCAGCACGGAGCAGTGCAGTTCCAAGATGGCCGACGAGAGACTGCATATACAGGCAAGAAATGACACATATCTTTCCACAGATCTGACCTGTAACTAGGTCTGGTTTGGTGTCCATGAGGATAGAAAGGTGAAAACATTCCAGACAAAGCAATAACATCTCCATGGAGAAAAGCAAAGGATCATGGTATGTGTAGTTCACTGTTGCTGCACCATAACAAAGAATTTAAAGGTTTTTTTTTATGTGAATCTGTATGGCGTCCCCTTCAACAGTGTCGTTCGTTAACACCGACTTACCGCTGACCGTGTCCTCTGAGCCGAATTCTGCTCCGGTTCTGTAGCTCACGAAAGTAGGTCCAGCAAGTTAGCGGGGACATTTAATAAAGCTATCCCTTTAAGCAAATACATTTAAAATTCAATATTGTGACGACCCACAATATCATTGTAAGACTTTTGACAATATCACGATATTTCAGTAATTGTTAAATCCCTAGTGATAAGTAGAAGTGCACTGATCCAGCTTTTTTTTGGTCCGGTACCAATCTTGATATTTTGGCTTCAAGTATCTGCCAAGACCCGATATCAATAAAATAAAAAGGAGGCAATTCATCATTTATAATAACTACCGAGCAGCTTTGAAAAAGACAAATGAACATTGACCAGTAAATCATCTTAATACAACAATTTATAAGACAAAATGGGATATAGAATAAACCAATATCTTGGAACTTTGTATATTTTATTTGTATATATTTATATTTATATATATTTATACTTATTTGTACATATACATTTTATTTATCATTATTTTTATGTATACAATTATGTCTCATCTGACACAGGTCTATTGCTCTTTGTTTGCTATTCCATCTATTTTTTTTCTTCTTTTTACCCTGTTATACATTATATATTATAGTTGATGAGTGAGCTACTGTACCCAAAACAATTTTCCTTGTGGATCAATAAAGTTTGTCTAAGTCTAACTTGCACTTTGAAGCAACAAACAAATTACAACTACTCATAAGATGGTAATTAGTGAGATTTGTGTGAGAATTTGGGACTTGTTTACTTCACTATTTTGACATAATTTGTTTGAGTGTCTTGGTTCAGTCTTGCAACGGGTAATTTATAAGAACAAGTATTTTGATCTAACTAGTTGGAGACAGATGAGGCGAAGCTAGATTTATTATTTAACGTTAATGGGCCTGCGCTGTGTTTGTTTCTCAAGAGTTCAGGAAAATGCCTTTTACAAAAGCAGCTCTCCGTTTGTGAGCTAAAATGAGACTGAATTATGTTGTCTATACATTTCCATAGGCATTTCCTGTCCCTGATAGTTGCTTGACTGTCTAATTACATCTAATCAGTGACGTAGGTTGGTAAGAATTATTTATAAATAATTCCTTATCACTATAGGGATACAGCCATACAATAGTGGTATCCGATATCAGAGAGAATATTGAAGTTTTTGATGGATTGGGTATCAGTTCCAAGATATCGGTTTATTCTAAATCCCATTTTGTCTTAAAAATTATTATTAAGATGATTTACTGGTCAATGTTCATTTGTTTTTTTTCAAAGCTGCTCTGTAGTTATTTTGAATGATGAATTGCCTCATTTTTTATTTTTTTTTTTAACCTTTGACTGTTTTTATTTAAAGGTCCCATTTTTGAACGTTAATGTGAGCTCCCCTACCCTGTTTAGCCACCTCCCCCATGGCTAAAAGTTGCAAAATGTCTAAACTGAGCATTTGCGATCCTTTTCTGCGTTAGAAAAAAACACAGCTCAAACGGGCGATTCTCAACAAGGCACCTTATTGACGTCAGATCGAAAAATGCAGCTCCACCCCCCGTCTGTGTCTACTCAGCGTCTCTGTAAATCACGCCCAGAGAGTTTGGACCGCGAATGCGCTAGGCAATGCGAAATGCGTTTTTTTATTTGCCTGGAGGCACGTCCGAGTGTTTCTAGGCTCGGAAGTCCTTTATCTGAGCCTCTGGGCCTTTGAACAGCAGTGGTTTAATTTTATTTTCTGTGGAAATGTGTTTATTTTTCAATGGAATGCTTCTCATCTCTTCTCCGGAAATGGATCAGCTGAGAGCGGAGAGTTTGGCCACGCCCCCACCCTCTACTATAGGCCATCTCTGTCCTCCTCATTTGCATTCAAGCAACAACGTCCATAATGGCCTGTTCAGAGAGAGAAAAATTACTCTCTCATCTTATCTCTGTTTCTCATGGACTGAGTGTTGATTTTGAAGAGGGATTCATTTACAGTATTAGGGAACCATTAAGGAGCCATATAAAAGCATCAAGAAGTACCATGTCATGGGATCTTTAATGGAAATCAATCGGTATCAGTTGATATCGGGTCTTAAAGCCAAAATATCGAGATCGGTGCACTCCTACTTATGACTAGGGATGTAACAATAACTGAAATATCATCAAAAGTCTTACAATAATATTGTGAGTCATCACAGTATATTGAATTTAAAATGTATTTGCTCAAAGCCCTTTTCTTTTTTACAGAAAAGGGCTTTGAGAATTATCACCAACTGTCATTATAGAGAGCCACCAAACCCATTATTTGTTAAATGTAAAGTGTTGAAAATGTATGATATTGATGAATTAAGTATCCTCAAAGTCATGTATAAAGCAAAGTGCAATGCATTACCTGTAAATATTCAAAGACTGTTCGAGATGAGAACAAGCCACTATAATTTAAAAGGAACCTACATGTTTGAAAAATCTAGATTCAGAACCAAGGTTATGGAGCGAAGCGTCGCTGTGAAAGGAGTTAATTTATATAATAATCTTGACAAAGAAATCAAAGAATCAAGTACAATAATGGCATTTTAAAAATACATAAAATCCAGTGTAATGTGTATGTATGAAAAAGAAAATGAAGCTTTCTGTTTACAATTGATTAATAATTGTGATTGAAATGGAATGTATTGATGAAATGTTTTATAGTCACTGTTGGTGTTAATGTCTGGAAAAGGGAAGAGGGGCAGATAACATAAGATTGCTCTTCTTTCTGCTCCATTTCATTCCATTTTTTTGTATTGTTATCACACTGTTGATGTCTTTTTATACTTTATGAATGAAATAAACAAAAAAAAAACTAATAATAATAATAAAATGCTTTGTTATGCTGCAGCAACAGCTAAAGAACTACACATACCATGATCCTTTGCCCTTCAATCCAATCTACATGATGAAATAACTGTTATTAACCACTTCTGAATCTTAATTATTTGGATTATGATAGAAAAGTCACCTAGTCATAATCCTGTCAGTCTCCCCAAAATATCGCAATAAAATATCTTTCTGTGAAATGCATATTGTTAAGATATTGTATGGATAGATCTGAATATCATTAACTTATGAGTAAGGGCCTGTTTACACGAGAACGCTTACGGGTAAAAACAACAAAATATTTGATCAGAAGTGCCTTTTGTTTAGACGGTGACGGCATTTTAGGGGCTTAAAAACGCAAAAAACTAAAACCGCCCTCCAAAGTGGAAAACTTGAATACGCTCCGCCGTAGCGTTTTCGTCTACACTGCCCAAGACGCAAAATTCTGGTCAAATCTGCTGACGCGTTTACGTCACCATTTCTGGATATTTATATTTCTAAAGTAAATCAAGTTAAATAAATTAAATTTAAATTTAAATTAAAAAGTTAAGTAAATTAAATTAAGTAAATAAATTAAGGAAGATTCTACGCATGTGTGCTGACATAGTGATAATGTATCACAGCGCCACCTAGCCGCATGGCATGCATATCGAATTCCACACACTTTTGCATCATCGTATGCACACAGATTTCCTCCCGAAAACGCTCGTCTAAACGCGGAATAAAAAGTGAACACGCGACGCCACTTTTGCGCCTTCTGTTCAGACCGTCATCATATAAATACAATATAAACGTAGCCTAAAACAGTGTCCAAATAATTCCCCTTGTGGATCAAGAAAGTTTGTCTAAGTCTAAGTCTAACAGTTGATTTTCTAAACTAAAACCTCTTTTAATCCTGTAATAACATTTGCTTTTGCTTGAGTATAGGTGCCAGTTCGCTCACTTGTGATTGCCATTTACCAATAGTTTTATTTCTGCAACGATACTTTCTCGTACAACACATTTTTGTTAGTCTGTCCAGCTCTTCTAGTCTTCTCGGTAATCCCATATGACAGAGCCTCAGCGCGCACATCTTCCTGTTGGCGAAGGGAAAAGCCTGGGGTCGGCTCGGAGAGAAAGAGCCTGACTGTTGAACACAGTTGAGGTGATTTACGAGGCTGGAAGCTGTCTGCAGCACATGTAGACTTGTCTCTGGTTAGCTTTTTTTATTTCCACACTCACTGAAACCGTCTTCCTCGTTGCGGGCTGTAATCGGATACAAATATTGTGCAGTTCTTGTCTCTCTCGCAGAGTACACACACACACAGTCTTCACACACATGTTGAACTGGCAAAGTCGGCACTCAAGATCCTCTAGGGAGCTCTATTTCCAAAGCATCTGAGCTACAATCCAGAAATTTCTCATCTAAAAAGGAAGGAAATTACACTAATGAGAAAAATCACACGTGACGAAAATCGGAGAGCTCTTATTTTAAATTACACAGTGTTCGTTGGGGACTAAACTGCAGCTTTCATCTAAATTGGAGGTAGAGTTTCTCATGTGTTTTCTGGTCGTGAATGTTTTATTATATTAGAAGCTGTTTATCATAGTTATTTTTCTCCATTAGGTTTTCAGATACAGCTCCCACATGCTCAAATTTGTGCCGTAAACACACATTTTCAGTGCTATTTTTACGAGGTAAAACAATTAAACAGTGAAATTTGGTGAAATCCCAGACTGAGTTGATTGTTTTCGGAAAGATTATTGAGAAACTGGTCACGTTTCCTATGCAGTCGTTAAAAATAAATCGTGTTTTTAAAACAACGCAGACAGTACCAGAAAGTTAACAATACGTGGGGAGCTATTATTTTTATTTATCAAAACAAAATTCAGAACTTATTAAAAAAAAAGTCTGTACTCCATGAATTATTCTAGACAAATTTGAGCAGGTGGGAGCTGTATCACATTTTCACTATTCACGTGAGAAAAAAATATGAAACTATAAAATCCCAGCACCCTTATGAATAAAAATACATTCCTCCTTCTCTTCTTTGGGCTAGATTTTCTTCAAACCTCAGCAGTAATAGTTCATAACATTTGAGGTATTAAAAATGAAAATGGACAAAAATATCCCCGGGAAACACTGTAAACAGCTATAATTAATGGCATTATTACAGACGCAACGACGCAGAGACAGATATTGATACAAACTGGAGGAGAAGGGGAGAGTGGAGCCCACCGTTTAGCTGCATTTAAAGGTGCACTATGTAACTTTTGTATTTTTATTGACCTTTATTTAACCAGGATAGTCCTGCTGAGATTAAGATTCTCTTTTTCAAGGGAGTCCTGGCCCCTGTTTTTAGTGGTAGGGGAAACTATCAATCAATCAATCAATCAAACATTTATAAGGCGCTTTTCATACAAAATTGTAGCACAAAGCGCCTTACAGTGGTCAAGGATTAGAAGATTGACCTTTATTGATCTCGCACAGGAGAAGTTGTTTCTATATTTGACCCGGGGACCATCCCCATGATTTTGTTTTGTTATTTATGCTTTGGTCAGGCCCTAAGCTGGAGGATTTTACCTATGGCGCATGTTTAGGTTGGTGGGGGAAACCGGAGGACCCGGAGGAAACCCACCCAAACACGGGGAGAACATGCAGTCTCCACACAGAAAGGCCCGGGCAACCGGAACCTTCTTGCTGTGAAGCATGAGTGCTAGCCACTCAGCCACCGTGCCGCCAGGGAGAAAAAAAAAAAAAAAAAAAAACTAGATGAAACCTACACAGGCATAGAGAGAACATGCAAACTCCACACAGAAGAACCCAAAATCACCATGCTGCACACATGACATCACAAACTGGAACAGAGTGTTTTCTGTTGGAGAGAAGAACCCTAAACATGCAGGGGCGTGTGTTAAACGTGTGAATGAAACAAAACACAACTCCACATAGATCAGAAAATAGCGTCATACGGACCCTTTAAGGGCCTGTTTACACTGTTTACAATGCTTAAAGGGATATGCCACCCCCAGGTCAAATTTGGGCATCTCCCCACAGTCCAGAGACTAAAATAAGTGGTGGAAAGCGTTTTCCTGCTCACCCAGCCATTGTCCGAGTCTGTCGCCACTGACCGCCGCGGTATCTGGTGCTCCTCCGCCTTAGACTGGAGTCTAACGTCGCCAGAGAAAGATTTCGGCCAAAAGGAATTAATTTGCTCGATGCGTTTCCCAATTACTTTATGTGTAGTGCGCATTCATATCGAGTGCAAATAAATGTGCAAATCAACACGGAGAGCTTGCCTTGGTCATTTTGGGTGGGAACTATTTTCCAGTGCGGAAGAATAAAGCCGAATCACGCAGCACGCTGCCAGGGGAATCCCTGTTACGCACCGGGAAGGGAGTTCCCCTGTTGCACAACGTGGTGCGTGATTCGGCTTTATTGTTCCGCACTGGAAAATAGTTCCCACCCAAAATGACCAAGGCAAGCTCGAGCAAATTAATTCCTTTTGGCCGAAATCTTTCTCTGGCGACGTTAGACTCCAGTCTAAGGCGGAGGAGCACCAGATACCGCGGCGGTCAGTGGCGACAGACTCGGACAATGGCTGGGTGAGCAGGAAAACGCTTTCCACCACTTATTTTAGTCTCTGGACTGTGGGGAGATGCCCAAATTTGACCTGGGGGTGGCATATCCCTTTAAGGGTAAAAACGACAAAATAGTTTATTGTAAGTGCCTTTCGTTTAGACAGTGACAGCGTTTTGGGGGCTTAAAAACGCAAAAAACTCAAACTGCCCTCCAAAGTGGAAAACTTGAATACGCTCCACTGTAGCATTTTCGTCTACACTGCCCAAGACGCAAAAATCTGGTCAAATCTGCTGACGTCGCGTACGCGTTTACGTCACCATTTCTGGATATTTGTATTTATATAGTAAATTAAGTTAAATAAATTAAAAAGGTAAGTAAATTACATTAAGTAAATAAATTAAGGAAGATTCTACGCATGTGCGCGGACTTAGTGATAATGTATCACAGCACCACCTAGCCGCCTGGCATGCATACCCAATCGAATTCCACACACTTTGCGTCGCCGTATGCACGCAGATTTCCTCCTGAAAATGCTCGTCTAAACGAGAAAACTAGAAAGTGAAGACGCAACGCCACTTTTGCGTCATCTGTTCAGACCGTCATCATATAAACGTAGCCTACGATACATTAGTCTCCAAAAAAGTTGATTGTTTTGGACTAATTGCGATCTAATTCCGGGTTTACTTCAGTCGATATCCACTTTTCTGTCAAAGTGAAAAACCCTAAAAACAGGAGCTGTGTTGACTGAGAGAAAGAATTAGTTGAGTCTGTAATCGGACTTCTCCTTCCTATCCGCTCTCCCCATATTAGGCTTTTCCCTCGTTCCCATAGTAATCATTCAAACCTGATTGCTCTGATCCTCTATTCTATTTGTCATTAAATACAAGCACACATACACACCAGAGACAGAAACAAATGCCATTTAATCAAATCGTATAAATAAATAAAGGCTTTTTATTTCCCATAAGTCCATGCGGTGGCCTGCTTCTCATCACACACTCTGCATCTGCCGGTCAATAACTCACTCAAACACATAAGGTAGAATACACAAAAGAGACACACACTGAAGCGGAGGCACGGACACACACACACACACACACGCGCACACACACACACACACACTGACCGCTGAATTTAAATGTAGATGAGTTCGCTCCACTAGAATCACTGTTGGCAACAAGAAATCTTTATCGAGGATCTATTTGTTTGGTGTTATTTGGATCCCTATGGTTCACACGCATGTCAATAGGTTAAACTAAATGGTATTACCGTAGCCTGCTTCAGTACCAGAGAATAACGGGAAATTTTGTGAAAACTGAACTAAATGCTGTAATGATTCTGGGCTTCACAAAAACAATCAAATATATTAATATCAATCCATTTATTTGATATATTTGCCTTCCTTTAACATTTCTGGTTTGGTCAAAATCAAAGAATTAAAAAAATCAGGTTGATAAAGGATTCTTTCGGAATATAATTCATGTTTTTTTTATTATCATTATTATTATTATTTTATTATTTTTATTTGAATGTTTACTAAATGCAATTTTGAAGTCTTCATCTTGTCCTGTATTATGTTCACTGGCACTGCAGTAGATAAGGATATAACATCGACTGTATATATAAATGGCTAGCTAATGTGCTAGCCGGCACATTGAAAAACAAGAAGTGAGCATGGGCACGCTTCTGGCTCTATCAACTCTGGCTCCAATTGACTTTGTACTGGAAAAACATTGCTCATCTCTGTAACTGCTACAGTAAGCCTCATTTTGGTCTTAAAATGTTTGTATTACCCCCTCTACATCACATTGGTGTTTTTAGTTCACTATTTTGCCCGTAAATAAATTCCTATTACTAATATTCAAAGTTCAAAGTCAGCTTTATTGTCAGTTCTGCCACATGTGTTCGACGTACAGTGAATCGAAATTCCGTTTTTCCCTCGCCAAGCAGTGACGGTGTACAAAATACAATATAAAGACAAAACAAAAATTATTTAAGACAAAATCTAAAAGCAGTGCAAATAATAAATAAATACCTATTTACAGATGTCCAAAAATGTGCAGTGTGCATCAAAATGTGCAATGGAAGATGCATAATATGGAACTCGGGTCTAAGTTTGCCACCATAACTGCTAACCTAGTGAGCTTCATTTGACTGCAGCCGAACACTATTGGTGACGTCACACTCACTTAGTGTAGGTAGATTGTATAAACAAGTGGACTATCTGTTATGAGGATGTTTTACCATGTATCTGTCAAGAGCTAGTGAATTTTAATATTAACTGAGCTAAGAAATAAGTAATTATTTGTAATTAAATGGCATTAAGGCTAAATAAACGGCCTTATACGAGTTCCCAATGCTTTCTCCATTCTTCATGCATTATGGGCTGCAGTTAACACACCGGTGAATTAAATCTCCTAAAAATATATTACAGCAATCGTAGGGGTTGGGGGTTACCTTTCTGCCCTCTTTATCAACTTTATCGCTTTCTTTGAGTGGCTGTTCGTTGGGCGTGCTCTCTCCCCGTGTGCAGATTAAAAGCTGATACGAGACTGTTCAGACATGTCACACTCCTGTTCCAGCCCACGTACACACACACGGGGACCGGGTAACGTTAGCTCGTGTCTCGCTAGCGGCTCCTGATGTAAAACATATGTTCCAGCCTCGGCAGTGTGCGTCTGTGTGTGTGTGTGTGTGTGTATGTCTGTGTATGTACGGCTGTTTAAACCAACTTTATCGCTCCATCAGTTCTCAGACAAGAGACGATTCATTCAGGGAGCAGAGGGAGGGGAGAGTAAGGACTATGGCCCTGTGTGCGGAGCTGTAACTGACCCATTTTTTTTTTCCTTTTTCAGCTAATCACAAAGTTACAATGTCAAACTTGCTGATTTTTACGACTGACTTTATCCTGGGAGTGTAGAGCGTAGGAATGTATTGACTCTATAAAGTTTCCATATTATTATTAATTCTAAAAGCAAAAATACATCGCACTGTTCTCATTAAGGGACCTGGAGGGAAGTTTGGATTTGGTTAACAAGATGTGAAAATAAATACAATTCGACAGTTCTATCGACAGTTTCACAGGGGAGCTCATTTATTTTATGATCAATTGCAAATCCATTTTCAGGGATGACTGGCAATTGGCACAAAAAAAAGTTACAGAAACTTTTGAGAAACTAATAAAATACAACGCTTAAAGGGTATAATGTAATGCTTGATAAGAAATGAGTGAAAAGTCATAACTTTACATCATGTTTGCATTTGCTGGACAAGGTCATCAAGAAGTCCAGCTCTGTCCTGGGCTGTCCTCTGGACTCAGTGCAGGAGGTGGGGGACAAGAGGGTCCTGGCTAAGGTCACCTCTATGCTGGACCATGAGTCTCACCCCCTGCAGGACGCTCTGTCTGCTCTGGAGAGCAGCTTCAGTGACAGACTGATTCACCCTCGCTGTGTGAAGGAGAGGTTTCGCAGGTCTTTCCTTCCTGCTGCTGCTGTCAGACTGTACAACGGACACTGTTAACATGTCATTCAACTTTATCTGCACTACAATATTCAGCTATACTCCAGAGTCTATTTTTAGGTCTATTTTTAAATTATTTATTTATTATCTTGTTTTATTGCATGCTACTTTTTCCCCGCTGTTCTTGATCTGTCCCTTGCAACACTGGAATTTCCCCACTGTGGGACTAATAAAGGCATATCTTATCTTATCTTATTTAAAGATGTTACTTTACTTTTGGTAGGGGGTCCCTCACCTGCTTGTTCCTATGGATATGTCATTGCTCTGCCTGGAATGTTCCACAGTATGACATTAAACAGCTCAACCTTACATTTATTCAATTACAGGTGGTTTTATAGCTCAAAAATACCTAAAAAACAAACAAAAATTCTGACTCTGAGCGGGGTTGCCTCTCCACAGATTTGACCTGTAACTTGGTCTGATTTGGTATTCATGAAAATAAAATAATATAATACAACCATATAATATCGTACTGTGAAACATTCCAGACAAAGCAATAACATCTCCATGGAGAAAAGCGTTTGGCTGACCCTCCACCTTAAAAGTTACACAATGTACCTTTAAGTGAAAGTGTCAAACTACTGTAAACATACTTAAAGAGCAGAAGTAGTTCTGATTTTGGGAACTGATAAAAGTGTTAAGATAAGATATGCCTTTATTAGTCCCACAGTGGGGAAATTCCAGGTTAAATGTAGAGATGCTGATACAGGATTTTTTTGGGGAAAAGTAGCAATTTAAATATATTTTTGTAGTGAATTTTATGTATAATCTTTATAATCTCGTTAACTCAAAGTTGGGGCTTGATCTCAAAACCTTTAGTGGGGATGTTACCATGAATAACCCAGTATCGACTATAACATTTACAAAAAACAAACAAAATCAGCTTATGTACTGCAAAAAATGCACTCTAGCTAAGGCAAAATTACTTGAATTAAGATTTTTTTTTTTTTAATCTTGATTTGAGTACATTTCAAAAGTAAATTTGACAAGTAAAATGATCTACCAATGGAACACGAGTTTTCTTCTTGTTACACTGAAGATAAGAAAAACAACAAATCTTTCAACTTAAAATGAGAGAACTACATATACCATGATCCTTTGCTCTGTCTCAGTTCAATCTACATGATGAAATACCTATTATTAAATATTTTAGCATCTTAATTATTTAGCATTATGACAGAAAAGTAGCATATTCACACTTTTGTTAGCCTACACAAAATACAGTATAACAATAAATATCGTACCATGAGGTGCATATCATGAAAACATTGTAATGAGAGATTTACATATCGTTATATTCCTAATATAGAGCATATTTTGCTATTACATATTAAAGTATGAATGAGGTTTTAGTGATTCTCTAATTTCTACTTAATTTGATGCTATAATACCTGTTGTAAATGTAAATACAATTTTACACCAACTGAGAAGCAATTTGTGAAGAAAAGTTGAAAAATATGTTCAATTACAGGAAGTAGAACGTTATATTTTAGAGTCTCACACTAGGGAGAATGTTGTCCAAAAATTCACGCACAATTCATACTTGCAAAACACATTTTTCTGATACTTTAAACATGATTTCAACAATTAAAGGTCTTTTCTTGTTATTTTATTTGTCAAATAATAATCTCTGCATGGTGCTGTGATTTCCAACCAGGAAGTAAAATAATTTGAAACCTAAAAAATGTCCAGACTGGGAAAGAAAGAGTAAAATGTTTAGTAAAATCTTAAATACTGTGTGTATTCTTCTAGCACTGTCCAGCAGAACTCGCCCCTTCACTTAACACTGGCACGTGGGTGGAAGTGTCAGATTTCCCTTTTATTGTCTGGACATTGGGGGAGTTGAGCGTTTTGACTCGTCTCTTCAGCTTCTGTGAAGTCAAGACCCAAAGTCAACACTGGCTTCTGCACAGTGCTGGGGCTCCACAGTTATTATTTAGTTTGGAGCCGTGAGCCTTCTTCAGATTGTTTCGGTTTGTTTAGATCTAGCGTCGTTTTGTTGTCATTGTCCGATCGGCTCCAGTGGCTGCTGTGTTTGTTTAAAGTCCTTTTTTGGATTGACACTTCTCCCATGATGGAATAACATGCAAAACCTGGAGCGAGATAGTGTAAGAATAGACCGCAATGAATCACTGATAAGGCTAACGCGAAATGTCTCTCTGCGCTCATGGAAGACATAATTAAAGGTGAATTATGTAACTTTTTGGTTTAAGGTCTCTCACCTGCTTGTTTCTATGGCTCTAAGGAGATGTCATTGCCTGGAATGTTCCACAGTATGACATTAAACAGCTCTATCTTACATTTATTCAATTACAGGTAGATTTATGGCTCAGAAATACATAGAAAAACAGGCATTTTCATTGTGTGTGGGGTTGCCTCTCGACAAATCTGACCTGTAATTTGGTCTGGTTTGGCCTCCATGAAGATAGAAAGATTTGATATCATACTGTGAAACATTCCAGACAAAGCAATAACATCTCGACGAAGAAAAGCATTTGACGGACCCTCCGCCAATTGCACAATGCGCATGTAAAGCTCACAAGAGTCAATTTTGTATAATATTAGACTTTCAAGTTAGAAAGCAAGTTGTGGGTGGAACAGCATGTACAAAGTAATAACTATAAGGTCCCTAGATAAAAGGATACTGGATGCTAACATGGTCTACGTCAAGTTATGTAAGCCTTATCTTGGCTTTTCGCTGTGTACTTTTCTTCATTGACAGAAAAAACAAGAGAAAAGGTCATCTACCCACAGAAAGTGTACAACGCATCAGTACTGAAAAACTGCAGATATACACACAACCACAACAGTGACAGGAAAGACAGAGATAGTGATCTGCTGCACACATTTAACTCTGAGATAGCAGCTCTACATATTTTATAGCATGCATTTCATTGTATAGAATGGGTCTAGTTAAAGGTGCATTGCGCCACTTTTCTGGAGGAGGGTCCCTCACTTGCTTGTATAGATGGAGATGTTATTGCTTTGCATGGAATGTTCCATGGTATGACATTAAACACCTCCATCTCACATTTATTCATTAAGGCTGTTTCAGTTGCTCCAAAATACAGTAATTCTCTCTGTGATTAGGATTGCCTCTTCACAGATTTGACCTGTAATGTAGCCTAAAAGCAACAATGCATTAATGACACTGGTCTACAAATTTTTGGACTCGATCTGGTTCCGAGATAAAAGTGGCTAATTCTCATTTATACTGATAAGATGAACTGAAAATCAATTGATAACTGTGCTGGTTAGCTAATGTATAGAGATATTTAATGATATTGTTTTACATCAAAATCACATCTGTTTATACAATAGATTTAGGCATTTTTGCTTAAAAATAATATTTATATTTTGAAAATATTTCACTTGCACTTTATCCATCAAGAAATAAACAAGAAATATCTTCAGACATCAGGTGCACACAATTTTGAGGCATCTCTCTAATGATGATTTTGTGAAATCCAAAAATATTTGATGTTAAAACTCTAGACATATTAAAATGAATGTATGTGAATGTGCAGACAGGCTTTCTGATAGAACTGGTTGCTTGTAGACACACTGTACCTTCTGATAAACTACCGTTTTTGCCTTGTTTTACATAAATTTCCTATTTTGACCCAATACTATATCTTGGAAACTACAGCCAATCAGCACTTCTGACTTACTTTTTCTTTATTAGTGACCTAAACCAAGAAACTACTTTTGTTCCGGAAGCATTTTGCCTGTAGACCAGTGTTATCAAATATATTTTCAAACTAGGGATGTCACAGTTTCAAACTGTAGTGTTTTGATTTGTGTGAGAAAAAACATCACGATTTTACAATTATTCACTGTTATTCACACCAAAACCAAAATAAAATAATAAAAATGATAAAATAATACAATTGTGTAATATACCACCATTCCTCTAGTATGTCACTACCTTTGTGGAATCAAACTATATGAATGAAAAAGTACAATTAATATAACACAGTTATGCTAGGTTTACTTTTCTGTTGTATTTATTGAACTGAAATTACTACTTTTTTTAAAGTGATTCTCACAATTGTTATGTTTCAGTTCAATATATTGTAACCTGTGCATAAGTCATGATAATTACTATAGTGACTTATCTTTCAATATATGAAATTTGATAAGATATTTTTGGGGTCGCTATTTTTCTTTCCAGTACTGGGGATTTTTGGTTTATTTTTTTGGAAATATAATAACATTTGGGACGCAAAAGGTTGATTTAACAGCTTCCAAGTCTCATTACCAGTGGTGGATTTTGTTACTTAAGTACAGATAGAGGGCCAACACGTTACTCAAGTAAAAATACATGAAACAATATATTAAAAATATTGAAGGAGCTGTTTAAAAATGTACTTTGAGAGTAAAAAGTAAAGAGTTTTAGAAAAAAATAAAGGATGAAAGGATGATTTTGAAAAAAAAAAAAAAACATGTTAAGTGATTCAGTTTATTTCTAGCTGTTTTGTGTATTAGGTTTCCTCAAATTTGGGACGTTAACTCAAATGAAATGTGCTAAAAAGCCTTTTCTGCAGGTTTTTACTTTTACTTTTTACTGTCAGATACCAGCTCTCAAATGTAGTGACGTAAAAGTAAAAAGTATCCACTGTAAAATGTCCTTAAATATCAACCAATCAATCAATCAAACAAGATTTATAAGGCGCTTTTCATACAAAATACTAACTCAAAGCGCCTTACAGTGGTCAAGGATTAGAAGATTGACCTTTATTGATCTCGCACAGGAGAAGTTGTTTCTATATTTGACCCGGGGACCATCCCCATGATTTTGTTTTGTTATTTAGGCTTGGTCAGGCCCTAAGCTGGAAGATTTTACCTATGGCGCATGTTTAGGTTGGTGGACAGATACCTAAAAATTGTACTTAAGTATTGTACTGTTACCTGCCACCACTGCTCATTACAGTACATTACTCATGCAAACTCACAACTAGTGAGTGTTTCATTCTGCTATTTATTTGTTGCAGCTCATGAATTTTTAACAGTATTGCAAATTTAGAAAAGTTTTTGTGGTTTAAATCTGATATTGGGTGATTGTGTCAGTGGCACAGATTATTTTCAATATTATATTTATAGTTTATATTTACTATACATATCACACTTCAAAATTTGTTATCGTGACGAGTCTACCTGTGTAATTACAACAGTGAGTAAACAAATAATCTGACGGGATTTGAACACGTTTTGATTCCTCCATAGATTAGACAGTGGTTTTATATCGTGCTCATAGTTTCCTGTCTCATGCCCAGGCCTCTTACCGCCACCTGGTACAGTCTTGTTTTCGGTCAGGGTGATCTGGAGTTAGTTCTGCTTTGCGTCAGAGCAGTTTTCTCTCAGGTGCACTCTGTCTCGGTCTCTATTTGTGTATACACTACCAGTCAAATTAGTTTTTTGGACTCAGCCTCTCATTCAATGCCTTTTTATCTTTATGTTTACTACTTTCTACATTTTATATACATACAGAAGACATCAAATATATGAAGTAAGATGTATTGAATTATGTACACGGCGACAAATCATATCTAGCTATATTAAAATGACTTGTCAAATGATCTATCAATGTAAAAAGTGTGCTTTTCTTAATTCAAGCAACATTGGATTTTGTTTCTTATTTTAATTGCAAAAAGTAGTTGTTTTTCTTAAGTGTAGGAATATGTATTTTCATATTTTAAGCACAAAAAGTCTTGTTCCATTGGTAGATAATTTTACTCGTCAAGCAAAATGTACTCAAATCAAGATAAAACTGCCTTAATTTGAACTTGGCTAGATTTTACCGTGTGCACTGTAGCAAAGACAAATTACTTTGTCGAAAAACATTTAGGAAATGTATTTATATAACAAAACATAGAATGAATGAGTGTGTCCAAACTGTCTCATTCATCCATCCATCCATCCATTTTCTTCCGCTTATCCGGGGCCGGGTCGCAGGGGCAACAGTCTAAGGAGGGACTTCCTTCACCCCGGACACTTCCTCCAGCTCCTCCGGGGGGACCCCAAGGCGTTCCCAGGCCAGCCGGGACACATAGTCCCTCCAGCGTGTCCCGGGTCTTCCCCGGGGCCTCCTCCCGGTGGGACATGCCCGGAACACCTCCTGAGGAAGGCGACCAGGAGGCATCCGGAACAGATGCCCGAGTGTCTCATTCAATGTTGTTTTTTTCTTGCTACTTTCTACATTTTCGATACATACATTAGACAGATATAAAGCAAGATGTATGGAATTAAAGATTTTTTTTTATATTGATGTATATGTATATGTAGTATTATATAGTATGAGTATTTTTCGACAAAGCAAAATCTGTGTAATTTGAGGGTTTTGTTAAAATAAAAATACAAAAAAATCTATATACAGCTCTGGAAAAAAAAGAGACCACTGCATTTTTTTCTGAAATCAGCATCTCTACATGTATTACAGCCATTCCATTCCAGCGTCTGTTGAATTCCAACACAAACACAAAGCTGAGCTACTTCAGTTCTTGCAGCAGGAGTGGAATAAAGTCACCCAAGAACAATGTGAAAGACTTGTGGAGAGCATGCCAAGCCGCATGAAAGCTGTGATTAAAAATAAGGGTTATTGCACCAAATATTGATTTCTGAACTCTTCTTAAGTGTAAACATTAGTATTATGTTGTTTTAAAATTAATTTGATCTTGTTTCTTTGCATTGTTTGAGGTCTGAAAACATATATCTTTTTATGTCCATTTGGCCATTTGTCATTTTCTGCAAATAAATGCTCTAAACGATAATATTTTTATTTGGAATTTGGGGGAAATGTTGTCAGTAGTTTATAGACTCAAACAAAAATGTTCCTTTTGCCCAAACACATACCTATAAGTAGTAAAATCAGAAAAACTGATAATTTTGCAGTGGTCTCTTATTTTTTTCCAGAGCTGTATTTGATGTCTTCTGTAAGTGTATCAAATGTAGAAAGTAGTAAACATTATATATATATAACAAAGAAACACTGAACGAGAGGTTGAGTCAAACCATTGCCTGGTAGTGTACGTGTGAATGTCCACGTGCGTTCTTCCTGACCATATTTGGCTTGTACTTGTGGCGATGCTTAACCCCACTCGGGCCCTGGCAGCTGCTCCCTCTCTTTCCTGTCTTTGTTGAATCATGGGCACTGTAGTTTTTCCTCGGTGAGTTTCGGTCCTGTCCACAGCTGCCTGTCCTGGTGGTCCAGCCGTAATGGTACACTTATTTCCCCGGCTGATGTGCTATTCGGAGGCTTTAGGTATAATCTTTAACATATGTTTGGAGCGAGGTGATGACTGTGGATCTGCTCTGTACAAGAAGCAACAAGCGTGTGCTATCAACAATGCCTTTTCAGAACTTCTATGTGGAAAGCTGCAGTTCTCTGGGCTTTAGCTTTGATTTTGTGTTGTTTTCAGTACAGGAGTTGTCTTGGAGTGAAGAGATAGCAGACATCAGCTTGGACTTTTGAAACGGTCACAGGACTATGCTGACCTGAAAGAGCAGAATATCAACTGGGGATGCATCGATATAATTCTGGTATCTGATATCTGCGCTGATATAAAAATTTTGATGGATTTGATATCGGTTCCAAGATATTGGTTCAGCCGATAACCCGTTTAGGTCTATAAATTGTTGTAATACGTTGATTTACGTGACAGTTTTGCCCCTAAACATCTCATTATATTCAAAACTGTGCTGTAGTTACTGTAGTTTACATGATTACAACAATTACAAAATACATTTGGATAACTGTTCACAATGTGTCATCTGTGTTAAAAATAAGAAATAATATCATCAATCCCTACTCTGGCATCGGCAGCCATAGTATTGATGTCAGTATTGAAACTGAAAAAAGCTGTATTGGTGCATCCCTACTATCAACTGCATAATTGTTATTTTTTTAAATAAATTTTAAAATGAATTGTTATTTTTTTTAAATAAAATAATGTCCTCTTCAAAAAACTAAATAATATTACCTTACTATCATGATGTTATAATTTTTGGTATGGCATGTTTTACATGCCATACCAAAAATGTTCTGAAATGCTTAGAATGTGTTTAGAGGTTCACAGTCGTCTCAGACGCTAATGCTAATGCTATTGTAATTCCTTTAAAGGGACAGTGTGTAAGAGTTTTACCCGTTAATTACCGAAATTGAAGATACCCATTGAAAAATACATTGTTTTCCAAGCCTTTTCACTTCCATCATGAAATCAAAGTATTCTTTTGGACTTAGATAGAGTCACATAAAAGGGGGATTGACCCCATGTAGAGGCAGCCATTTTGAATATGAGAGCCGCAGAAGGACATTTGGGCTCCGCCTTCGGCAAGGCTCGTGGTTTTGGGTAAACAACGACAAGCATGCTGCCGGATCACACGTTGTAATGGATATAACACGTGTTTTGGACTAAATTGTTTTACTGGATTTTATTCGCTGGATCCTTACAGACAGATTGAGACCAAGCTTATGGTGAAATACTGAGTTTGACCTGTGCAGAGCCTTCAAAGGTAAGCTAAGTAACAAACCTCATTTTGTGCTTTTCCGAGCCCCATGTGCTCGGGGAGTGATTGTTGTGCCGGGAAATGAATTGCATAGTCAAAAACAGAAGACTGTAAGGTTTCATTTGATATGTAGATTGTCATGGTACACGATCGGGAATGTGTGTTTTCATGCGAAAAGAAAAAAAAAAACAGTGAACGGGACCGCGTTTTATTTATACCGTAGTTGTCGGCGATGGCTCGCACAGCGCCGGGTGCGCGTGGGTACGCGAGCTGTCCGCGTTACGGCGCGCCCGGGTGACCCTCGAGGTCTGCCGTAGCCAAAAGAGGAAGCTCAATAGCCACCATCCACCTATGCGCCACGAATCCTACACACTGTACCTTTAAAATGTAGACATTTAGAATTTGACATGAATTATACAAATAAAACATAATACTCTAAATACTTATCTTGTTTCCGATACGAGAAAACATCCAGGTCACCTTTGACTGTGGCGGGTGAATAAAGCACAAAATAGTTTCCAGTCTTTTTGTTACAGCATAAAACTACTGGACGACTTCTGATTACTTCCATCTGCTTCAAACATGAGCAGACTTCCTTTAAAATCATGACACATCCAAAATCCTCTTGTGAGTCTATCTCTGTTCCATTGTGGAGCTTTATGGGGAACTACAGTGTAAAACAATGGTCAAGGCCAAGTGAGGCGGAGAGCTCCAGACTTCTGCTTCTTCTATTGTGTGGCTGCACCTGGGCGCTGGAGAAGAGGATAGAGGGGATCAGGGGACCGACTGTGTGAATGTGTGAGGGGAGAATACAAGCCAAACATCTGCACCGCACGCACAACAAAAAACACACAAAGTACACAATAACTACAAGGTCTCATTAGATCATTTGAACAGTTCAACTTCCACTTGTCTAACTTACTTAACTTTTGGAAAAGAAGGGGACATTTACGGAGCACAAATTACATGCGGTCTCAAAACTAAATCTAGGATGTCATTGGATTCAAATATGTGTAAAAAGGAGGAAATGGGTGAAGCGAAACAGTAGAAATGAAACAATATCCGAATCTCTCTTTGCAATATTTTCACGATATGCATCTCATGGTTTGATATTTGTGACATTTTGTGGAGGCTAACAAAATTGTGCTACTTTTTCCTTTTAAAATGCCTTGACAAGACTTTGGTTCTGTCATAATCGATAAAGATTTAGAAGTGTTTATTAAGTTATTTCTTCATGTTGTCTGGACTGAAACAGAGCAAAGGATCATGGGCTATGTAATTATCTGTTTTTCTAGCTATTCATTTGTCCAAAGAGACTAATTCCATATATTATTGTGAGACTTTTGACAATACAATATCAGAATATTTCGATTATTGTTACCCCATACAGGTTCTGAATTGTTACTGTCAAAAACTGATGTGACTCAGCTCAGTAAATTGCCACCTATAACTAATTTCTTCCGCTATTTTGTACAAAAAAATAGATTTTTCAATATGTGTTTTTAGTTGGCATGTCTTTTGAAATACATGGTAATAAAAAATGTGGAGGCTAACAAAATTGTGCTACTTTTTCCTTTTAAAATGCCTTGACAAGACTTTGGTCCTGTCATAATCAATAAAGATTTAGAAGTGTTTATTAAGTTATTTCTTCATGTTGTCTAGACTGAAAGCTATTCATTTGTCCAAAGAGACTAATTCCATATATTGTGATATTATTGTGAGACTTATGACAATACAGTATCACAATATTTTGATTATTGTTACCCCTATACAGGTTCTGAATTGTTACGGTCAAAAACTGATGTGATTCAGCTCAGTAAATTGCCACGTATAACAACTAATTTCTTCCGCTATGTTGTACAAAAAATATGATTTTTTTAATATGCATTTTTAGTTGCCATGTCTTTTGAAATACATGGTCATAAAAATGCATTCTGCGTTCTTGTCAGATTAAATCAAGTGGCATTTTAAAATTTGAATTGTCAAATGGCCACTATAACTGTGGAGCTACAAGCCAAACATGTAACATTTGTATCCTATTTTCCCTTTTACTCTTTTTCTCATCATGCCGGAGGCCCTTAAAATGGCCTCTGGGACACATTTGACTATTTATTATAAGTATTTTTCACAGGGCTGGCTAATTCACATCCAGTGAAATTAGGTGTGTCCAAAGTCCCATAATATGTAGCTTTACTTATATTCCGTGGGCACTGCCAGTTCTCACTCTCACATAGGCTGGTCACAGTTTCCATGGAGTGTTCAGACGATGTGGTCAAAGATGCTGTTAAATACTGCATTCTGCACAAAAGCTTTGTCTGTTCAGCTCAAACATTAGCAACGAAAGTGAAAAGTAGCATAAACTCGCTCTCTCTGCCTCCCATACACATTTTAGATGCAAAAGTGGGCCATTATAAGAACACAGGTATAAACTTAGCCTCGTCTCTGTACTGAACCTCAACACGACCAAACAGCACAATACAAGTCAATAGAGAATGAGCAAAGAAGGCTTGAACTGTCCGAGCTGTGTTGTGGAGCCAGAGAGGGAAGAGAATAAAAGAGGAAGTGTCTCTGGGGAAATTGAGTATACAAGATGCATGATGCCAGTGGAACTGAATTCATAAACACTCACACATCCACTGGAGGAGAATGCCAAATGAGTGAAAACCTCACCGGGGACACAGAGGGGGAGACAGACACGAAGAAGAAGGAGGAGGGAGGCGTCTGGGGAGATAGAGACAGACTCTGACGTATGTTACTGCAGTATCAAGTATTCATGACAGTACCGGAGAACAGCTACATTATGTGTTTGAAGATGGGTTTCTTTGGAGAGAGTGAGTGCACAACAGTTACAAATAAATGAAACCTGTACAAAATCAGGACTTAGACTCTAAATAGACCTGACCTAAACTCAGAACACATAGTCATGACTGAACCAGAACTAGGCCAGCACTTTACAAATCTTACTATAAAGACTAAACCAAACTTTTTTTTCCCTCTTTTTTCTAAAAAGTTGCTTGTTACTTGGACGCCATGTAAGTTCTTCTAATGAAAAGTGTACATGTGTGCCTCCCTTGTGCCCTCTAGTGTCCTGTCTCAGATGTGCACGCTCATGGATGGCACAGGCTGCGCCATGTGCTCTTGCCCCAGGGCAGTCGTGCCAGTACCTGTGCCAAAACAGGGCCTCCAACCGCCAAGGTTGCCATGGTGCTCGCTAAAAAACACACTGTCCCTGGCTCCTTCTCACATAATCATCTATACAGGGTGTGATCTGGACTCAAAACGAGCAGCTATATTTACAGTACTGGGTACAAGTCCCAGACAGTTCTGTTTTAAGAATAAGGACAAAGAAAGCTGTGAGAAAGTAAAGCAATAATAATGGAGGAAGAAACTTCAAAACTAAGTAACAGGCCTTCATTCATAACAATATTAAACCACAAGGTGAGAATGAACCCAAATTAAACTAATCTTTCTTTAAAGTTGAAGTTGTGCATAATTTATGTAAAAATACAAAACACATTCATAAACATACATTTCATGGTCACACACGTCACTGAAGTCAGTATATCATAATGTATTCATAGAGTGAAAACACTATAGTTACAAGAACTTGGACAGTTCTGATTTTAAAACCACAAAAACCATGTAATGGTCTTCTTTACATAGATGAGTAAGACACAGCACTCGACAGCTGACAGCAATTCAGAAGTAGGAGGACCTAATTGACCTTTCGCGCTGCAACTTGTTTGCTAGTTGTGGTTTGGCACAAAATGTTCTTTGCACCTCTTTAAAGGCCCACAGTGAGTATACACTACAGCAGTTTGTGGTGGTGAACAGGAGCAGTGATACGCCAGCTCACCACATTATAGTTGGTAGTTAATAATGATTTATCTACAAATGAAATTTCTGATCTATGTTATAATATTCTTTCTTCACCAAACATAAATGGAGTTGTGTTTTATGTGATAATACAGGAAGTGTGTTTTTAAACTCTGTACACCTTCACTAGAATCATTTGGAAAAGTTCAGATGGAACTAAAGTTAAGAGGTAGCTGTTAACTTGAAAACTACCGCTTCATGACATCACAAGGTGGAAGAGCATTTTGAGCTTTGAAGATGTAGACAGACTAATAATAAAGAGTTACTCAAACATGTGTGAATGAAACATAACAAATGTTTTTGAGAAGGAAAGAACATTATAACATCGCTTAAAGCTCACAAGAGTTAATTTTGCATAATATAGGACAGGACCATTAATGATTTTCCACATTTTGTTCACATTTTTCAATAACTTTAAGACACTAATAATAATAATAAGCTTCCCATTGGCTGTTACTTTGAGTCATTTCCTGGTACAGATTTGGCACATTCTATTAAATAACATTATGTTCTTCAACCTCTTTACACTCTTTGTCAAATGACATCAGTCTCCACTGCAAAACGCCTGATTGTGTAAAGATTGAAAAGGGGAATGGAGCCAAAATCGACAAGAGAGAGCGGGAGGCGAGGAGGCAGGCACAGTTCTTAAATTAACTATTGGTCAAGGGTCAGATGGACATTTAATCTAACCAATCAGCTTCCTAATTACACGAGCGCTGCCAGAGCACAGGGCCTGTGTGTGTGTAGTCTGTGTAGCCAGTGTTGCGTGTAGAGGTCTTGTTTTAGCAAAATCAACATCTGGCCTTAATATTAGTACCATGTGTGGACAGCTAAAACACATACACATATAGACTGGTGAATTGGTCCTGACTGATACACAGCCAGACTGAATGAATGGAGAGATAAGTTGTGGTAAGGTAAAAAGGCAAAAATCAAAACAAACATGAAAGACTTGACAAGAGCTACACTAAACGGGGCTGACCCACCCCTGGATTAATGAATGAAACTGGGCTAACCCAGACTAACCAGGAGTTGGACAAGCTGGTCTAACCAGGACTAAATCTGTAACCACAACCACATTTATTAACCCTTACCCAGGAAGCCAGACTTTTCCAGACTGGTTTTTGATGCAGGTACAAGAAAAAGATCTCAGTGTGTCTATGATGGTGGTGTTCTAAAATATAAATATGCTCTTATATCGTGATGCTAAATTTGGTGATCGAGTTATCGTGGGCCACGGTATCAATATATTGCATATATATAAAGATTGGGATATTTTTATGGCAGTGCTACAATTTTGATGTTTGTTCAGAGAAAGGAAACTGGTTTATTGCATATTGTCTTTTTAGTGGTTTAACAAAGAAATACTTTTGTTAAAATGTATTTGGTTCTCAAAATAATCATTTAAATATATTACAGATTATCATGTGTAATATATCAGCTATCGCATATATCACCAGATCATCATAATGTCATATTGTAAGACATGTATCAAGTATCGTGAGGGACCCTGAAGTTCCCAGCCCTGATCTACAGTGGAGGAAATCAGTATTTGATCCCTTGCTGATTCAAGTAGGTTTGCTCACTGACATAGAAATGAACAGTCTATAATTTTAATAGGTTTATTTTATCTCTGAGAGATAGAATATCAAAAAGAAAATCCAGAAAATCACATTATAGAAAATATTTTAATTTATTTCCATTTCATTGTGTGAAATACGTATTTGATCCCCTACCAGCCATTAAGAGTTCTGCTCCCACAGACCAGTCTGACACTCCGATTCAACTCGTCACCTGAATTAGAGACATGTTTTAACTAGTCACCTGTATAAAAGACCCCTGTCAACAGAATCAGTCAATCAATCTCAGACTTCAAACTGTCCAACATGGGAAAGACTAAAGAGCTGTTAAAGGATATAAGGGACAGGTTTGTCGACCTGCACAAGACTGGAATGGTCTACAAAACCATAAGCAAGAAGCTAAGGAGACTTAGCTTCTTGGAGACTGGAGACTGCTGGTGCAAATGTTCAAAAGTTTAAGAAATACAAAATGACCATCAATCGACCTCGGTCTGGGGCTCCACACAAGATCTCACCTCGTGGGTTTTCAATGATTTCAACAGTGAGAAATCAGCCTAGAAGTACACGGAGGAGCTGGTCAATGATCTCAAGGCAGCTGGCGCCACAGTCGCTAAGAAAACCATTGACAAAACTTTACACTACAATGGATTAAAATCCTGCAGTGCTCACAAAGTCCCCCTGCTTAAGAAGGCACATGTGCAGGTCCACCTGAAGTTTGCCAATGAACACCTGAATGATTTAGAGAGCGATTGAGAGAAGGTGCTGTGGTCAGGTGAGACCAAAATCGAGCTCTTTGGCATTAACTCAACTTGCCGTGTTTAGAGAAAGAGAAATGCTGCCAATGACCCCAAGAACACCATCCCAACCCTCAAGCATGGAGGTGGAAACATTTTGCTTTGGGGGTGTTTTTCTGCCAAGGGCGCAGGACAACTTCACCGCGTCAACGGGAGGATTGACGGAGCCATATACCGTTAAAATCCTGAGTGACAACCTCCTTCCCTCTGTCAGGAAACTGAAAATGGTTGGTGGATGGGTTTTCCTACACGACAATGACCCAAAACATAGAGCCAAGGCAACGAAGGAGTGGCTCAAGAAGAAGCACCTTAAGGTCATGGCGTGGCCCAGCCAGACTCCGGACCTTAACCCTGTAGAAAACCTATGGACGGAGCAGAAGGTCTGAGTTGCCAAGGGACAGCTACAAAACCTTAATGATTTAGAGATGATTTGCAAAGAAAAGTGGACCAAAATTCATTCTGATATTTGCGCAAACCTGGCCATCAACTACAAGAGATGTCTGACCTCTGTGCTGCAAACAAGAGTTTTTTCCATCAAGTACTACAGTAAGAGTTAAAATAAACCTACCATTAAAATTATAGACTGTTCATTTCTTTGTCTGTGAGCAAACCTACACTGTATGACTGTGCATGTGACAAATACAACCAGCTATAGGTAAGAATAACACCAGAACTAAACTTGTATTAACCCACAGGGAACAATGAATAAAATATAATATGACTAAACCAGGAGTAAACCAGGTTTTAAGTCTGATCCAGACTGACTAACTGTTTTAGTCCTGATCAAGGCCAAGTTTTGTCCCAGTTCAGTCACAATTTTTATGTGATATAAGTGTGAATGCACCCTAGAAAACTGACTGAAATATGAGTAATAAAGTCTAAACTCAATCTAAACTAATATTTTGAAACTTTCCAAAACTATAATTCAAAAACTCACAAACGTGTCTTTTACTGTACACTCCATTCTTTCTCCTATAGCTGTGGGTGTGTGTGTGAGCTGATTGTAACAGTAATTGATGTAAACGTCTAAATTACCGCTAGGAGCTAAAATAACCGCTGTGTTTGAGCGTTGCCATGTCGACGTGATGAAAAACAGCTGGTTGGCTCAGCGACGGCATGGGTAGAACAAGCGAGTCACGGGTTGCCAGATCGGGCCAATGGAGCGGCTGCGTGCGTGGAAGCGACGTGTGTCTGGACCAATCAAAACATCAGAGAGGAGAGCAGATATCCAAACAGACGGCATGTTAGTCTAGAGTCATACTCGTTATATCAGATTACATCATATTAGGAGATACAGACTACTGGGAAAAGAAGGGAAAATGCCAGTAAGTTCCTCGACTTAATCTATAGGCATTTGAATAGGCAGGTCTGTGTAAGCATTAGTGCCAGATAGTTGTGGTCTGTCATAAGTAGGACTGAAAGCAATTTAGACAATGGGGGGAAAGTATTTTTAATAGAGGAACTACTGCGTGCCGTGTACTCAATTGTGTTTTTCCCAAAGAAAAAAGATTAAATAGTTACAAAAAAAAAAAAACATCCGGTGGCATTTGTTATACTGTTAACAAATATTACACAAAATTGACTCTTGTGACCGTTAAGTTGTATTAGAACGTTGCTACGTCCTCAAAAACATACCCGGACTTGTGTTTTGCTTCATTCACAATTCATAATTATTAGTCTGTCTATGTCTCCAAAGCTCAAAATGCTCTGTTCCACCTTGTGATGTCATGAAGTATTTATAAATACTTTGCCCTTGCTTTACATAGCCTTTAGCCTCAGTTCAGTCCAATATTCTCTGTATTTTCACTCTTGTCCCCTTCCCCACCCTCCCGTAATGTAAACCAAACAAAAAGACGCCTCATGTTAAACCGTGCCACTGTGTTTTTGTCCTATGTGTTTGTGACTATTGTTATTGATGATTGTATCTGCATTCATGTTCTTCTACTTAAGATGGCGCTGCTCTGCGGGCGACACGGAGAAGGGCTCTGGTTGCACGTCATATTGTATGACTTTCTGTCTGTACTGCAACCTTCCCTTACCTCTAAGTCAAATTTCTCCCTGGTGGAGACTAATAAAGGAACCTAACCTAACCTAAGTGGTGTTTTCAAGTTAACAGCTTCCTTAGGTCGTTTTCACGCCAGGAAAGTCCGATAGTTCACTTGTTTTGGTCCGAATCAATTTTTTTTTTTTTTTTGGTGTGGTTTTTTTGTAAGTGGACCAACGTCTGTAAACAAAACCACGTGTGCTGAGGTCGTTCAGCCATTGGACAGAAATGAGTCGTGTCCAAATGTCGTGTCCAAACACGGAAGGAGGAGAATCATGGTGTTATGTGGTGTTTTCAATGTAGTCATAGTGATATGGTTTGCTCAGTCTTTACAGTTCACACAAATGTTTGAGCAGCATCGTGAGGTTTACACTATTGTACAATCAATTTCCAAACGATGAAGACACAGGGCAAGACGTCTACGGAGGACAGCGCTCATGTGCGCATATGAAGTTGTGACTCTTGCTCTTCACGCAAAACGTAAGTAAGCCTCATTAAGTTTCGCTTCGTAAGCCTCGGTTTCCCATAATGCTCGACATACGACGGGAGTTTGTTAAGTACAAAAAGCCAACTTGTGTCGGATCAAGTCCGGTCTGCATTCTCACCTCAAACGAACCGCACCAGGATTCGAATGGTACCGTGCCGAGACCGAGCTTTTTAGGTGGTCTCGGTTCGCTTGTTTGATCCGGATTGAGATTTTTTTTTTTTAATTCACACCAGCCCAAAAGGTCCGAATCAAAGGAGCAAACAAACTCTGGTTCGTTTTAAACAAACCAAACAAGGCAGGTGTGAATACACACTTAGAGATTGAGAAATCCATCCAAATGACTCTAGTGAAGGTGCATGGAGTTTGAAAACACAGTAGAGCACTTTCTGTATTACCACATGACATCACAAGGTGGAACAGAGTGTTTTCAGTTTTAGAGTTTACAACACTTTTCCTGCTATAGGTCAGTCTTCGTCATGCTACAAAATGAGTGACAGGTGGAATTAGCCAATCAGAAAAGTGTGAACTCTCAGAAGAAGCAGACAGTCGCTGCTCAATCACGATAAAGTCGAAATAGGGGTATTCCCGCTGAAAAATTCATAACACAAGCTACATTTTTTTTTACACATCGCCCACACCTTAAAGTTAAAGCTGAAACAAAATTGTGTGTTTTGGTGGTCAATGTGTAGAGTTTTAGAAAATTGCAGCAAAACTGTTTTCATACTTCTCAAATTGTACCTGAAAATAGGATTGGGGAGTGAGGCGCAGGCAATATAAACAAAATGCAGCGAGAAGTAGAGCCATTATGTGGAAAGAAAAATGACGGGTGAAAGCTTAATTAGTCTAGAAATAGTAATTAGAAATGTAACCACAGGAGATACTGTTTTGTGTTGTGTAAAACATTTGCTTTTTCTCAGCTAATCACAAGCACATATTTAAATATTTAAACTTGAGCAAACTTATAGGAGTTGCGTTCCCTGGAGTGTTCCATGGTATGACTTTAAACATTTCCATCTAGCATTTATTCATTACGGGTGTTTCTATTGGTCAAAAAAGCAGTAATTCCTTCTGTCAATAGAGGCGCCTCTCCACAGATCTTAATTGTAAAGTAGCGTAGTGCTGTAACCTGCTTGGCTCCCTTGTGATAGGCAGGTTTAATGTATACTGTGGAACATTCTAGACCAAGCAATAACATTTCCATGGAGACAGCAGCTGGCGGACCCTCCACTAGAAATGTTAGTGCACCATTAAAGAGCACTATGTAACTTTTCAGGCGTAGAGTTTCCATAGAAATGTTGTTGCTTTGCCAAGAAGTTTCCGCAGTAAGGCAAAGCATGTGTCTGTTTCTATGGAGACGATATTTGACACCAACAAGCAAGTGTGAGGCCAGATCTGTGGAGAGGAAAGCTAATTCACAGTAAGAATGCATGTTTTTCAAGGAAGGAAGAAAGTAAAGTGAATCAATGTTTAGTGAATTTCTCCTGTATGAGATCAATAAAGTCTTATTTGATCTTATCTTAACCCCTTGACGCCTGAATTTATTTACATTTGTCAGTGTTTTTGCTTTATAACATGCAAAATGAAGTGCAGATTGATCATTTATCAATAGCACATATTGTAAATATAAATGTTATGTATGATGCAAATAAGCAACAACAGGAATAAAGTGTTAAAAAAAATGTAAATCTATTTTAATTACAAAATGAATGTATAAATATATCAAAAATTCAAATTACAAACCATGCCTTTTAACAATTAACAGGATTTTGGTTTTGTAACACTATAACACCAAATTTTATAAATAATCTCAGATCTCAAGTTTTTTTTTCCATAGGACGTGTAAACTTTTTAAAAAAATGCACTTGAACAGCTTATAAAAACTGTAAAAGAATAAAACAGTGAAAACAATTCACCTTCACTCCTGCTCTGTCTGTTTGACTGTTTGCCATATTGTGGAACTTACAAGTTAGTTACGTAAAGTTACATAGCGCAACTTTAATATTTAACCATTTCTTTATTTGACTTTAATGAGCCAACCACAAGATGTCTTACGTAAAGATTACATTAAAACAACCAACTTTGATGCGCGACATCTCCAGCCAACTTTCTGAATTTGCGTGAGCGGAAAATAACGCCACCCTGTCACCTTCGCCGCTGCACACGTCTTCGACATCTCAAAGCGGCCCCGATGTGGCATAATGCTGTCATTTGATTTCCCGGCCAAACGTAATATATCCCTATAGCAGACAATGAGCCTGCTTGTGGACTGTCACTCTGCGTAAAGCCATAGACAGACCGTAACTGTCACACACCCCCATTAGCTTCAACCACATCTATGTTTCCACCGACAAATGTCCCAAGACTCAAATACACAGGTTGTCCGATTATGTTCCTCTTACACTAAACACAGCCACCATTTCATGAGCTCTGCGTATTATGGAGAGGCAGGCTTTTTCCAGGAGCGTGCTGTTTATTTGAGTGTCTGTGCTGATGGGAAATGTGACTGCTACACAAACAAACCCAGCGGCCCACAGTGGACAACAGTGTCTGTGTGAGGGAGAAGAGGTGGGGACATGCTTTGGACTTTATTCAACGTGTAGGACGACTGATCTTTGATGTACGATATTTTCAGAGCAAGCATCTCGCTGTACGATATTTATTGTGATATTTTGCGGTGGTTAAAGGTGCACTGTGTAACTTTCCTGGTGGAGGGTCCGTATGGCATTAGCTATTTTTGAGATATACAACCACCTGCTGTTGAATTCCTATAAGGTAGAGCTGTTTAATGTCATATTGTGGAACATTCCAGGCAGAGACCCTCAACCAAAAAGTTACATAGTGCACCTTTAACTGTGAATATGCCAATTTTTTTCCTTTTAAAATGCGTTCACTGCAAATTTCTCTGATCTGGCCAAGATTTTAAAACTTATATCAGGTTATTCATCTTGTTTTCAGGTTTATTATCTACTTACTAGACCAGAGACTGCTTAATTCTAGTCTAGAGGTAGTTTATTTTAAGATAACTTGTCAAGTAAAATGATCTTGCTGCACGGACAGATAATTTCACGACTTTTAAGTCATTTTCTGATAGATTGAAATGTTTATATCGTAAATTTTGGCCAAGCTTTTTTGCAGTGTTGACAAGACTTAATTAAAAGTGCTTATAACAGTTATTACTTCATGTAGTCTGCACTGAAATGGAGCAAAGGATCATGGTCTATGTAGTTCTCTCTGTTTTTAGCTGTTGCAGCATCATGTCAATAAATTTAAGCAAAGAAACTTGTAATTCGATATATTGTGATGGCCTTCGATATTACTGTGAAACCTCGCAATATTTCTGTTATTGTTACATCCCTATTGGCTTCATAGTGTAGTATTAAAAATGTGTACTCCAAGTAATTTCTTCTTACTACTTACAGTACTTAGATTGAGCTAAATATAGCTAAAAATAAAGTAAAAATAAGGGCCTGTTTACACGTGAACGCTTATGGGTAAAAACAACAAAATATTTTATCGGAAGTGCCTTTCGTTTAGACAGTTACACCTTTTTGGGGGCTTAAAAGCACAAAAAAACTGAAACCACCTTCCAAAGTGGAAAACTTGAATATACTCCGTTGTAGCGTTTTCGCCTACACTGCCCAAGACGCAAAACTCTGGTCAAATCTGCTCACGTGTTTACGCGTTTACGTCACATCGGCCCATATATCAGTGTACTTTGTTTGGCAGGACTCCCAGTCCACACCTTGTTGCGCCTTTGTTGCTTTGTAGTCTAACGTGGTCTGAAGCAATAGTTGAACTTCTTCGTCTGACCACACAATAGCCCTTGAAACGAAGTAAGCTCTTGACCAGACTTGAAGCGAAGGGGTACGCCTACAAGCTCAGGCAGGTTTTGGGATCAGGATGGCAGCGTCACATCGACCAGCCAAGGAGTCTCATAAATGTATTTTCAGCAGTTGAAATTATCGATTAACAGTTTAGCGTGGTTTACAATTGTGACGCTTATGTTCTACGTTACTTTTAGTGAACTGTTGTCACGGTTTTAATTGTAGTGATGTCTGTTTAGCCAACGTTATCGTTTTCATTGAACTTTCATGTATAAACAAGCTAGTTTTTTTGTCGAGCTGAGGTACCCGATTATCCTTGACATTTGTTTACGTTTGTTTGCATCAATTGTCTTCGCCTCTCTAGACGTAGCAGCTCAGGTAGAGGCGAGGGATGATGACGCAAACGGTAATCGAGTGGTGTCCCATTTCTTAGGGGAACATTCGTACCCCGAGCCCTCTCAGCTCGTTATCGAGGGGCAAGACAAAGAAGTAGATGAAGGGGTAGGGGAAGGGATAAGACAGAGTAATGGTACGCAGCCTAAACACTACTGCATACAACACACACACATAAATGCGGAATCAGCTCTATAATTTCCTGTGGCGGATATAAAGTGATGTTAAATTATCAGCAGTGAAAATAAGTTCCATTCATGCTTTAATTTCCTTGCAAAACACTCACACACACTGGCTCACACAGGCAGCGCATGCCAATGAGAAAGTCGATCACAGAGGAGAGGAAATAGAAAGCCAAGTAATGAGACCTTTAAGGAAAAAATGTGTGTGTGTGTGTTTGTGTTGTTTTGTGCAAGTCTTAAACATAATTAGCTCCGTCGGGTACAAATGTAAACGAGGGGAACTTAAATGAAAAGTCTTCTTGTGATCTGCCTTAGCCCACATTGCGTTTATCTCTCAGAGTCGTCTCTCAAATGGATACCAATGTCACGCATGGGGCTCTTGTAAAAGCCCTGTGGTTTTCACTGTGGCAATTTGACCACATAAGAGGAAAAACAATGACAAATCCATACTAAAAAAGTTGCTGTGCTGTAAAGAACAAAGCAAGACAATGTTAGGGTCAAATATCATGACAGAAACCTCCTAAAAACACAAGTTAAAGGTGCGTTCTGTCACTTTCCTGGTAAGTCAAATGTTTTTCTTCGTGGTGATGTTATTGCTTTGTCTGTAAAGTTTCACAGCATGGCATTAAACCTGTCGATCTTCATGGAGACCAAACCAGACCAGGTTACAAGTCAGATTTGTAAAGAGGCAACACCACTTTTCTGTTTTATTTATAGTAGTATTTTTGAGCTATAACACTACCTGTTATTGAATAAATGTTAAAACACTAGAGCTGTTTAATGTCATACCGTGGAACGTTTCCAACAAAGCAATAACATCTCCATGGAGAAAAGCATTTGACCAGTAAAGTTCCACAATACTCCTTTAAGTGATGATATTTTCTCCAGTTTTATGATAGGCTGAAATTTGACACTGTTCCCAAAACTGTTGCACTGATTGCGTTTTATGTCAAAATTTGTTTATCTGTGTAACTATAAGATCCTTGAGCTGGAATTCTCTTTGAAATCTCAATCTGGTCTTTGTTAGATGAGCTAAACTTTGAGCCGACTCACATATGTCCACATGTTTCATAGTGGGACCTTTTCAGACCCAGAAAACCACTATTACTCAAAACACATCCCTTCTCATTTATACTGTAACTACTGCATCAATCAGGCTTTTTCTTCCGTTTCTTTTCTAAACCTCATAAGCTTTCTGTCCCCGTCCTCAGTCAAATAGCCCGTAAATAACATTTCAGATGGCAAACATGTCCTCAATGTAATAAATCACTATAAAAACAAAGCCAAAAACAGCGCAATGTCTCAACGCGCCAACACTATTCGGCAATTATAGATCAGGCCTTTCAAAAGAAAATATTCCTTTTTCTACGAAGTGATCCCCTAACCAGAATACTAAAGGCGTGAACGTGTGTGTGGTGCAGTTATGCATCGATCTCAGCCAGGTGAAATGTCCTCTGGGAGAAGAGAAAGAGAAGGAAAATATGTGAGGTCAATGTTAGGGAGAGGTAAAAGAATTCACGTTTTAAAGGATTTCAAATGATAATTCACTTTCACTGGAAACAAACTCTTGCTTACCTGTAAAAAGGTTTTTGTTGTAGGATCTGGCAACCCAAAGTGATGTGTTTTGTCATTGTGAGTAACTTTGAACTACATTTGGTTTCATATTAAATTGTGTGATTTTAACATGTTTAGTATAGATCAGAAGAAAATGGTTTATGAAATATTTTTGCTTCAAAAGGATTTCTGGTTTTCGTATTCACACAACAAATAAAGGCAAAATGAGTCAGGAAAGAATGTATTCTCATGCACATATCTGAAGTGCTGCTGCCGAGTCCAAAATGTCAAAGTCAGAATCAGTTTTTGTGATTTCTTTCCACTGCAAGTGCTCCTAGCAGAATACTAAAAGCATATCAGACAACAGTGTATCCACTTGGGATTGTAAAATGAAGAAATAAACAAATAAAAAGTAATCAGTGGAAGAATCGTTGGTGTCTAACACAATTTCAAAAGGACATTTCAGATTTTCTGTTGTCTCTTTTTTAAAGGTTGCTATTTTCTGTTCTGTTCTAATGTCGTTTTCTCATCTTCATCATCAACAAACCTGGAATTGAGTTTTATTTCATTTACTCATGATGAACATGCAAACCCCTGAGTTATTTTCTCAAACAGAAAACAACGTTCCACCTTGTGATGTCATGTGGTAATATAGGAAGTGCTCCATTGTGTTTTTAAACTCCATACACCTTCATTAGAATGATTTGGATAATTGGAAATTTCCCATTTCCACTTAAAGGGACAGTGTGTAAGATTTTTACCCGTTAATTACTGAAATTGAAGATACCCATTCAAAAATACATTGTTTTCCAAGCCTTTTCACTTCCATCATGAAATCAAAGTATTCTTTTGGACTTCGATATAGTCACATAAAAGGGGGATCTTCCCCATGCAGAGGCAGCCATTTTGAATACGAGAGCCGAAAAAGGACATTTGGGCTCATCCTTCGGCAAGGCTCGTGGTTTTGGGTAAACAACACAAGCATGCTGCCGGATCAGACATCGTAATGGATCTAACACGTGTTTTGGACTTAATTGTTTTACTGGATTTTATTCGCTGGATCCTTACGGACAAATTGAGAGCAAGTTTATGGTTTGACCTGTGCAAAGCATTCTAAGGTAAGCTAACCTTGTTTTGTGCTTTTCCGTATAAAAGCCCCATGTGCTCGGGGAGTGATTGTTGTGCAGGGAAATGAATTGCATAGTCAAAAAGAGGAGACTGTAAGGTTTCATTTGATGTGTAGAGTGTCATGGTACATGATCGGGAATGTGTGTTTTCATGAGAAAAGAAAAAAAAAAACGGGACCGCGCCTGGTTGACCCTCGAGGTCTGCCGTAGCTAAAACAGAAAGTGCAATAGCACCATCCACCTATGCGCCACGAATCCTACACACTGGGGCTTTAAGAAAAGTAAAAGGCAGCTGTTAACTTGAATATGATGGTTTCATGACATCACAAGGTGGAACAGAGCATTTTGCGCTTTGAGGGTGTGGACAGACTAATAATGCAGGATTATTCAAACATGTATGATTGAAACAAAACACAACCCCAAATATGTTTTTGATAAAGTAACAACATTCCAACACAGATTAAAACTCGCAGGAGTCAATTTACTGTAATAGAATATTTAACTCTTACACACCTACTCCTGCTTTTTCACTTTCTGGATCTTCAGCCTTTCACCTCCTACCACATGATCTGAAGACTTGCCATTTCCGAAAAACCAATTTGTACCATGGGCGGGTCCACCTCTTAGAATTCACACTTGGCTTCTGGTTGCATCAAAGGCTGCATTTTAAATTGAAGCTCCTTTCTCTCTTTGTCTGCGTGTGTGGCTTTAAATATCGATGATCCTTTGGGCTCCCCTCCCTGAAATGACTCAGCCCAAGCACGTGTCTTGTATTTTATATATTTTTTCCCTTTTAAATGTCTTGTCTTAAGGTTAGGGCTACAATTAACTTAACTTGTATCTGTGACTGTCGGGGTAAGAGCTGGGTGCTTGGGTATGGCTATAATGACGAATGAGCTGACAGTAAAATGAAGGTGGTGTGTTTGTGTCAGTGCAAGCCAAATAAATATTGCGTTGTGAATAAAAAGGAGAAGCAAAGGCCGTATCTTATGAAGCCATTATAGTAATAAGTCTTGTCTAGGTGGTGGATGAATTATAAAAGTATCTGTGTCTTCCTCCCCCTACGCTCACACTGTCAATGCATCACTTTACTGACGCATTAGTTGAAGTGAAAAAAATAAAAAATGGAATCTTTATAAAACTAAAGTGTTGCAGGAAAAAAACACTAAATAGACTAAAGTGAAGATATTATGTTTTGAAATGTCAATCTCTATGGCAACAGTAACATTTTTATTACTTGATATCATCACACTGGTCTACAAATTTTTGGACTCGATCTGCTTCCCAGATAAAAGTGGCTAAATCTCATTTTTATTGATAAGATGAACTGAAAATCAATTGATAACTGTGCTGGTTAGCTAATGTATTCAAGATATTTAATGATATTGTTTTACATCAAAATTGCATCTGTTTATACAATAGATTTAGGCATTTTTGCTTAAAAATAATATTTATATTTTGAAAATATTTAACTTGCACTTCTTTATCCGTCAAGAAATAAACAAGAAATATCTTAAGACATCAGGTGCACACAATTTCGAGGCATCTCTCTTATGTGAAATCAAAAAATATTTGATGTTAAAACTCTAGACATATTAAAATGAATGTATTGGAATGTGCAGACAGGCTTTCAGATAGAACTGGTTGCTTGTAGACACACTGTACCTTCTGATAAACTACCGTTTTTGCCTTATTTTGCATAAATTTCCTATTTAGACCCAATACTATATCTTGGAAACTATAGCCAATCAGCACTTCTGACTTACTTTTTCTTTATTAGTGACCTAAACCAAGAAAAATTCCACTACTTTTGCTCCGGAAGCATTTTGCTTGTAGATGAGTGTTATCTGCCCTAGGTTGCAACTAGCTCTTTTAATTCTGCAATTAGCACCATCTGTAACTACCTTCAAAAACAACTGAAAACTAACAATGAACTGAAAAACAAAACATCCTTTTTCTTGCCCTGGAATAAAAGTAGTAAATCTTTAATTATCATCATTACGCTCGAACATCCATCTCTTCATCTGTCTTTCTTTCTCTTTAGCCTTTTATCTGCGTATGACTCATCGTACCTCTTCATATCATTTTTCGTTTTTTTGTTCTCACGCATTCCTCCTGACTACAGACACGCACGGCCCCACCCTCCATAATGAGTTAACCTCTTATAGCCTCGCCCAGCCTTCTCTGCCAAGACGCTGCCACCACCACAAAGTGTAGAAATGTATAAATCCACTATACGGGCTCGTATGGCTCGCTGCGTGCTAACCGCTCGCACTTAATGAGTACAAGTCCTTGCTGTGGGGTTTTATAGGTCTAATCTCATCTAATGTAATAATAGCCAATAGGCACGCAGAACTGGGCAACCGCAGTCTGTCCCCGAGCGCCGTGTCATGACATCACTAGAGAGCGAAGCGTCGTGGGTGATGGCGATGGCTGGCTGACAGGTGCCTGTTTCTGTATTTGCGACACTGCTGCCATGACAACTGGCGGGTTTTGCATTAAAAAAGGAGCCAGATATACTAAAAATCACCAGTGATACTTGTGGGAAAGGAAATGATGTCTTTAAATTTTATCCGCGAACAAAAGGGCCACCCGGAACTGCTCTTAACGTTGTTGATCGGGGCTTTGAGTGGGCCGTCAAAGCTCGCCACATGACGTCCCATTCTCATGTCTGATGATCAAGGTGTAATAACAGCAAAGCTTTGATGGCTAATGCTCTTAACGGATACACCGAATGGAAGGTACTACAATTCAAAAGAGCAAAGAGGATCTAGTGTAAAACAATATTGTGAGATTACACTGGTCTACACATTTTTGGACTCAATCTGCTTCCAAGATAAAAGTGGCTCAATCTCGTTTATAGTGATAAGATGAACTGAAAATCAATTGATAACTGTGCTGGTTAGCTAATGTATACAAGATATGTAATTATATAATATTAAAATGAATGTATTGGAATGTGCAGACAGGCTTTCAGATAGAACTGGTTGCTTGTAGACACGCTGTACCTTCTGATAAACTACCGTTTTCGCCTTATTTTGCATAAATTTCCTATTTTGACCCAATACTATGCCTTGGAAACTATAGCCAATCAGCACTTCTGACTTACTTTTTCTTTATTTAGATAAAAAAGGGGGGAAAAAATCTTTATTTCACTACTTTTGTCCAGAAGCATTTTGCTTGTAGACCAGTGTTAGTATATGTTGTTATAAAAGGAACAATTCATGATGAAACATTTGAACACAGACACTGGGGGCGAGGTGGGTTAAGTGTCTTGCCCAAAGACACAATGATAGCATTCATCTGTGGGGGCTGGAATCGCACCGCCAACTTGTGGGTTAATGAATTTATGTCGAGAGTAGTCGAGAGTAAGATTCAAACTGCCAACCTTTGGATCAGTGTAGATGGTGGAAGAATGGTCAGTTTAGTCCGGAAACCCTCAGCTTGTTTTGTATGGTATATTTTTTACCACCATCAATCAAAATAAAATAATCTTTATATTAAAGACAAATGAAGTTATATTTATGTGTGTTTTTGACATCAAATTGGATGGAAAAAAGAAAGATGAAAGAAACAGCGCATAGTGGATATTTCAAAACATCCTACCCAACATCCTACCCGTAGCAGTGACTGGGTCTCCTCTTTGGCCGCTCCCTTGCCCTCTTGTACGCCACTCCCTCCGGTCCCGCCTCCTCCTGTAGCCCCGCCTCCAGCTGCTGTTGAGAACTGCTGATTGGTCATTTGCTTCTCTCCTGCACCTCCGCCTGCCCCTCCTCCACCTCCCGATCTTCCTCCTCCGTACAGTTTGGCTTCTCCCAGAAACACTTTAGAATCTCCCATGAACGCTTTGGTGTCGCTCAGATAGACCATGCTGGGTGAGCCTCTTTTGGATTGCGGCGATTCGTGATTAGGCGAGACGAATGACAGTGATAGGCTGCTCGGGAAGAGGGAGGGGCTGCCACTTCCTGGTCGCGTTTCGGCCCCGATTCGCTCCTTGGGCACCCAAAGCAGACCATGCGCCTGCTCCCCCCCTCTTTCCACTGTCCCCCTTGTGTCCGCTATCACCCATCCTTTCTCTCTCTCCTTCTCCTCACCACTTTCGCTTTTGACCACACTCTCCTCTCTGCCCCCCTCTGCCAGCCTTCCCTCAGGGGGCGCTAGCGAGTACAGCAGTCGGATATCGCCCTTGCTCTCCTCTTTGATGGCTAATGTAGAGGGAGCTGAGCACCCGTTGGTGGAGAGAGTTAGAGACGGCATGAGGGAGGCGGCTAAGGGGGAGGAGTTTAGGGAGTGGGCGGAGTCATGGCAGTGGGCAGAGTTAAAATGGTCGAGGAGGGCTGTTGAGTCGGGGGCGGTGAAGTCACAGCGTCTGCAGCGGCAGCATGCATGGACACGTCTAGAAGAGCAAAAACAAAGACAAAACATGGATTATGAGATTACCAATATTTATTTAGTTTCTGTTTTAAAGGCTAACGGTGCACTATGTAACGTGTGTGTGTGGATTCACCTGGAGAGATGTGCCCAGGGTATAATATGACATTAAACTCATCTTCTTAAATATTTGTGAGTTTATTTTTAAATTTTTTTTTAGGGCTGTCAGTTTAACGTGTTGATTAGATAAATTAATTACACTGCAAATTAACACGTTCTAAAAATTAACACAATTAATTATGAATGTGGCGCATTTTAAATTTGCCGTGCGGCGAGCAAATCGCTGTCAGGGCCTTTGAACGGCAAGTTTATTTATAAAAAGAACGAAGATGAGAACGAAGAAGCACGCGGTGATTTGGAGCTTTTGTCAAAAAGAATTTTCCCATCACCGACGGATCATTTGAACGATAAAATCACTATCGCACTATCACGCTCGCACTATCACCGTTACCGGTGATAGTGCGAGCGTGAGCGCACTTCAACAAACCACCAAACCACCAAACCACACTCACAGAATTTGGGAAACTGATACTCAATCGCAAAATGGGTTACCTCACTCTCTCTCACTCTCAATCGCTCTCTCTCTCAATCTCTCTCTCACACTCTCTCTCAATCACTCACTCTCAATCTCTCTCTCAATCTCTCTCTATGTCTCTCTCTCTCACACTCTCTCTCAATCTCTCACTCTCAATCTCTCTCTATGTCTCTCTCTCTCACACTCTCTCAATCTCTCTCTCAATATCTCTCTGTCTCTCTCTCTCTCACTCTCAATCTCGCTCTCTCTCAATATCGCTCTCAATCTCTCTCTCTCTCTCTCTCAATCTCTCTCAATTTCTCTCTCACGAGATTAAAATGTGATTAATTTGATTAATTAATTACTAATCCTGTAATTAATTAGATTACTTTTTTAATCGCCTGACAGCATTACTTTTTTTTATTTATAGGTTTTCATGAATAATACATAACCTCTAAATGCCACAGGAACACTAATGCCACACTGTGTAACATTCCAGGTAATCAAACATGCATGATCCATGACTGAGTACTTAACTACAGAATTTTAACAGTTATAGTAAAATATAAGGATACTGTAGTACGGGTAATATAAGGATCAGTTGTAGTATGGGCAATAAAATGTACAATTTACAACTCAATAATGCCTTATAATTGCTGTATACAAGAGATTTATAGAGACTTGTTTTTCTCTAAGGACCAGACTTGATTTGTTCTAATTTAGGTAGGCCAAAAGCACTGGCAGACTATGACTCATATTCTGTTAAATCATACTGAGTTAGAGAAAAGTGAAGGATGTACATTAATCTGAAAGGCAAGAAATGAATCATCCTTAATACCAAAACCCAGCGGCTGACGCTATTAGGTCGACTCATATTTTGCACTGACAACTATGTGTGTGGAGCTTTGTACTGTTTGGGTCGACACTGACGCAAATTTGTAGACGTAATATTCAAAAGTCACTCTGGTTCTTAAAGGTGCACTGTGTAACATTTTGGCTGGGGGTCCGTCACCTGCTCGTTTCTATGGATATGTCATTGCCATGCCTGGAATGTTCCGCAGTATTGCATTTATTCAATTACAGGTGGTTTTATAGCTCAAAAACACCTAGAAAAACAGGCATTCTGAAAAAATTCACTACTTTTGTTCTGGAAACATTTTGCTTGTAGACCAGTGTTACAGGTGGTTTTATAGCTCAGAAATACCTTAAAAAAACAGACATTCTGACTGTGAACAGGCTCGCCTCTCCACAGATCTGACCTGTAACTTGGTCTAGTTTGGTCTCCATGAAAATAGGAAGGTTTAATACCATATTGTGAAACATTCCAGACAAAGTAATTACACCTCTATGGAGAAAAGCATTTGACAGACTGTCCACTAGTGACACAACGCACCTTTAAATTATGTTTTGTTTTGTTTTTTTTCCATGATGGTGTGAAACTAGACCAGCCTACAGTGAAGTCAACGTTCCCACTTGAGCTTCCGGTTCCGGTGTGTGAAAAATGGATGGACACAATAAACTAGTATTAAGTTTAAATAAAACAAAAGTGATGATCTTTGGTAATTATAAATGCAATCCTGAATTAAATAAATTCCTAGGAGTAATTATGGACAGTAAATCATCATGGAAAGCCCACATCAGGCACATAAAAACAAAAATAGCCAAAAGTCTCTCAATTATAAATAAAGCTGAGCATAACCTTGATCACAATGCACTTTGAATTCTATATTGTTCTTTGATTCTTCCCTATTTTATATACTGTATTGAAGTATGGGGTAATAATTACCAATGTTCAATTAATCCACTATTTCTTCTGCAAAAAAGGGCCGTGCGGATCATTCACAAGGTCGGCTTCTTAGAACACACTCATGATCTTTTTACTCAAAGTTATTCAAATTTAATGACCTTGTAAAATATTATACAGTGATAATGCTTTTTAAAGCATTTAATAAACAATTGCCAAAAAATTAGCAAAAATGTTTTGCTCTTAAAGAGAACATTTATAATTTGAGAGGTTATAGAAACTTCATTTTGCCTAATGTTAGAAGCACTTGTAAAAGTTTCTGTGTGACTGTATGTGGGGTAAAAATGTGGAATGCTCTGGATTTACAGCAAAAGCTCTGCCAAAATATTCACAAATTTAAGTTCTTGTTTAAAGACAGGGTCTGGTCTGAATACAGAAAGAGACGAGTTTGAATGAATCGTCAAATGGCACTTTTCTGTATCAGTTTGTTGTTTTTTTTGTACAAGAATGGAATTTGCCTTTTTTGTTTTTGTGTTTCTTTCAACTGAGCTGATAAGGAAGCTAATTGATAAGTTATGTTTTGGAAGACAGGAGTGGGATTTAATAAGTTTTCTTCTTCCCGCTCCTTTTCGAGCAAAAAGAAAAAAACAAATGTATTTGACTGTATATTGGTTACCTGCATTTATTTCCTTGTGTTGACCTGCTCGAAATGAATAAATAAATGAAATGAAAATGAAATGTTTCTATTGTGCAGCATAATAAATTAAAATTTTGAAATTGCTACTTTGGATTAAGGGATTATCTGAAATCTATACTGTATGTCTTATTCTATCCAGTTTGATCAGCTCATATCTCGCCTTATCACCTCTCATTTGATTTAATCTAATCTCGCTTTGTCTCAGGGCAGAGTGGACGCTCCTTATTAAAGCCGTGCAGTCATATCATGTTATGAATTTCTTGTGAGAACTCCCCAGAGAATAATTTATCCATCTTCGTGTTCATTACAGACAGCTGAACGGCTCTCATGCAATTATCCTCAACTCAAACCTCAAAGAAAAACAGGTTATAAATGACTTCTTTTTCCTAAAATTAACTCTTGAGAGCTTTAAGACTAGTTATAATGTTGTTACCTCATTAAAAACACACCTGAAGTTGTGTTTTGTTTCATTCACACGTTTGAGTAATCCAGGTTTATTCATTCGTCCACATTTCCAAAGCTCAAAATGCTCCGTTCCACCTTGTGATGTCATGAAGCGATAGTTTTTAAGTTAACAGCTCCTTTTACCTTTAGTTCAGGAGTAAATCTGCAATTCCAGAGTTGAAATCATCCAAATGATTCTATCGAAGGTGTATGGAGTTTAAAAACACAGTGGAGCACTTCCTGTATTACCAAATGACATCACAATGTGGAGTGTTTTCTCTTTGAGAGGAGAACTTGGCCTAAATATGCAAGATTCATGTGTTAAACATGTGTGAATGAAAAAAAAGCAAAACTCCAGGTATGTTTCTTATGCGGAAATAACATTATAACATTTACATATCAGAAAATAGCGTAATAGAGAGGCTTTAAGTTTTCCACGAATAATCAAATATAAGGGTTAAATTATGTCATTTTGAGTTTGTGCTAATGAGGGCATGGAGTTGGCCCATCCCTGTTTTTGTTCATTCTCTTCTTGTCTTTTTGTTCCATTACACTGGTCTACAAGCAAAATGCTTCCGGAACAAAAGTAGTGACATTTTTCTTGGTTTAGGTCACTAATAAAGAAAACGTAAGTCAGAAGTGCTGATTGGCTATAGTTTCCAAGATATAGTATTGGGTCAAAATAGGAAATTTATGCAAAATAAGGCAAAAACGGTAGTTTATCAGAAGGTACAGTGTGTCTACAAGCAACCAGTTCTATCTGAAAGCCTGTCTGCACATTCAATACATTCACTTTAATATGTCTAGAGTTTTAACATCAAATCTTTTTTGATTTCACTTAAGAGACGCCTCGAAATTGTGTGCACCTGATGTCTTAAGATATTTCTTTTTTATTTCTTGACAGATAAAGAAGTGCAAGTTAAATACTCTTCTCCTGTCACCTCTGATTCACTCTTTGGCCACAGCATTCCCCTCTCTCCCTCTGTTACAAACCTTGGGGTCAAGTTTGACCCCCACCTCTCCTTCGACAATCATGTCACCCACATCTGCAAAACTTCCTTCTTCCACCTCCGTAATATCTCTAAACTTCGCTCTTCACTGTCCCTCCCGGCTGCAGAGAAGCTCGTCCATGCCTTTATCTCCTCCAGGTTGGACTATTGCAACGCACTCCTCATCGGGATCCCTGGCAGGAGCATCCAAAAGCTCCAGTATGTCCAAAACAGCACTGCCAGGGTCCTGATGAGGGTGCAGAAACATGAGCACATCACCCCCATCCTCCACACCCTCCACTGGCTCCCCTGCACCTCCGTATAGAATACAAAATCCTCCTGCACACCCACCACTGTCTCCACGGTGATGCCCCCACCTACCTCACAGACCTGCTCACACTGCACACCTCAGCCAGGACCCGGTCAGGCCAACAGCACCGTCTGCTCCCGCCCAGGACACGGCTCAAGACCATGGGGGACCGAGCCTTTGAAGCCGCCGCTCCCCGTCTGTGGAACGCCCTACCTGACCACCTCAGGGGCCCACAGACGGTGGAAGCTTTTAAAAAAGGACTCAAAACTCATCTTTTTAGAAAAGCATACAATATTTTATGATATTTTTAATTGTTTTTATGATGTTTTTAATTGTTCTTTATGTTCTTTTACAACGTTTTATGATGTTTTTAATGTTCTTTTATTGTTGCAAGTGTAGCACTTTGAGATTTGAGGTCAAATGTAAAGTGCATTATAAATAAAATTTATTATTATTATTATTATTATTATTAAATATTTTCAAATAATAATAATAATAATAATAATAATAATAATTCATAGCATTTATATAGCATGACTCCCAAAGCGCTTTATAGTTCATTGTTTGTTCACTCCACACTTGGTGGTGGTCAGCCACTTTCTGTAGCCACAGCTGCCCTGGGGCTACAGATAATAGCCCCAAATAAGAAATATTATTTTTAAGCAAAAATGCCTAAATCTATTGTATAAACATTATTGTAAAACAATATCATTAAATATCTTGAATACATTAGCTAACCAGCACAGTTATCAATTGATTTTCAGTTCATCTTATCAATATAAATGAGATTTAGCCACTTTTATCTTGGAAGCAGTTCCAAAAATGTGTAGACCAGTGTTATTTTTCAGTTCTGCCTCATTTTCATCTTGAAATCCTTCACTTTGTCAGACAATAGTTTCAGCATTTTCTTTCATAATCCAAGTTCGATCAATACCGTACGAATTGAGACGATACAAAGCTAGAATACAAAGTTAAGTGTCAATTCTTTTGTCTCTGAGTCCAATTTTACAGTTTTCTCATTCAATTTGAGAATGAGAAAACTCAAAAGGAAATTACGATGATGTTTAACATGTCTAGATATCATTTTCATGTATTTATTCAGTATTATAAATAAAAATCTACTTATCTTTGCAGAAAATTGTCACGTTTCAGACATATGTACACAAAAACTATCACCAAGATTATGAAATTTTAACTCAATTTTGTGGGATGATAACTATAGTAAATATCAATAGTTTTAAAACAGTCAAGAAGCAGTATTTTGAAAAATGTGTTGAAAATTACAGAAAGTGGAGTGGATCATGGTAGGGAGAATTCTATCCAAAAGAACGGCACATTTTACACTTAAGAAACACATTTTTTCTGATACTTTAAACTTGTTTTCAATAAAATAAGTGTGTTTTCTTAGATTTGTGTTTGTCAGATCATTTCTTCTGTGTACATTGCAGGAGTTTTTCTAGGTAACTGTTATGGATTCCCAGTGTGATGGGACAATTTCCAACCACAAAGTACAATTTTAAAACAAACAAACAAAAAAGCCAAATTGGGAAAACGAGTGTGAATGTTTTTGCCAAAATTGTAATATGATTTTAACTGTTTTTTTAGTCAAATGAGTAGTCCGACCTGTCATAGGCGCTCTAAAGTCAAGCTAGGCCTTATTAGTGCAATAGCAATGGAGCAAATGAGTTATTATATTATAGAAATGCAAAAATAATACAATTTAAAATATACAGTGTTCATATTTTCCACCCGAGGCCGCATATACAAACATATTCATAGTGGAGGGCCGTAGAGCTGCTGAGTACAGTGAGACTTTCAGATAGATGCATTTTATGAGTTTAACTGAGCCACAACACCTTTAATGGTCCCATGGCATGAAATTTTCACTTTCTGAGGTTTTTGAACGTTAATGTGAGCTCCCCTACCCTGTTTAGGCCCCCCCAATGGCTAAAAGTTGCGAAATGTCTAAACTGAGCATTTGCGATCCTTTTCTGCGTTTGAAAAAAACACAGCTCAAATGGGCGATTCTGGACAAGGCACCTTATTGACGTCGGATCGAAAAAAGAAATGCAAATTCAGTTCCACCACCGTCTGGATCTCCACCCCCTGTCTCTGGAAATCACGCCCAGAGAATTTGGACCGCGGAGGAGCAATGCGAAATGTGTTTTTTTATTTGCCTGGAGGCACATGCGAGTGTTTCTAGACTCGGAAGTCCTTTACCCAACCCTCTGGACCTCTGAAACAGCAGTGGTTTAATTTTATTTTCTGTGAAAATGTGTTTTTTTTTTCATTGAAAAGGCTCTTTCCTCCTTCGCGCTTACACACGCGGAAGTGGGGCCAGCACACAGCGCACCGCTAAAACAAGGAACCAGCGACGCATTTGCCCCCCCCCCCCCCACACCCGCTCCTCTAACCAATCTGTGTCCTTCTCATTTGCATTCAAGCAACAAGGCCCAGAATGAGTCGTTCAGAGAGTTATTTTTTGACTCTGACTCTGTACATGTGTCTTTCTCATGCACTAAGTGTTGATTTTGAAGAAGGATTCATTTACAGTATTAGGGAACCATTAAGGAGCCATATAAAAGCATCAAGAAGTACCATGTCATGGGATCTTTAAAAGTCCTAGAACGCACAATTTAGGTCTGTATCATAATTCAGTGAGTTGTTATTGAGGTTGCAGTGATCGAGATACTGGAATTTGAAGTAAAAAGTACTGCTCAGTGCCTTTATGATCATACGGGCCAATTCAGCAGGATCTCTGGGGGCCAACAAAAATTGGTCAAAGGGCCGGATTTGACCCTTGAGCTGTAGTTTGGACACCCCTGCTGTAAATGCTGTAAAACTATTAGTTGTGTAAAGTCAGCACAACGCTGACTTCTGTTACACCGGTCTACAAGTTTTTGGACTCGATCTGCTTCTGCGATAAAAGTGGCTAAATCTCATTTATATTGATAAGATGAACTGAAAATCAATCGATAACTGTGCTGGTTAGCTAATGTATTCAAGATATGTAATGATATTGTTTTACATCAAAATCACATCTGTTTATACAATAGATTTAGGCATTTTTGCTTAAAATTAATATTTAGATTTTGAAAACATTTAACTTGCACTTCTTTATCTGTCAAGAAATAAACAAGAAATATCTTAAGACATCAGGTGCACACAATTTCCAGGCATCTCTCTTATGTGAAATCAAAAAATATTTTATGTTAAAACCGTAGACATATTAAACTGAATGTATTGGAATGTGCAGACAGGCTTTCAGATAGAACTGGTTGCTTGTAGACACACTGTACCTTCTGATAAACTACTGTTTTTGCATTATTTATTTTGCATACTTTTCCTATTTTGACTTGGAAACTATAGCCATTCAGCACTTCTGACTTACTTTTTCTTTATTAGTGACCTAAACCAAGAAAATTGTCACTCCTTTTGTTCGGGAAGCATTTTGCCTGTAGACCAGTGTGATTTACCCTGATTGCTACACACCTGTAGTGTCTGAATATCTCCTCCTCCACCTCTGTGATGAAGTGACATTTTGTGCAGGAGTACTCCCTCTCTCCCCCTCTCCCTCCTTCTTTTTCTCCCCCGCCGTCCTCCTCCGCTTTGACGTGAGGCGGCGCCCCCTTCAGGCTGACGACGGTGTGGCAGCTCTCGTAGTGTTGAAGCAGCACGTCGATGTCAGAGGTGGCGAAAGCACACTGGTCACATAAATGCGTCACTCCTGGAGAACAAGGGAGCGAGGGGACAGATGTTACGGTAGGAAGTAACAGACCGACGTGTATTGGCTTGACTTTTAGTACCTTGCGTGACCATGGGATGTGCTGTGTTAGTGGGGTCGATTCGGGGGTTAGGAGGGGTCAAGCTCGGTGAAGTGGCAGGCTTTGAACCAGCAGTGTCCTGGGGTTTGGTGGACGGGGGGAACTTAGAGCAGCATTTAGAGCAGGCGGGCTTCCGACAAGCAAAAGGATGGGACACCTAATGGGAGAGATAAAACATCATTTGTGGTGTGAGTGGATCGTCATGCTTTAGTTTGGAAACAGTAAAGAAAACAGAAAACCGTGCTTAAAGGTGCACTATGTAACCTTTTGGGGTAGGGGCATTGCCATTGCTCTGCCTGGAATGTTCCACCGTGTGACATTAAACAGCTTTTCTTTACATTTACTCAATTACAGGTGGTTTTATGGCTCAAAAATACCTAGAAAAACAAGTATTCTGACTGTGAGCGGGGGTTGCCTCTCCACAGATCTGACTTGTAACTTGGTCTGATTTAGTCTCCATGATGATAGAAAAGTTTAATGCCACGTGCAAAGATTTTAGAGTTTATTAGCAACCACTGGTTGCCTTGATTGCCCTGACCACAAGTCACTGGGTAGTTTTCAAGTTAACAATTAGTTTTTACTTTTGGTTCAGTAGAGATGGGCAATTCCAGGGCTGAAATGATCCACATCGCATCAGTATTTGCAGTCTGAGAGAAGAACTCAGCCTAAATATGCAGGGTCTCTGTGTTAAACATGTGTGAATAAAAGAAAACACAACTCCAGGTATGTTTTTGATGAAGAATCTACATTATAACATGGATAAGATGGAGAGAAAACAGTTTAATATGGGCCCTTTCATGCTTGGTTTTGCCTGTTAACTTTCTTGTGCATTTTCAGCAGCTACAGCCACAACACTTGACAGCTGTACAAAGGCAGGTGGCAATATTTGAGGACGCAAGGGAGTCTAAACAAACCTGAAAATTTGAGTAATTAACCGTACACTTGTTCATATTATTTCATTACATTTCTATTTCCCTAGCTAGAAAAGCTATTATTTTTCTTCCACATAGTGTTTATTTTCCAGTGCAATTGCGATATTCTCACCTCCCCCAGGTGTTTTTGTGGCTGGCAAAGGCCCTGCGGACAGTACATGCAGTGCTGAATGCAGCATCGGTGGATGGAGTGGTTGTGCTGGTAGTGGAGCAGTAAAGGTGCCACTACGATCACGTCCGCACTGTGAGCCATCGAGTACCGGAAATCACACAGCTGACAGTTGTAGCTGGTCACCACAGCGTCAGGGTCACTGCTGTTTGGGTCTGCTGGGAACAACAGAACACGGATTAATTGGTGGTTTTCAGATTCTAGGATGTGATGATGCAAGAGCAGGCTTGGGGAGTAACGGAATACATGGAACAGTGTTCAAGGAATATTAATGTTTTTTTTACAATCTGAGCCTTATTTCGGTAATAAAACAGGTTGTTTTACTCACCCATAGCACTTTGGTGTCATTTGGAGCAGTTTTGTAGATGTTGTAGTTTAGCGATATCCGTTAACGTGGGTGCTTGGGGCAGGCGATTGCAGTCACCAAATAACACAAACTTTATCACTTTTCAAATCACAGAAGATCGATGTCTTAGTCTACACTTTCGTTTGAGTCAAAAGTGGCCTGTAATCCGAGATTTATCCATAGTTTCGAGTAGATGAGGAGGACAGTGCGCATGCGCTCAGTCACAGCTGACTTCGCTCTCAGCTCTCGGGACCCAAACATGAAACGCAAAGCTGTAAGACGTTTGGACCATCGTGTTTGCAGTACCCACTTCAGTCAGGACGATTTTTTTTAACCAGCAAAGGAAAAGAAAGAAGGCCAGCGGATTCAGCGCACGATTCTGAGAAGTACCGCGATACCGATGGCTGTTCTCTGGTGCGCTGCTCCTAAAACTGTCTCCGCTTCATTTATCCATTCTGTCTCTTCATCCTTATACTCCTCTTCAGCCTCAAAGTCCGAATCTTCTGCCATGTGTCGCTCGTAACAGAAAAGTTACAAGCATCTTCTTATCTGCAAATCAGCTGTGACTGAGCGCATGCGCACTGGCCTCCTAATCTACTCGAAACTATGGCTAAATCTCGGATTAGAGGCCACTTTTGACTCAAACGAAAGTGTAGACCAAGACATTGATCTTCTGTAATTTCAAAAGTGATCAAGTTTGTGTTATTTGGTGACTGCAATCGCCTGCCCCAAGCACTCACGTTAATGGATATCGCTAAAATACAACATCTATGAAACTGCTCCAAATGACACCAAAGTACTATGGGTGAGTAAAACAACTTGTTTTATTACAGAAATGAGGTTCAGATTGTAAAAAACATTAATATTCCTTTAAGTAAAAGGATACCAAAAAAAAGTGTTTTCCCCTACTGTTACAAGGAAAGAAGACTGTTGGAATAATTCTAAATGTGTTATCATTGTTTCATGTGTTTTGATCAAATTAAATATTGTGTCTCAATATTACGGGAAAGAGAATCAGACAATCCAGGACGAGAGTTATCCGTAAAACTGTGAGTCTCAAGGCAGTCTGAGAAAGAAGATTGTTTCACATTGTCCCATTGTTTTATCATGTGAAATTTGCATATTTGTGTACACCTATCTGAATAAATAAAAGGTGCAAGAAGGAACAGCCCAGCGGAGAAGGTGCCTGACCACTCTGTGTGTCGTCTGTCTCCCCTTCCGCAAGTAAAACTTAAATAAGTGCTGTGGTTCTTCACTGAACTCATCTGTATTTTCAGAGAGGTACATTTAGTGAAAATGGGGATTATTTAGCAGGATTACAATTTGAAAGCATTTTATGTTATTTAATTTTTTCATTTAAAGCTGGAGATGGAGGGAAAACAGAACAAACTGTCGTACAGACATGCGCGCACACTGCGACAATTCACGTCGTCTGGCATTGTACTTTACCATGGCATATCAGAAAGGTAAATTCATAAATGTTGATCCTGAGCATTTTTTATTAATGACTAGCCCCAAGTACTTACTGTATTACAACAAAATTCTGCTTTAGCCACTCCCATCTGTATTAAATATGCTGTGAAACCCAGCAAAAACAAATAAAACTGAGTTATATTACTAAAAGCCAATCAATGTTTTTCAAAGTATTAGAACGGTATATAATATTATAACTTGGCTATTATAATCTTGACGACAGCTGACACTTCGCAGCCGATGTCATCAACTTTCCCTGGGCGATGTGATGCTAGCTGTAGGCTCTGCTCTGTTTTGTTAGAATTAAATATGAGCTTTTTTTAACACAATCTAATCAGAAAGAGTTGACTTGAGTTTCAATATCTAAGCTGATTCGTGCTGTTAAACAAGTCTCTCTCGCGTAAAATTACAGTCACAAGCTAGCATTCAGATTCAGATTGATCAGTTTTGCTTTTTTTTTTTTATTGCTACTTATTTAGAAGTTATATTACCATTTTTTTACTCTGTTATTGTAATATAATGTGATGTGTGAGCTATTTTCTCCAAGTCATTTCCCTTGTGGATCAATAAAGTCTAAGGCTACGTTTACACATACCCGGGTATGTTGAGGAAACTCTCCGTTTTCCAAAATAAGGCCCTGTTTACATGTGCACTGGTATTTTTAAAAACTGAGACATTTCTCTTCGTTTGTACTCATCTTTTACACGCAAACGGCGAATTCGCCTCTGAATACAAAAGAGAATGCTCTCCAAGCCATTCAGAATTGCACTTTTGGTGTGTCAGCTGCCTCCATTTTCCTCAGTTTACATGCAAACGCAAAACCGGAGTGTTCCAAAATCTCCACTTTTGCTGGAGTTTTTAGAAAGACACAGGTTTGTGTGTAAACGAAAGGCACAAACGAAGGGAAAAGTCAGATACCCGGGTATGTGTAAACGGGGCCTGAGTCTCCTCTCTTACTCTTACTTTTTTTTTTGTTTTTAACACATAAACTGGACCGTGAATGCTCGTATTAATCACAGACATGTTTAAATCCATTTTGTATGAGTTGTTTTTTGTTTTGTTTTGCAATGTGTGCATTTTGTCACTGATTTCTAACATTCCACCATAGATGTAAATGTAGAACACCCTCCAATAGGCTGGATTGTGTGGTTCAATCCAAACATAGTTGAACCTTTGAATGAATTTAAGGATTAATAGAAGTGAATTGAGCAGGTGGTCCACACATTCTGACTACACTCCCTCATGGCTAATCATCATCATCATCATCATCATAACTGTACATCACATTAACAAGAGTCATTTTTGGATAAGCAGCGGTCCATTGATGTTTAATGCGTCCAACATCGGGAACCATTACAGTTTCCCGTTCATTCTTGTGTTTCATTACCTTGGCTGGTGCCGGTTGGATTAGATGACCCGTCTTTGCGAGTTTTGGATGCCACATGTTCTCCGTCCCTCCTCCTCTCTCGCTCGCCTCCAGGGGGGTTACAGCTCTTGTGTCTTTGCTCATAATGCTCAATCAACTTTGACGATCCTCCCGCCCACTCACAGCTCCAGCTGCAAAACTTACACCAATAATACGCCAGGGGCCCTCCCCGGCCCACCTCCCCCGTCCAGCCCGGGGAGTCGCTACACGCCGTAACTGGGACAGAGTATCCCACCAAAGAATCATCCTCGGACCTCACGGCCACTCGCTCCGCCCCCTCAACGATCTGACTCCGCCCCTTTGCCAGGCCGTCGTGAGCTGCCATGCTGTTGTTGTTGTTGTTTGACATTAAAGGCGTTGGGGGTGGGGTTTTGACCTTATTTGGATGTGAGGAGAGGAAGTGCTGTTCAAGTTCAATGGAGTTGCTGCCCATATATGTGAAGTTGCAGAACTTGCAGCGAAAGTACTTAGTGTTGCCCTGGCAATCTGACGTCTTCCGGCCAATCCCGATCAGCGTACCACCGAGCGTCACCTGTTGGTAGGAAGAGAAAATAAAGAAATAAAATTAAAAGATGGTTTGATTTGACCAACCTCTGTTGTCCTAAACTATTATAAAAGCATTAGCATTGCATTTAAAGGTTCTTTATGACGCAAAATGTGTTCTTATGAGCTTTAAGCCGTGTTAAAATGGTGTTTTATTTCATTCACACATTTGAGTAATCCCTTATTAACTACATCTCCAAAGCTCAAGTGCTCTGTTCCAACTTATGATGTCATGTAGTTTTAGTTATTTTCTGGTGGGAATTCAAGATTCAGGATTGTTTATTTGATATATATGCAGGATCAACACAAGGTCAACAATGCAATGAAATGTTTAGGATCAGAAGAACCCGTTGACTCGCTAAGATAGTCAAGAAGTACTAATAGCATGCAATAAAAATACAAGGGAATAAAGTAAACAATATAATAAAAAAAAATGTAATAAAATATAATAAAATACAAAGGTACAGGTAGATTAAATAAGTAGAGTATTTCACAGATTGCACATAATATAGTGTAGTATAAGTATTGCACGTGGGTTATTGCACAGGTAACAGTAGTTTACAGTGAGGTAGTGACAAACATGATACATTCATATAGAGCAGCAGCAGTAAACATATTATGCATAATGAAAAGTAGTTTAGTGCAGTATTATTGAGAGTTCAGTATTATTTAGAGCAGGGGTCGGCAACCTTTACCACTCAAAGAGCCATTTGGACCCGTTTCACACAGTAAAGAAAACACTGGGAGCCGCAAAACCCTTTTGAAATTTAAAATGAAATAACACTGCATATAACGGCTTTTTTTTTTACCTTTGTGACATAGAATTAGATTTTGAATATGAACAAACTAAAATAAAATACATTTTAATTAAATACAGTGGTCCCTCATTGTTTTGTTGATTTTTTATAGTGTATCAACATGTATTGTGTTCTGCATCCTGATTGGCTAAAGGAGTGTAGACCTTTGTCTTTGTCAGTCATTCTCCTCCGTGTCTCCTGTACAGAATGCGTTCAGTTTGCCAAATTTATTTAAATGTTCGATCACGAGCAGTGTGACTCTGAAGACTGAGCGGTCTGGCATTTGGGCACATGCCAGAAGGGCCGAGGCCGTGCTCTATTACGGATTTGACCACGTGTCCGCGCGCACACGTCTCCGGGGGTCAATGCGCATCGGGAAGTAGTGGCAATGTTTGCGCATAACGAACTGGTGGAACCTGGAGTCCAGGCGGCGGAACCAGTCCTGAGAGCGCACGGATGCGTTCTCACTACAGTTCTGTGTTTGGTGCAGAGCTGTAGAACCCCTCCCCCCCGTTCCACAGACTACGGGGCCCCTTGTAGGTGTAAATTGCCAGGGCCGATGATCCCAGTCCGTCACTGCTCTGAAGTGCTGTATGTTTGCAAGTTTTCTCCCCATCAAAACCCGCAACAGCGCAGCGGCGCCAGGCGCCTCGGTCAGAGGAACTGTGAAATACACACATTTATACACACAATATAAAACTGACTACTTCACGGATTTTGCCTATCGTGGGTTATTTCTACAACGTAACCCCCATGATAAACGAGGGACCGCTGTACTGAGCCGCATCAGAGGGATCAAAGAGCCGCAAGCGGCTCTGGAGCCGCGGGTTGCCGACCCCTGATTTAGAGTATTATCCAGAGTTCAGTAGTCTGACAGCTTGGGGGGTAATAGCTGTCTTTGAGTGTTTTTGTGCTGGCAGGCTCCTGTATCGTCTACCAGAGGGTAACAGACGGAAAAGTCCTTGTGCCGGATGAGTATGGTCCTTAGTGATACTGTTCTGTAATATGGCATTACATTTATTTATCCCCATGGAGACACCACAACACCAAATTATTACAACTACCGCTCAGATCTATGGAGAAATGACCTACTCACTGTTAGAATGCATGCTATTTAAGGTATTGCTGAGTGATAAAAACAAACTTTTAGTTCAGTAAACACAAGACAGATGCTGCTTTGCCTGGAATGTTACACACTAGGGCATTAAACATAAGATCTAAAACAACAAAGGTTAAGTTGTGCATCTTTAAATGTATAAGGAGCTAAAAGCTTGGAAGTGGACAGATTGTTTGGCAACCCCAGGCAGGAAAGTATAAGTCAGTGTTGATAATTAGTCCAACAATTACTGTCAGTCGGCGTTATTTGGGTTCAAACAAAAGCTCTTTTATTATCCCAGCAGGTCGACTATTTTAAGAGCTTATTAAAAGTGATGTATTCACCAAATCTGACCTTTTTAATTCACTGTAGAAACTGATAACAAGAAGAAAGCCGTGAATAACAAAAGCGCCTGCTGAACTCACACGGAGCCATGGAAAATATCTTGTTTTTCACACCATGTAACTGGATATAGCTGTGTTTTTCACTTTTTTGACATTACGGTGTGTGTATAATGGCTCAGTTGGTTTAGAAGACAACATAATATATTAGTATCTGTAGAATTATTACTCCAGTTGGCCTGAGTTGACTTAGTAGTACTGTTCCTTATCAGTGGTGAAATGTAAAGTAGTTAGATTTTAAAGGGGATACTGTTTACTTTTACTTCATTAGTTTTAACTGGACTGAAAAGTAAAAGTATTTTTTATTACAGTTTGAGACCAACTGAAAAGGCTGAGGGTTTATTTTTAACAAGTTCATAGTTTGAGCAAATAAAAATATACAAATAAATACAGATACAGGGTACTTTAATGCTTTTACTTAAGTAGATTTTTTCATGTGCAAATTGCAAATTTTTTGATCTATCCAAGAGACTGTTTTCTTCTAGTCTGGAGGTAGTTTATTTTAAGATAACTTGTCAAGTAAAATGATCTTGCTGCATGGGCAGATAATTTCACTACTTTTAAGTCATTTTCTGATAGATTTAAGTGTTTATATCTTAAATTTTGGACAAGCTCTTTGCAGTGTACTTTTACTTTCACTTGAGGTTTTTTTTTTTTTTTTTGCTTCAGTATCTGTATTTGTACTTAAAAGTGAACTGTGTACCTTTTTGGTTTGTGGGTCCGTCACCTTGTTTCTATGGAAATGTCATTGCTCTGCCTGGAAGGTTCCACAGTGTGACATTTAACAGCTCTACCTCACATTTATTTAATTATAGCTTAAAAGCAGACATTCTGACAGTGAGCGGGGTTGCCTCTCCACAGATCTGACCTGTAACTTGGTCTCCCTGAAGATACTGAGTGCGTGCACATGGTAAGATTGGATTGGATTTCTCCAAATCCGATCCCGATACTCGGCGGGTGGTCTGTCCTTAGATCCCAGTGCACATGAAACTCGTGTAATCAGATAATGGTCAGCAACCTGGCCGGCTCCGCTACGCTATGCGGCGCTGTCGTCCAACTACTTCCGGGTGATGGCTACTAGGGGTGGCACGGTTCATGAAAAACCAACGAACCGTTCGGTTAGCTTGTCACCTGCGCGCACCTGACGGTTCCGGGCATGCGCAATGTATACTTGCCTCTGCCTTTCGCGAGAAAGATGAATGAGTGCGGTAAATAAAGTTAGATAGAAATGGCAAGTGAGGGTGGAGATAGCGGCAAGGACATAGAGGATGCACCAGTGTCATTTAAGTCCGGTGTCTGGGGAAAGCGGAAAGTCACAGGAAACCCCCGTCCCACGCCGCCGCCGAAATGCGCTCTAATCAGAGGCACTGAGGAGGAGCTTATGCGCGCTATCAGGGAGGCTAACAGGAGGAGAGAGAGTGAAAAGTCGGTAAGTGGGGCACGGACAGATGTTTTATAAAGTTTAACCTGCCCTGTGATACACGTAACACGTTACACGTGCTCACTCGCTGACGTGCGGTATCTGCAGCTCCAGACGGAGCGCGGCCTGCACACCGGTAGAAGTTTAATACGAGACACGTACTTTTGTTTCTGTTTCTTCAATATCTAGTGAAAGGGTTTTTTCAACAGCAGGTGACATAGTTACTGCCACCAGATCAGAGAGATGGTTCCAATAATGGGCTTAAAGTCATGTCAAATTCAGATTGTGTGATTATTACATTGTATTAAGATTTTATATTACATTAGATTATTATATAATCTTATAACCTTTTTAATGTTATATCCTGTTATTGTGGATTATTAAGATCAATGGATATAAGGTGTATTTTGAAAGAAACCAATAGGAACCGTACAGAACCGAAAACCGTGACCCTTAAACCATGATACGAACCGAACCGTGAATTTTGTGAACCGTGCCACCCCTAATGGCTACTCAATAAAAACACAACAAACTATGTGGCGGTATACAAAGATGGCGCTCGAGGAGTTTGACGGAGTAGCATTGGTGTACGTGTTGTGCATTCTTTCTTCGCAGCCATGATTTCGTCTGACTTTTCCAACAACAATCGCTACTTATGATGGCGTTGGTGCCTCCTGCCACTTCCGGGTGAAATCCCTGGCAAAAATTCCCACGCATGCGCAGTACGCCAATCCGAAAACATGCATGGCGGCCCCAAGCGGATTACTATCGGCCTAAGCCAGGGGTTCCAATCGGATTCGGGAAACCAATCCCTATACAATCCTTAGCCTGTGCACATGAATCCGATACGATCCCAATCCCTTTGCGATCGAATTACACTCGTCCATGTGCACGCAGTGACTGTAGATAAATTTAATCCCATACTGTGAAACATTCCAGACAAAGATTTAACATCTCCATGGAGAAAAGCGTTTGACAGACCCTCCACCAGAAAAGTTACACAGCGCTCCATTTTGAGTAGATTTTTTTCATGTGATACTTACTACTTTTTTGGCTTCAGTATCTGTACTTTTACTTTTACCACAAAACGGAATACTTCTTCCACCACTGCTCCTCTGGTAATACGACTGTATCCCAAAGAGGACCTCTGGAGCTGTTAATCATGGACTGTTATTTTTATGACCTCGCAGTGATTTTTACGACGGCATTCCTCACCTGCGGCATTTATGACTGTCTCTGTTATTCTACTGTTTCCATTTTTCATTTTTACACACAATTTATTTCATACTTGTGCGGATTTGCATATTTGGTTCAGTTTTCTTATGTAATGCTTATGTATTTTATTGTGTGTGATTGAAATACCTGAATTGGTTAATAACGCTTTATAGAACCACCCTAAAGCACACCTGAAGGCTCAACTTTTCATTTTTTTTTAAAAACACTTTTGCAATCTCATAGTTCTAGTATTTTCTTGATGACTGGAACCGCCAACAACAGACTTTAAATCTTGTTCCATCAGTTTGTTTTCACCTCTGTCTACTTTTAAAACCTCACCCAGTGCACATGCTTTAAACTGTTTTAAATCTTTACTCCGCAAATGTTTCACTGTCTCATGTTACGATTCACAGTTTCCCATCATGACTGACGTGTGAGGGTTTGGATTCTGTCTGTGCCGTACTGCGCCGCCTCTTGGCCACGTCGGCATTGCAAATTTAATTTAGTCTTTTTCTGAAGGGACAATGTACAGAGACATTAAGCTCATAAAAACGGAGATGTTAAAGCGAAACAGTTTCCATCTGCAGACCCTGATTTACAGGAATAAATTATACAATTAGTCAACAATAAGACACACACACACACACACACAGTCTCACACGCACGCACACATACACATTAACAGAGCAGCATTAGTCATTTACAGCATCACAAATTTGATCTCATAAAATACATATAAAACTACCATTTCTACTTATCAAAATTACATTAGTCCACAGCATAGAAAAATACAAACACATAATACACCAATGTCACACACATTACTACAGAGAGTGTGGTTTTCACTCGTTATCAGTGCTGGTACGTATGTTTTTTCCATAGTCATTTTTTAAGATCCACAGAAAATCTTACATAGTTTGTTTGGCTTTTTAGTTCAGTTGGGAGATTGGGTGTTCTCAGTTGGCTTAGTCAAATATTGAATCATGAAATACATAAAAATCTGTGATATACAATTAAATAAAATTACAAGTGATGTGGGTAATATGATGATCTGGGCAGATATCGGAAAGTGAGTATAGGGAGAGAGGGGAGTTTGATTCTTTGAAAGGAGCCCAAGGAAAAGAGACACAAATACAAAAGTACATTCATGTGTCTGACAGCTGTTTTATTAAACTGCCCATTACAACCACTGTTCACAAATCTTTTCTCTGCGTCTCCTTCCTTTCTCTCCACCTCGATCTGCTCTGCTCCTCGCTCGCTCACTCACTTTTCCTGCGTTCCCATTGGTCGGTGCGGGATCGCGTCTCAGCAAATGACAACATGGAATTTTCCAAACGTGGGCGGGAGACAGAGAAGGCGAGAGAATAGAGAGCTCTTTCATAGTTTTTTTCATACACTTTCACTTTTTCAGCGTAATGACGATTTAAGCCCACTGGATTTTCTATTTCTGACTGTGTGTGTGTGTGTGTGTGTGTGTGTGTGCGCTGTGGCGTTTACTGGATATGACTCGGTCCATACCAGGCCCTGGTTTGAATAAAAACCTTTTTGACTTTTATGCTCTTACTGCTTTTTCAGATTTCCTCTCTCTTGAATCTTGGATTGTAGTTCTGGAAGCTCAGCAGATTTCTACTGCACCAGACACACCCAAGTTTCACATCATTTTAAATTGATCCGTTTCAAATGATCAGTTCTGAAGTATGGTTTTTACTTTCTGCTTGCATTAATGCACCTTTACAGAGAAGTTATGTTTGTGTTTGCGAAAAAGTTTGTATTGATAATTTTATATTCCCCACCATACCAAAAGGCACACAAGTATCAGCGTTTACATTTGCATAAAGCATCTCCAATCTTATTGTTTGGGCCCAACAATAAAAAAGCCAACTTTCTCTTATCTTTGGTGCAGTTTTCCTCAGTCTTCACCACAGCAAATCCTCCATCTAACCTCATCATTTGCATGTCCTGTCCTCACTCCACCCTCTTTCTTTGGTCTTCCCTTAGGCCAGTGCTTCTCAAATAGTGGGGCGGGCCCCCCTGGGGGGGCGTGGCGTGATGCCAGGGGGGGCGCGTATGACCCTGGGAAACATGTTTTTTTGCTGTACTGTACTAGAACTAAGTGTAATTGCACATCAACAACAGTAGTTGGCAGTGGCGTTCTCACATGTGATTTACGCACAGTCTCACCATTAACAGAACATCCTCTGTCACAGAAAAAACATGTATATTCCACTGAGTCGTGTCCTTTAGTCCGACAGAAGCTGACGCATCAGTGGCACAAGGAGAGCGTTTTTTTTTTTTCAGTGCTTTTAGCTTATGCAAATGAGGTGGTTTTAAGTTTCATTTCTGTAAAACGTAAACAAATGTGCACAAAGCATTAAAAACACATTAATATTTGAGTCCTCAGTGCGGTCTTTGTTGTAAGTTTCTTTCTTTTTTTTGTTTATAATGTTAATAAAAGGATACAATGGTGTTCTAATAACAATTTTCTAGACAAATAATACTATTTATAGTCGCGCGCAGGAAGGGGGGCGTGAAATTGAATTGCGTGAGAAATGCCGTGTGAGCGTGTGAATTGCGTGTTCACATTCACATTTACACAGAGCCCTGTGTAAATGTTTGTCTAAAGAGCAAACTTAAACTACAAAGCAACTAATGACAGTTATATCAATGAAGTTATTACCTAATTGTTCTCAGTTTGTTTTATCATCACCGTTTTGTCGTTCCTCGTGTTCGTGTTCGCTGTCCTTATCACTGAGTGCAGTGCGCGCTTAGACACTCGCTGAGCGGGGCGGGGAGGAGGGAGCAAGGCGGGGAGGAGGGGGGGAGTTTTTTTCCGCTGAAAACGCGCGGTGCCTGCATAAACTGAGCCACACAGACCGATTTTCTGGGCACACAAAAAAATATATATATATCAGCGTGAGAAATGCCATGTGTGGCGTGTGAGCATGTGAACACGTTGAATTGTGTGTGTCACACTCTCAATGCGTGAGACTTGAGAGCCCTGTAGGAACAAAGTGCTTCTGCGACATTAAAAAAAAAAATCCCTGTATAAGAAAATAATAATTTAACTGTAAAATAAAGGAAGAAATAATACATGTTGCCTGATTTTTATTCAAAAACTCAACTCAAGCTCATCTTTGCATTAACTTAACCAACTTAACCATAGGATAACCATGAGCTCCTTTAGCAGAGGAAGCTCTGGAGGCTCCTTATTTTAATAAATCCATGTTCCTTATTTTAACAGATCCATGTTCCTTATTTTAACAGATCCATGTTCCTTATTTTAACAGATCCATGTTCCTTATTTTAACAGATCCATGTTCCTTATTTTAACAGATCCATGTTCCTTATTTTAACAGATCCATGTTCCTTATTTTAATAGATCCATGTTCCTTATTTTAATAAATCCATGTTCCTAACCAGAGGTAAAGAGCTCTGAGGTATCCCACAGGCCACTGCAAAGAATGTTTCCAAACACTATTGTACAAGTTATACGCTGTAGCAGATTATTAATTAAAATCTTCTGCATAAATAAAATTTACATGACTAAACTTTACAATATATAAACCATAACTACTCTAGAGCCACTTCAGCCCGTCTGAGATTATAATGTGTTTATAATATCATTAAACACATTATAATATCATTAACGTGTTTAATGCCACTTTGGCACATTTGTTTACGTTTTAGAGACACCACCACATGGCTCATTTGCATAAACTATAAAGCTGAAAAAAAAAGGTCAGGGGTGAGCGGAGGCGCGCACGGCATGGAGAAAGCAAAAAAGTGAAGCGGGGAAATCAGAATTAAACATAAAAATTATATAGATATATACGATATGTCAAAATCCATATCAAGTTTAAAAAAGATCTCAATATATTTTAAATATATAGATAGATATCGCCCTCCTTTAACTCAAAGTACAGTATTTATTGTCCTATTTTGTGTAGGCTAACAAAAGTTACTGTTCTCCTTTAAACTGCCTTTGCTTCTGTCATAATTCAAAAAGATTTAAAAGTGCTTATAGTGCTTATAACTTAACAGTTATTTCTTCACTGAGATGGAGCAAAGGATCATGGTCTATGTAGTTCCCTCTGTTCAGCTGTTTAGCTATTGCTGCATCATAACTATTAATCTAAACAAAAAGACTTGTGATATTATTGTGAGACTTTTGGCGATACGATATCATGATGTTTCTTTTATTGTTATATTCCTAAAACATCTTTTTGCAATATATTCACTATTCACCCTCTCCACACTAGTCCATAACATTTCCATCTGGCCTCTATGGCTACGTTCAGACTGCAGGGTTTAAAGCTCAATTCAGATTTTTTTGTGAAATCCGATTTTTTTGCGAGGTCGTTCGCATTTCCAATTAAATCGACTTGTATGTGATCTCCAGTGTGAACTTTCAACGCCCCAAAAGTGTCCCGCATGCGCCGTGGAGGACACGACGAGGTCACATGCAGCGAGCGTGCTCAGGGTTTACGGAAGTCGCCTAAACATGGACACTTTGAGCGCCTGGCGATTTTAAAGTTGCTGTTGTACCAGAGCCAGAACATGTACAACTTATTTATTTTAAGGAAGAGATTGAGGAGGAGAAGGTTTTTGGCCATTGTGTTTTGTGGTGCAGTGACAGCAACGTCCGTAAAAAGGAACGTGTTGGTGCTGAGAGTGGTGGGATTGCTATGGGCTTCACTGCTTCACTGACATGGACTTAATACACAATTTTCGTATGATGAGAAAGAAAGAAAGAAAGAAAGCAAGCTATGCCTTTATTAGTCCCACAGTGGGGAAATTCCAGTTCTGCATTTAACCCATCCTGTTATCAGGAGCAGTGAGCCGCACATTACTGCGCCCGGGGACCATCTCCATGATCTTCTTGCTTCGGCTTGGTCAGGACCAAAGCTGGAGGATTTTTACCTATGGTGCATGTTTTGGGTTGGTGGGGGAAACCGGAGTGCCCGGAGGAAGCCCACCCAGACACGGGGAGAACATGCAAACTCCACACAGAAAGGCTCGGGTGACCCGGGGATCGAACCCAGACCATGCATGCAAACTCCACACAGAACACACACAGAAAGGTCTGGGCGACCCGGGGATCGAACCCGGAACCTTCTTTCTGTGAAGCATGAGTGCTACCCACTCAGCCACCGTGCCGCCAAAGAAGAATGTTTGTGTACATTTGTGAGTGCCTACTTGTACCACTCTCGCTTGTTGATGGTCAGATGAATGCGCCCTGGCTGTTCAGACTGGAGTCGCATGACAAAAGATCGGATATGTATCAGTTTTAGGACCACATATCCAAGTGGCCTGGGTCACATTTGATCTGTGTCGTTCAGACTGTCATTAAAAGATCAGATACAGGTCGCATAGAGGCAAAAAAAAATCAGATTTGGGTCACTTCAGGCTGCAGTCTGAACGTAGCCTATGACTATTTCACTGTCTAAATAGTGCTGGGTGTTATTTATAGGTTCTACTACACAGAAAACATTCTGTTGATACTACAAAAATGGTATTGAAAACAGCTGCCTTTTACTTTTAGTTCAGTAGAGACTGGGAATTCCAGGGCTGAAATGACCAAAATTATTAGTTAATGTGTATGAAGTTTAAAAAACACAATGGAGCACTTTCTGTATTACCACATGACATCACAAGGCAGAACAGAGTGCTTTAAATTTGAGAGAAGAACTCTAAATACGCAGGGTTTGTGTGTTGAACATGCAACAAAACACAACTCCAGGTGTTTGTGATGAGGAAACATTATAACACAGATCAGAAAATTTTATTTTCTTTCATACTTTGGCCTCACTTACTTTCTCAGATTTACTGGAGGAAAACAGCCCAGTGGGGTTCTTCGACTTTATTTTTCCAAATACCCGTTTGTCCTCATACAATTTTGTGGAAGTCTTTCAACGAGGCGATAAAAAGCAACACAAGTTTGACAGCTATTCAGGGACAATGTTTTATAGTTTTGGAGGTAGGAAAAGGACTTGGCCATTAACAAAAAGCTTTATGGATACAGTAAACAAACTCTAAACACTTTCACTTCCTTTCAGTGCAAGTCAATAGGAACTACCAAGATGCATTGTGCTGGGTTACGCTTCATCAAATGTTTTATTAGTTTTTATATTGTTGTAATAGCTCTCCTTGGGTTGTAAAGTAAACAGCTGTTGCCATTACAAGGTACATTATCTACTTTCCAAAAGATGTATGTAAGTCCGCCACCTGCTTGTCTCCATGGAGATTAATGTTCCACAATATGGCTATCTTACTTTTATTCAATTACAGTTGTTTTTCAGACATGGGTGAATGAAACTAAACACAACTCCAGGTATGTTTTTGATGAAGTAAGAGCATTATAACATGGCCTAATTCAAGAGTCAATTTTGTGTAAAATATTCCCTTTAATATAATCCTCTGATTTCTGTAATTATATAATCATTCTGCAATCAAAAATATATGTGGATTTGATGTGTATAGGAGATAAATCATTTTGATATCCTCATTGCACACATTTTATTGAATATTGACAATGATTGGGAGAATATGTGCCAAGCCATGGAAAAAACAGTCACAAGTTGTCCCGGGGGTGTTTTGAGTTGTTCACAGATTCTGAAAGTGTAGATTCTAAGCTTTCCAATGATGCCTTACACATGGAAATCTGAAAACATTTGAAGAATTTGCGGCCATTTGAAAGCAGCACATGGTATTTTTGAAAGCTCTGAAAACAGCTCGTGAAGTTTCTCTAAGTCCAGACCTTCTGGGCTCATTTGCAGGACATTAAGCTCAGCCCTCCCCCTGCAGATCATCATCACTGTGGTGTCAGCCTTCAGGGCAGGGCAGAATTAGAAGGTACAGGTACTGGTTTAGTGCTGGTTTAGTCCTGGTTTAGTCCTGGTTTAGTCCTGGTTTAGTCCTTGGTTTAGTCCTTGGTTTAGTCCTTGGTTTAGTCCCGTTTTGGTCCTTGGTTTAGTCCTAGTTTAGTCCTAGTTTAGTCCTTGGTTTAGTCCTGGTTTAGTCCTTGGTTTAGTCCTGTTTTAGTCCTTGGTTTAGTCCTGGGTTAGTCCTGGGTTAGTCCTGTTTTATTCCTGGTTTAGTCCTTGGTTTAGTCCTGGTTTAGTCCTTGGTTTAGTCCTGGTTTAGTTCAGCTTTAGTCCTGGTTTAATCCTTGGTTTAGTCCTTGGTTTAGTCCTGGTTTAATCCTTGGTTTAGTCCTTGGTTTAGTCCTGGTTTAGTCCTGGGTTAGTCCTGTTTTATTCCTGGTTTAGTCCTGTTTATTCCTGGTTTGTCCTTGGTTTAGTCCTGTTTTAGTCCTGGTTTAGTCCTTGGTTTAGTCCTGGGTTAGTCCTGTTTTATTCCTGGTTTAGTCCTGGTTTATTCCTGGTTTGTCCTTGGTTTAGTCCTGTTTTAGTCCTGGTTTAGTCCTGGTTTAGTCCTTGGTTTAGTCCTGGTTTAGTCCTGAGTTAGTCCTGTTTTATTCCTGGTTTAGTCCTGGTTTAGTCCTGGTTTATTCCTGGTTTGTCCTTGGTTTAGTCCTGTTTTAGTCCTGTTTTAGTCCTGTTTTAGTCCTGGTTTAGTCCTGGTTTAGTCCTGTAAACACACGTACACACACTCGTCTTTAGAAAATAGATTATTTGGAGTGTATTTTAAAGCACCCAGAATGGCAGCAGTTAAACGATGAAAGCTCACCTGGACGTCATACGTGCCGTTCAGCAACACACTCCTCTGCTGCTGGCTCAGGAGATCTTGTCGGATCTTCCCCAAATCTTTGGCTTGGTTCCTCTGCACCTGTCCCACCTGGACATCTGGACATGGACAAGGACGGAGAGGGTTAACACATGCTAAAGTAACAGTGGAGTGAAGATAGAAACTTCTGGGTCAGATGTTTGCAATTTCGTTTTCTTATACAATAAATTGCCCCACTGTATGAGATAGCTAAGCTAATATTGTTGGAGTCACTACAAAAATGTGAGTGCTCTGTTCATTTTGCAAATAAGAAAACAGACAATTGTAATTTATTTTTAAACATCTGGATATCAAGTTATAAAGCAGGGGTGTCAAACATGCGGCCGGGGGATCAGATCCGGCCCTCCAAGACCTTTAATCTGGCCCTTGGCTGATTTTCTATTTAAAAAATTTAATTATATTTTAATTTTCTATTAAAATATTGGTAATTTTCTGTGCAGCTTAGCACAGCAGTGTCTCCAGCGCCTCAGTGCGTGGCCCCTCCCACCAGAGCAGCACAAATGAAGATTTGCCTCTTTCCAAACGCTCTTAAAGGACCATCGTTTTGACTGTTGACCATGACACCCTCATCAGCAAAATGTTAAAAATGAGAAAAGTGGATGCCGAGTGCAGGATTTTCTCCCCAAAAATTGACTAATTCCTATTTGTTCATGGAGGTGAATGGGAAACCTGTATTCTGGTGTGTTTGCAACAACTGGCAATGCTCAAGGAATATAATCTTAAATCAAATAAAAAAAGACTTCTGTGATAGATTTGCATTTCTCTGCACAAATATTTGGACTTATTGCTATTTTTGGGGTATATTTGCCATGAGTTTTCTGATCCGGCACCTTTGGAATCAAAGTAGGATGGATACAGCCCCCGAACCAATGAGTTTGACACCCCTGTTAGAAGTGAAGTGAAGTGACTTTATTGATCTCACACAGGAGAAATTCTTCTCTGCATTTAACCCATCCTGTTATTAGGAGCAGTGAGCAGCACATTACTGCGCCCGGGGACCATCTCCATGATCTTCTTGCTTCGGCTTGGTCAGGACCTAAGCTGAGGTAAAATACCTCTGGTGCATGTTTTGGGTTGGTGGGGGAAACCGGAGTGCCCGGAGGAAACCCACCCAGACATGGGGAGAACATGCAAACTCCACACAGAAAGGCTCGGGCGACCCGGGGATCAAACCCGCGACCCGGAGATAAAGGATATATAAATGCTACTGGCAGATATGTAGTCCATAACTTTAGTAAGATGTTAATGTTCAAATAATTTACATAATTTTACAAATTATTTTTTTTAAATAATTAACTCATTTTGTTATTTTTGAAACATCTGATTCTTTTTGCTGTAGAACCAATGGGCTGCTACACTGTGTTTCATTATTTTTGCCTGACGATGATACATTTCTTTGTTCAGTGATTTCAAATAATCTGACATATATTTTTAAGTTTTTGATTTTTATTTACATTTTTTTTTTTAATATATAATGAACTAATTTTATTATTTTTGCTATAGCTGCTGTGCTGTATTCTATTTCTATTCTGTTACCTAGAGCTGTGTGGGGTGCCATATTGTGCAGGGCGAGGATGTGCGAGTCCAGCGCAGCGTCCTGTCTGGTGCGGTTGTGCAGACCCAGGTGGTACTTCCTGAAATGTTTCACCAGGTCGGCGGGGTCGTTTCCGTAATAACCATAACCGCACACGTTGCATTTGAAGTCCTGAAGCTTGGGGGAGGGGCTTCCGGACAGAGGGGGCGTGTCTCTCATGACCTCCTCCCCCACTAACACTCCTGCCACTTCCTGACGGACATCTCCCTCGCTCCTGTCGGCTTTGTCCCTGTCTTCGGCGCTAACTTTGGATCTCGCACCTGCCGAACGCCTGTCGTCGTAACCGATGGATGAAGGCGATACGGAAGAAGACACGCATTCGCTCTCTCTCTCCTCCTCTTCCTGATCCTCGCTCGGCCCGGTCCTGAGGTGTTCCGAGGATTCTGGTTCGGAAGGATGGGTGATCCGGTCAGCCTCCGCTCCCACTCGTCCCTCTTCGTCTCCCTCGTCTTCCTCCTCTCCTGTTGTTTTCCTCTTCCCTTCCTCCTCCTCTTCCTCTTCTCCTCCCACACTCCTGATAGGGGGATTCTTCTTCCTCACCATCTCTGCAAGACAAAACAAGTGAAATCATTATTCACATGGAAAGTAGACAAAGTTTGAGCTTCTAGTTTTCTTGTATTTGTGCAAAGTTTAATTTACTGTAATATAAATCGTGTGGGGAAAAATAAGCGCCATGATGTGATGTAGTTATTTTCCAACGAGGCGCTCTCCCACTGAATGTAGACTAGTTAACGGCTACAGGAAAGTATGTACGAAGCACTAAGAAATATAAATGAACATGAAAACCTACACGATAACCAGAGGATTCAGATTCAGAAAACTTTATTGATTCCAGAGGGCAATTCATTTGCAGCATTCTCAGAGCAGTTCATTTCTCACTTCAAGATTCAAGATTGTTTATTTGTCATATGCAGGATCAACACAAGGTCAACAATGCAATGAAATGCTTAGGATCAGAAGAACCTGTTGACTCAATAAGATAGTCGAGAAGTACTAATAGCATGCATAAAAATGCAAGGGAAAAAAGTGCAGGGGAAAAAGTAAACAATATAATAAAAATATGTAATAAAATATAATAAAATACAAAGGTACAGCTAGGATTAAAGATCCCATGACATGGTACTTCTTGATGCTTTTATATGGCACCTTAATGGTTCCCTAATACTGTAAATGAATCCTTCTTCAAAATCAAGCCTCAGTGCATGAGAGAGCCTCATGAAGACAGTCAGAGTCAGAAAAAGTCTGAAACGCTTTATTCTGGGCGTTGTTGCTTGAATGCAAATGAGGAGGACAGAGACAGGCCAGTGCAGCGGGTGGGTTGTGGCCAAATGTGCCGCTGTTTCCTGGATTAGTGGTGCGCTGTCACCCACTTCCGTGTTTTAAGCGTGGAGGAAGATACGAGACGCGTCCCATGAAAAAAAAACACATTTCCATAGAAAATAAAATTAAACCACTGCTGTTTCAGAGGTTCGGAGGCTCGGATAAAGGACATCCGAGCCTGGAAACATTCTCACGTGTCTCCAGGCAAATTAAAAAACGCTTCTCGCATTTCGTAGCTCGTTTGCAGTCCAAATTCTCTGGGCGTGATTTCCAGAGACGGTGGGTAGACATCCAGATGGGGGTGGAAATTCATTTGCATTTTTACCTGAGTGTGACGTCAGAAAATTCCCTTGTTCAGAATTGCCCGTTTGTGCTGTCTTTTTTTCAAACGCGGAAAACAACCGCAATTGCTCAGTTTACACATTTCGCAACTTTTAGCCATGGGGGGGGGGGTATGGGAGCTCACATTAATGTTAAAAAACCTCAGAAAGTGAAAATTTCATGCCATGGGACCTTTAAATAAGTTGTGAGTAGAGTATTTCACAGGTGGTAATACTGCTCAAATGTATTTCGTATTGCACATAATATAGTATAAGTATTGCACGTGGATTTCCTATTGCACTTCTCACATACACACAAACACCCACAGTGTGTCAGTCCTTTACAGTCCACAAGTGGAACAATATATATATTACAGTGCAAAACACTACCCTGAGAATTAAGTAATTTAATACCAGAGAGCACAAAATCATTTGAGAAGCAGTTTGTACCGGAGTATAACACAGACACCTTGAAGGCCACATGATAAAGTCAGGAGCCAGAGGATGGAGGGGCTGATCCAGGAGACACTTTGCTTTGTTTAGCGCTTGTCCTCCCACAGAGAATGCAGCTCCCTCAGTTTGACACCTGTGATTTTTGAGCAGGTTTTAACAATGTTCTGCAGGGACTGAAACCAGCAAATGAAATAAAAAGTAAGCAGACTTTCGATAAAAGAACAATAAAAGTTGTTGAATTGTTTTTCAGTGGTGGAAGGTAATAAAGTACGAAAGTAAAAAGTCTCTTAAAATCAGCCAAATTCTTTATCAAAATTACTACATTTCATCCTTAAATTGTTTTAGAAATCTCTGCAAAATACTCTTACTTTTTACACTTAAAGTACATTTTTTAAACAGGTAATACTTTTACTTAAGTAGATTTTCTCATGTAATGCTTTTACTTTTTGAGAAACTTTCTGCCTCTGTGTTTGTGCTTTTACTTAAGTAACAAAACTTCATCCACTACTGATGCTTACAAATATAGAAACAGAAAATACAAAGAAATCTTGTCAGTGAAAACACATTTAGTTGTTTTGTTTTGTTTTAATATACGTTTTAATATTGTGAGATGAAAAATTCTTATTCCTAAACCTGATCCTATTTGTGGCTTTCAGGAAAACAATTTCTTCCTGATTTGAAGGATTTCGTGAGGATGTTTCCCCATTCAAATATATAATGTTTTGATTTGAATTGAGTTATTGCTATAACAATGGAGGACTGTTGCCATGCAATATCCTTCAAATCAGGAAGGAATTCTTGCCTGAAACCCATGAATGCTGGCCCCTTTTTCAAATGGAGTCAGATTATAAATGGCCCATGGTAGAAATTAGAAATGTATGTAGTACACTGTAACAGACGTATTGCTGTGCAGTGCAGGGGTGGAAGTACTTAAATAAAAGTACAGATACAGAGCAAAAAAAAAATACTATAGTGAAAAAATCTACCCAAGTAAAAGTAAGTGTTTAAAAATGTACTTAAAGAGTAAAAAGTATCTCATTTTGTGCTGGATTTGTTTAACAGAAAGAACGTAATCATTTTTCCTGACTGTTTTTATTTGTATATCTTTGCTCAAACTACAAATGTGTTAAAGATCCCATGACATGGTACTTCTTGATGCTTTTATATGGTGCCTTAATGGTTCCCTAATACTGTAAATTAATCCTTCTTCAAAATCAACACTTAGTGCATGAGAAAGACACATGTACAGAGTCAGAGTCAAAAAATAACTCTCTGAACGACTCATTCTGGGCCTTGTTGCTTGAATGCAAATGAGAAGGACACAGATTGGTTAGAGGAGCGGGTGGGGGGGGGGGGGGGGGGGGGAATGCGCCGCTGGTTCCTTGTTTTAGCGGTGCGCTGTGCCTGGCCCCACTTCCGCGTGTGTAAGCGCGAAGGAGGAAAGGAGAGCCTTTTCAATGAAAAAAAAACACATTTTCACAGAAAATAAAATTAAACCACTGCTGTTTCAGAGGTCCAGAGGGTCGGGTAAAGGACTTCCGAGTCTAGAAACACTCGCATGTGCCTCCAGGCAAATAAAAAAACGCATTTCGCATTGCGTAGCTCCTCCGCAGTCCAAATTCTCTGGGTGTGATTTCCAGAGACAGGAGGTGGAGATCCAGATGGTGGTGGAACTGAATTTGCATTTCTTTTTTCGATCTGACGTCAATCAGGTGCCCTGTCCAGAATCGCCCATTTGAGCTGTGTTTTTTTCAAACGCAGAAAAGGATCGCAAATGCTCAGTTTAGACATTTCGCAACTTTTAGCCATTGGGGGGGCCTAAACAGGGTAGGGGAGCTCACATTAACGTTCAAAAACCTCAGAAAGTGAAAATTTCATGCCATAGGACCTTTAAAAATAAACCTTTTCAGCATGTCTGAAACTATAATAAATAATACCTTTACTCTTCAGTCCAGTTAAAGAATGTAGTGGAGTACAAAGTGCAGATACCTGCTCTCAAATGTAGTGAAGTAAAAGTAGAAAGTATCCATTTTTTACATAAGTACAGTACTTTACTACTTTTATTTTGTTATTTGTAAACCACTGATTTCCCTGTAAAGCCTGGTTAAATAATAAGCCCCAAAAAGCAGCTATGTCCGGGCCAACAATGCTGAATCACATGACCAAATAGCTTGACAATGATATATTTCTACAATGCAGCTTTAATCCACTTTACAAAACCCTTTGAAAACACTGTAACCATTTTTAACCACAGACCTCGTCAAAGAAAAATCATTTTGGTAAATCACAAACATTTGACAGATTTCTGAGTGATGTTTTGTGTGGAAGTGGCCGGGGCTCATTGCATCTTTAAGGGCAACTTTTAGAAACTGGGAATCATTTTATCATTATGGAAACCATGCGTGAGAATCCTCCAGCACATGACCACATCAAAACCTAAACCATATCACAGAAACTGAAGGGAGGGGGCAGAGATGCTCGGAGGAAAACGGAGATGTCCAAGACGACCACATCAAACCCAGTGCCCCATATCACAAAGATGGATGAGCCAGACAGCAGACTCAAATTTATTCTCTACAATGCTCCCAAAATGTCTCATAAAATTCCTATGCTTTTCACGAGTTTCAAGAGTTAAAGTCCTGCATGACACAAAATGATTATTAGTTAGATTTTCTGTCTACATCTCCAAAGCTCAAAATGCTCTGCTCCACCTTGTGATGTCATGTAGTGGTAGTGTTCAAGTTAACAACTCCTTTTAGCTTTAGCTCAGTAGATATTGGCAATTCCAGGTCTGAAATGATCCAAATGATACTAGTGAAGGTGGATTTTAAAAACACAGTGAAGCACTTCCTGTATTACCATGAGTGTTTTCTGTTTGAGAGAAGAACTCAGCCTAAAGATGCAGCGTTTGTGTGTTAAACATGTGTGAATACAACATTATAACATATACCAGAAAATAATCTGAGCTCTTTAAGCGAAGATGTGAGGCTTTGGAAAGTTACAATAGGAAGGGCATCTGCCAAAAGAAAAAAGAAAAAGCTAAAAATACCCAACATATGATCATCATCAACCAGCAATCCATATCGTGAAGACGTATGGGCTGGGTGGATAACTGAAGTCTATTCCCTATAACTCAAACCCAAAATGTCTCTTTGCCACTGGTTTCCTGGCTCCCACAGCCCCCATGCTTCCCCTCATTTCTCACAGACTCCACAGCAGTTCATCTCTGTCACCTTCGGCTCTTCACTTTGGCTTTGCTCCTCTCTGAACTCATTCTTTACAAATCTGCTAAACTATTAAAGACCGCGTCTCACATTTATTCCAACTTTATTTGAAACCAGTCTAAATGAACCAGGCAGAGGTATGCACATTATTCCTTCATATTTTCACTGATTTGTTGGCCATGTGAAATTATTAACTTTAGTCTTTGTGGGAGTTGTGAATGAATATGCACTCTTGTTCAGTCTTGTCACTATAGCCACTTTCAGGATGTTATTTACAGAGAAACCCATCAGTAAAGCATACATTTCTTGCAGTAATGATTCCTTTTTAATCTTTGTACTGTTAATGGGCCTCATTCACAAAGTGTTCTTGTGAACAAATTGGTACAGTGGTACCTCACCTTACGAAATTAATTCGTTCCAGAAGTGGTTTTGTAACGTGAATTTTTCGTAAGTTGAGTAGCTATTTCAATGGAAAAAGCCTGATTCGTTCCAAGGCCCCGTTCCAAGTTTTTTTTTATAGTGTAACTTTTTTTTTAATAGTGTAACATTGTGTTCTGTGTAGAGACTGTAAACCCAGGACTAAACGTGGACTATACCAGGTCTAGACCAAGCAGCACCGGTGTACCTCACGAGGCTGAGGCTGAGGCGAGCAGCCCCCTTCCCCCCTGCGTGGGGGGGAAGGGGGAGGGCGGTGTGTGTGTGCGGACACATGTGTGATAGCGCAGCATGACCCGGCGCGGGGCTGCGAGCAGAGACCCGTGCTCAAACCGTGCCGGGTCTAAACCAGGTCTAAACCAGGTCTAAACCAGGTCTAAACCAGGTCTAAACCAGGTCTGAACCAGGTCTAAACCAGGTCTAAACCAGGTCTAAACCAGGTCTGAACCAGGTCTGAACCAGGTCTAAACCAGGTCTAAACTAGGTCTGAACCAGGTCTGAACCAGGTCTGAACCAGGTCTGAACCAGGTCTAAACCAGGTCTAAACTAGGTCTGAACCAGGTCTGAACCAGGTCTAAACCAGGTCTGAACCAGGTCTAAACCTCCGCGCGCGGGTCTATTTCCTGGTTTCGTTTCGAGTCACGGCTGAGGTGAGCAGCGAGGGGGACCGCACGCAGTCTGAGCGCATGAACGAACGCGTGCAAGAGCCGCGGTGGTCTAGACCTGGTTTAGACCTGGTTCAGACCTGGTTTAGACCTGGTTTAGACCTGGCACGGTTTGAGCATAGGTCTGGTGCTCGCAGCCCCGCGCCGGGTCATGCTGCGCTATCACACACGTGTCTGCACTTCTCCGCCCTCCCCCTTTCCCCCACACTTCACTATTAATACATTTTGTTGAAAATCTATGAAAGTTTGAGTGTTTAAACGAGAGACAAATGTGAGAAAAGTTTAAATCCAGTCTGAGAAAAGCGTATAATGTGTGTGGCTGAGCGCACATTATTTGAATTTTTGAGATTTTGCGTTTCGTAACTTGAATTTTCTTTTGTATCTAGAGACCAAAATTTAACGTGAAGGCGTTTCGTAACTTGAAATTTTCGTTTGTTGGGTCTTTCGTAAGGTGAGGTACCACTGTACTTAAGTTCTTCTTATGGACAATTTTGGCATTCATTCAATCTTCAACCCTACAAAGCACCCGTAAGACTAAAAATTCTGTTATAGAATATTGGTAAAAGGAGAAATTCAATTTGTTAACTGGACAAAGTTTATTTGGTCGAAGACGTTTCGCAGCTCATCCAAGCTACTTCGTCAGTTCTGGCTAGAGTGCTGGTGGACACTGCTTATATCTAGCGGCAGGGTGGAGCTAACTACAATGAAATTACTATGAAACTATCACACCTCTTTGTTTTCAGTTTCTGTCTGAGGTCTTGTTTATTATACCCATTCAGTACCATAATGGGTGTTTTCACACCTCTGGACCTGATCTGGCTAACCCTATTGTTTTCTTTGTTTGTTTTGATTTGAGAATGGAATTATATATGGGAGACAAATTGTGTCTGACCCCTCCATTTATGTTCAAGGAAGGATTCTCTTTCTTGACAAAAAACAGTTCTTTTCTCTGGCCAAGATCTGAACCTCACTGTCCTCAAGGGAGTGGCCCGTGGCTTCTAGGTGGAGATGTTATAGAATATTATTCCTCTGATAATGCAACCAAAAATTCAAATTCCTCCATGACTGTAAGTTATACATGTTCTTAAATTATTTCTTATAAAAGATAATACTAGGTGATCCAATAACATTTATGAGGAATTTAATAGAGCATGTGGTCCAACAGACTTTAAACACGCAGCCTCAGTCTGTGGGCCCAGGCCTGCACCTGGTCACCGGGCTGGACTAAACCCCTCCACACCTCCATCACCCTCACTATCTACCACAACTCCCTCACGCTTTCACGTCATATGCCAAGCTCATATTTGTCACATACTAGTGTTTAGAGGGTATTTCTTATTAAATAGATTTTCATGTAAATATGATGGATGGATGACTGCATGTTACTGAATTGGGTGCATCATTTTAGACATTTGGCTGCTTATGAACACTGAATATGACATTTTTAAAGAAAACATTCATGAACAAGCCCCACTGTTCTTTACGTAAGCGCCAACATTTAAAAATAAACTTGTGTAAAAATGTGAGAAGATTAATTATCCACAAAAATTGAAAAATTAATTATCCACAAATCAAAGTCTTCACTCAGTGTCATAATATTTTCATGTATGTTTTATTTGTCCCTTCTTTTCTATAATCACTATACAGAACTATTAAATACATATGTTTGATGTTGAACCATAATCTTCCCTTTGTTTGAAAAGAGAACATTTGTGGTCTTATTGTTCACAGCAGTCGTGCCAAAGACGCTGTGTGTGTGTTTGTGTGTGGTCATTCAGTTCTTATTTGGTCATAAATACAGTCGCCCACACACCATTACTGTGTGTGTGAAGTATCCGAACAATGTTACAATCACTTTTAGATCAATTCAAGATGGCTACACACACATTTTGTTTATATTTGTGATTGTTGACGGGTTGAATAAAAACAATAGCGTGCAAGAAATCAAGATTTATTGTGGAGCTGTGAGAGATAAAGGGCTATTGTTATTTACTGATAGTGAATGTTCAAAGGACTCGCCAAAAGAAAGCCAGATGCACGGTCTGATCCTAATCAAGCCAGTGCAAATCAGGAACCAAGTATTTACATTAAAAGGCATCAGTGTCGTCCCATTGTCTTCGTGAAATGATAAAATAAAACTGATTTCTCTCATCTTGGATTCATGGTTCCAGTGACTCACGGAGGTAAAAATGATGTGATAGGGATGGGAAACTATAATGTGTTGATTTTGATTTCACAAAGATGGCCATATAAAAGCAGAATGGGGCTCTATAAGACAGCGGTGGAAGGTAAACAAGTGAACAAGTACAGGAAGTATAGTACTGTACTTAAAGTAAAATTTTAAGGTATTTGTACTTTACTTAAAAGTGTACTATGCAACCTTTTGGATGCGGACCCCTCACCTGCTCGTACATATGGATATGTCATTGCTCTGCTTAACGCTCCACAGTATGGCATTGCTCTTTGGTTGCTATTCCATCTATTTTTTTACCCTCTGTTAAATATTAGATATTATATTTGATGATTGAGCTACTGTACCCAAAACAATTTCCCTTGTGGATCAATAAAGTTTGTCTAAGTCTAAATCTAAACAGCTCTATTTCACATCTATTCAATTACAGTTGGTTTTATAACTCAAAAATACTGTAGTTACAAAAACAAGCACTGTGACTATGAGGGGTGTCGCCTCTCCACAGATCTGATCTATCTTGGTCTGGTTTGGTCTCCAAGAAGATATAAAAGTTTAACACCACACTGCGAAACATTCCAGTCTGCATCTTCATGGAGAAAAATATCTGACGGTCCCTCCACCAAAGTAAAGTTTATTATTTAGTTCTTTGTCTACATTTCAGAGCAGGTATATGTACTCTCTACTACATTTTTAATGGACTGAAAAGCAAAAAGTACGTTTCAGATGCTTTTAAGGGTTATTTTCACAACGTTTGTGGTAACATCTTGAGTAAAGTGTTTGAGTTCAGTCTTCGGCTTACAGCAAACTAATATAAATACACAAAATACATGAAAAAAGAAAAGTTAAGAAATTGGTTCGACTCTCCTGACCACAAGCTGTATCTATTATTCAAAATCTGTGTGAAATACTTTTACTTTTTAAAAAATATACTTTAACACTTTGGCTCTGTATCTGTACTTTTATTTAAGTAACAAAACTGTGTACTTCATCCACTGTTGTTTTTAGGCAATGTGAGTGGATTTCAGTTTGTTTCTTCATTAATTATTACAAATAAGTACAATGATTTGGGGGAAAAGTCTCAAATATTTCTGAAAAGCACTGTGGTTGTTTTATTAATCCAATTTTAGTCTTTAGAAAATTTGAGAAAAAGACTAAAAATGATGTGACTAATACACGAATCACATTTTCAGACATGTTTGAACAGATCTATAAACTACAAGGTTTGCAGCTTTCAGAATATTTTTTTTGTTTGTGGAGGAAAATCTGTTTCTTTCAAAATTGTAGTCTTTGCACCCATTCATTTTTTTTTTTTTTTAATTTTTACAATACAAAAAGAAAAAAAAAAAAACTCCCACAACCCCCCCCTCTCTCCAAACATCACACCACAAAACAAAACTAGACAAAATCCCCTGGGCAAACAAACATGAACTTTCCATTAGATGTCAGATGTTCAACAAAGGAACAATAAAATATAGCATAACGCTAAAATGTGATAGTAACATCCGTATAGTACTGTACTTCTTCTTTTTATGCTTGACCATTGCCACATGTATTAAAATAAAATGTTTTCTGTGTCTGGCGGGGCCCACGCCTTGAGCCCAGCCCTGGCACTGAGTCTGGAGACGGAGCAGAGGAAAATCTCATCAGATGTCTACCACACCCATCACGATTCATTATTCTTTGTGTGGTGTGTGTGTGTGTGTGTGCGTGTGCGCGCGCTTGTGTGCTCCGAGTGGTAAAGCAACAGGCTCACATGACTGACCCCACTGTGACCACTGTTCCATGTGCCCTATTCAATGATACAATTAAAATATGGAATCATTTCTTACTTTTTCCTTATTTCTCTGGAATTTATTATTATTATTATTATTATTATTATTATTATTGTAAAGATGGGTAATATTATGTCTTTGCGTCTTTACTATAACAGTATCTGCTTCAAAATGATTTAATTTAATGATCTCTAAAGGATATTCATTGGACACTGTAGCTCACAAAATAAAAGTAAGTAAAAAAAAAATGAATTCAAAATGGTAAAAGACCTGTTAATTTAATGGTTTTAGGCAACATGGCTTTGTCTTTATATTGCCTTTAACGGTGCATTTTGTAACTTTTCTGTCCGTCAAATTCTTTTCTCCATGGAGATGTTATTTCTATTTTCATGGAGACCAAACCAGACCAAGTTACAGGTCAGATCTGTGGAGAGAGAGTCAGAATTAGGGCTGTCAGTTTAACAAGTTAATTAGATGAATTAATTAGACTTCAAATTAACACGTTATAAAAATTTACGCAATTAATTAATGAGCGGCAATTCAGTGCGCACGCATTTTAAATTTGGCGTGCGGCGAGCTAATCACTGCCAGGGCCTTTGAATGGCAACTTTATTTATAAAAAGAATGAAGACTGGACTATCAACAAGAAAGCGGTGATTTGTAGCTTTTGTAAAAAAAAAGAATTTTTCGATCACTGAAGCTGCTCCAGCCTGACGGATCATTTGAACGTTAAACACGTCTGGACAAGTTCCATTGTTACCGGTGATAGTGCGAGCGTGAGCGCACTTCAACAAACCAACAAACCACCAAACCACCAAACCACGCTCGCAGAATTTGGGAAACAAATGAGCAAAGCGACCTCAGAAAAACTGACAAACTCAATTGCAAAGTGGGTTGCCTCTCTCTCTCCCTCATTCTCTCTCTCTCTCTCTCACACACGAGATTAAAATGGGATTAATTAGATTAATTAATTACAAATCCTGTAATTAATTAGATAATTTTTTTTACTCACCTGACAGCCCTAGTCAGAATGTTTTTTCTAGGTTTTGAGCTACTATAAAACCACCGGTAACTGAATAAATGTAAGTTAAATATGTTAAATGTCACACTGTGGAACATTCCAGGCAGAACAACTGCATCTCCATAGAAACAAGCATGTGATGGCCCCTCAAAAGGGCCCATCTTACAGTTTGCTGATCAATGTCAATATCAACATACTGTGATTCACTCGTTCTAGCGCTAATTGCATATTTTCACAGAAATTAGATGAGAATTTGATTTCACCATTTTGCCCTTCCCTAGTTTGAGGCCAGATCTAATTCTATGACGGTATGTGGCTAAGTGTAACAGATAATTCTCCTCACTATCAGCACATAAGCTGCTGTGTTTACATGTGTTTGTGAGCATCAGGGTTAGAAGCACAGGCCTGTCTGCTCCAGGCTGTATACACAGACTGGAACCATTACTATCAAGTACAATTAGGTGTAACCCGCCACAACATACCACATAACGACTACGCTACTAGCTTCAATTAGCCCCTATACACCACAATAGCCCCAGTACCACAGCTAGGATAAACCCAACCGCTAATCACTTCCATCAACTACAATTAACCCCAATACCAGTGCAGCTTTTATCGGAAATTAGCAAAAAATAACCCATGATATGTGTCAATATTTAGTCTGAATGTATCTGAATGAATAGTCAGCTGGAAAATTGCAGTTTGTCATATATGTGGAAGAAATATTGAAACATACTGCTGACAATTCTACAACTTCTCCACGATACCGTTACTAACACCAGGCCTGTCCACAGAAATTTCGGGGCCTGGGGCAACAAGGCTTACATTGCCCCATTCAACATAACTTAATAGGAAGAAGGTCCAATTCTGGGCCCCTAAAACCTTGGGTCCCAGGATATCGTTACATACCTACCAGTATCGGATTGGTGCATCCAAAATACAGGGTTTTCTAAAAGACATAATTATTGCTCACCACTCGTCTATAATAACACAATATACGCAGGTCTGAAGTCAAACTAAGTTATCTTTCAGGTATTTCATGTGTTCATTTCAATTTATTTAGATCAAAAACTGGTAATTAATACTAGATTGTGACAGTAAGGCTGCCTCCCATTTCTCTGTCTTACCCCTTCCCCTACCCCTTTATCTACGTCTTTGTCTTGCCTCTCGTTACTGAGCTGAGAGGGCTCGGGGTTTCGAATGTTCCCCTAAGAAATGGGACACCACTCGATTACCGTTTGCATCATCATCCCTTGCCTCTACCTGGCTGCTACGTCTGCAGAGGCGACAACGATTGAGGCAAACAAACGTAAACAAATGTCAAGGATTATCGGGTACCTCAGCTCGACAAAAGAACTACATTGTTTATGCATGAAAGTTCGATGAAAACGATAACATCGGCCAAACAGACATCACTGCAATTAAAACCGCAACAACAGTTCACTAAAAGTAACGTAGGACATAAGCGTCATAGTTGTAAACCATGCTAAACTGTTAATTGATAATTACAACTGCTGAAAATACATTTGAGACTCCTCGGCTGGTCGATGTGACGCTGCCATCCTGATCCCAAAACCTGCCTGAGCTTGTAGGCGTACTCCTTCGTTCCAAGTCTGGTCGAGAGATTACTTCGTTTCAAGGGGTATGTAGCCCTCGGTCTTGATCTAAATTTGAATTGGGACACCCCTTGCCCTCACATGAATGCGCAAAACCAAGGGGTAGGGGTAAGACGAAGGGGTAAGACAGAGAAATGGGACGTAGCCTTAGCTATCTTACCTTGCAATTTATTTAGATCAAAAAGTGGAAATACTGGATTGTGACAGTAAATGTCCTAGTAACCTACAGTATAGACAAGGAATGTTGAAAATGCTGGCTTAGTAATTACTGTATACCTATACCTTTACTGTATACAATAGAGCTACTTTTGTGTACTATCATAAATCACACTTTAAGATAAGCGTAAGCGTGGGGGTGACTCATGCGGCACCAGACAAAATCATTAGACAATATAACTGCGATGGCCAATTCTCTTTAATGGTGTTGATTTATCCTGATGTTGTCTTGTTTCCTGCCTAACCCCCTGTAGTACTCTTCTGCGGACAGACGAAGCTAAACATTATCTGAAGTGGTCCTTGGTGTTAGGTTTTAAAGCACTATATCTTCTTTAGAACTTTTACAACTTCTACTTTTACTACTTTGAGGATACTACTATTAATATGCACAATGGGAGACTTAGGGATGCAGTGATCCAGCTTTTTCACTTCCGATAATGATTCCAATAATATAGCTTTAAGTAGTTCCTGATAGCCATTATCAACCACTACTAGATTTTATTTTTCTAAAAAACTAAAAATATTGGATGATAAAATGTGTTAAGTAGCCGTTATTGATCTCTTAAGTAACTACTTTGTATTTAAAGTTAAAGTTAAATGTATAGGGCCAACCAGGATATCGGCAGGACTGATGGTTTGGAGCTGATACCTGATCCAAAGTCACCAGAAACAATAGATTATTTCTTCTTTTCTTGATCAGTCATCAAACTATTTTGGCAGGATATCCAAAACTGGTTAAAAAAAGAAAGAAAGAAAGATTTCTCTCAATTTACAAAAAAGACACCTGCTTTTTAACATGAGTTTAACTAAAGAGACTTCTAAATTGGTGAACATCATTTTGATTATGGGTTAAAAGGAATAGTAACGTTTTTACAATCTGAACCTTATTTCGGTAATAAAACAACGTCGTGCGCGCATTCACAGCTGATTTGCAGAGAAGACAATGTTCTCAGCTCTCGGTTACAGTCATAAAGAAGCAAAGGAATAATAAGAAGAAAACATCTCCGTTTGAGAAAACCCGAAATGGTGCGAACATACATTCTGGTTGTGAAAACAAAATGACAGCTTGGACGAAGTTGAGTTTTCACAGGCTTCCTTGTCACAATCCGGAGTTATTGCAGCTGGGGCTACTTGCTTTGAGAATGGACCCAGACAAGAAAGGCAAAGCTGTAAGACGTTTGGACCATCGTGTTTGCAGTACCCACTTTAGTCCGGACGATTTTTTACCAGCAAAGGAAAAGAAAGAAGGCTGGCGGATACAGCGCATGGTTCTGAGAAGTAATGCGATACCGATGGCTGTTCTCTGGTGCGCTGCTCCTCAAACTGTCTCCGCTTCCTTCTTTCTAATAGGGACGGCCACCATACTCAAATAAGTCCCCTTCAGTCTCGAAGTCCGAATCTTCAGCCATGTCTCTCTCGCAACAGAAAAGTTCTGAGCGTCTTCTAAGCGAAGCAGCGGAATGAATGCACGCATGCGCACTGTCCTCGTCATCCAATCGAAACCATGGCTGGATATCGGATTACAGGCCACTTTTGACTCAAACGAACGTGTAGGCTAACACACTGAACTTTTGTCATTTGAAAAGAGCTAAGGTTTGTGTTATTTGGTGACTGCAATAGCGTGCCCCGTGCACTCACGTTACGGATATCGCTAAACTACAAAATCTCTGGAAATGCTCCAAATGACACCAAAGTACAATGGGTGAGTAAATGAGTAAATGTTTTATTACCGAAATAAAGTTCAGATTGTAAAAACGTTACTATTCCTTTATTATATCCACAAAAACAAATGGAAAAAAACAAATGCCAAACCTGCTGTGCTTGAAAACGAGTTTAAAATGTCCTGTTGAAGATTAAATGTGTGAAGACTTTTAACCGTTTTAATGCCTTAGACTGGAACGTGCTTTAAGTTAAAGTGTTTTAAAAGTGTTGTATTTGCATTTTTTCAATGTATTTTATTTTTATGCCTTGTAAACATTCTTAAGACTTAGACAAACTTTATTGATCCACAATTCTGTCGTCTCTATGCAAGTTTGTATCTTTAATAAAAGGAAAATAAATTAAAAATACCCAGTTCACCAAATGTTCATGGATGGGCGCCAATATTCAATTTCAGTATTGGTACCGGTGCATCCCTAGTAAGACTCATTGTCCCAAATCCTCAGACATTTTAAAAATTCACCCTGGCTTTATATCGAAACGTAGGCAAGTTTGTAATAGTGAGTAAGTGGCATTTCAACATCATTCCATAGATCCACTTGTCAAATTGTGTCCCAAAATTGCATAATCCACTCATTTCTTTTCTCTTTTCAGACATTTTCCCCCGGGATGAACTAGTTGTTGTTCATTTATTTATGTGGAAATGTCACAGGTTATTAAAGGCACCCATGCACAAAATGGCAGTCACGCTGGGCTGCCTCGTAGCTTCAGGTTACGTGTCAGTAAATGAGACACAGCTGAAGAAAATATTAATGAAATCCTGCGCACATATGACTACCAAAAAAAACCCAAAAAACCTTCACAGACAAAACGGATCAGTCTGAGAAACCTGGCCTGTTCTGAGCAGTGGGATAATAATAGGAATTGGCCACAAGTGCACGCCGCTGGGCTCCTCGAACGTGGGATTGGGTGGCTGTGTCTGGCTTCTCACTGAAATCGGGACTTGGGAGAGTCTGTTTTAGGAGACATAGTTACAGCATTGGTCAGGGAATTGATTTTGCAGAAGTTAAGAGCAAAATAGGGAGGGGAGCGAGGGTGTCAGGGTCAGAGATTTTATTCTAAATTCACAGACGCATTTCCAAATATTGATGAAGCAAATCAGTATTTAAATGCAGCTGGACAGTCTGTCACGTGCTTGTCTCCATGGAGGTGTTATTGCGTTTCCTGGAATGTTCTACAATATGGCATTAAACACAGCGTTTCCATAGAGACAAGCAAGCGACTCCACCAAGCCACTTTAGGTCAAATATGACTCAGTAATTGAATAAATACATGATATAAAAGACGAATAAAAGATGATTCTGTGGAACATTCTCAGCAAGCAGGTGGCAGATCCTCCAACCAAAATCTTAAATCTTTAAAGGGCCCATATTACGCTATTTTCTGATTTATGTTACGTTGTTTCGTCATCACAAACACACCTGGAGTTGTGTTTTGTTTCATTGACACATGTTTAACACACAAACCTGCATATTTAGACTGCGTTCTCTCCAACAGAAAACATTCTGTTCCACCTTGTGATGTCATGGGGTAAAACAGAAAATGCTCCACTGTGCTTTTAAACACCATACACCTTCACTAGACTCATTTGGATCATTTCAGACCTGGAATTGTCAATCTCTAGGTAGTAACTTGAAAACTACCATGGCTGAGTGGCTAGCGCTCATGATTCACAGCAAGAAGATTCCGGGTTTGGTCCCCGGGTCGCCTGAGTCTTTCTGTGTGGAGTTTGCATGTTCTCCCTGTGTCTTTCCTCCGGGCACTCCGGTTTCCCCCACAAACATGCTCCAGGTAAAATCCTCCAGCTTAGGTGCTGACCAAACCGAAGCAAGAAGATCATGGAGATGGTCCCCGGGCGCAGGAATGTGCTGCCCACTGCTCCTAATAACAGGATGGGTTCTTCTTGTTCTTCTTGTTCTTGTTCTTGTTCTTCTTCTTCTTCTTCTTCTTCTTCTTCTTCTTCTTCTTCTTCTTCTTCTTCTTCTTCTTCTTCTTCTTCTTCTTCTTCTTCTTCTTCTTCTTCTTCTTCTTCTTCTTCTTCTTCTTCTTCTTCTTCTTCTTCTTCTTCTTCTTCTTCATTATATGACATCACAGGGTGGAAGAGCATTTTGAGCTTTGGAGATAAGGATGGCCTAATAAACCAAGATTACTCAAACATATATCAATGAAAAAACACAACTCCAGGTATGTTTTTGAGGTGTGAGGTAATAACATTATTATTATTTTTTCTTTTTTTTAATTATCTTTATTATCCCTGTAGGGAAATTATCTTCTGCATTTCACCCATCCTTCAGGAGCAGTGGGCAGCTCATTTTTCAGGCGCCTGGGGACCCATCTCCATGGTATTATTGCTAGGCTTGGTCAGGACCTCAGCTGGAGGATTTTTTTTTTTACCTATGGAGCATGTTTTTGGGTTGATTGGCCTGAAGGAAACCCACCCAGACACAGGAAGAACATGCAAACTCCACACAAAAAGGTTATATGACTTACTTATGACTTATGACATGACTTAAAGCTCAATTTTGCATAATAGGATCGTTAAAAATATAAACAGTGTAGAAAACTTGTGTTGGATCACTTTCTCTCTAATAAGATCCAAGCCACTTCCACAGATGCTGATAGTGCCTTTTTCAAAAGCCAATTTAGTATCAAAAGGCCAGCAGGTTTTAAGTCATATTGATCAGAAAAAGGTGAATTTGGGCTGAAAGAAACAACACCTGCCATTTTGAAGATGAAAAGCTCTCGGTCTCAGCTTCCTAATCAATGCCAGAACTCCCCCGTCTGTCTGACTGGAGAGAGGGGCCCAGTTCAGACCTGCCACAGCCCCACGCAATCACACAGCACATATACCGTGTAGCACTTATTTGTAATGGGGCAAAAGCATGCAAAATATGTCATCTTAAATGTCAAACTTAATCACTTTGCGCTATACCTCCCTAAGACTTCCTCCTACTCCCACAATCCCCTGCTTTCCCTCCATCTTATCGCTCCATCTTTTGTGTTTTTTCTACTTTCAATTAATCTCCGGCGACATTGCCTCCCCCTCCCATATCAATTTCCTCTTTTCTAAATTAGAAGTCACCAAGCATCATCCTTAACAAATAAATACACCAATATGCACACAATAATGATAAAATACTGGGCAGCTGTGTCTTAATTCATAAAAAATGTCTTCATCTTGTTTTCATAGTGAAGTTTCTCAAAATGTAAGAGTTAAAGTCAAAAGATGATATGCAGATAGCAGATTATACTGAAATAAGCAGTGGGTACTTTTTACTTTTACTACACTACATTTGAGAGCATGTATCTGTACGTTCTAATCTACTACATTTTTGAACTGGACTGAAAAGTAAAAGTATCTTATTTATTATTATAGTGTGTGTGTGTGTGTGTGTGGGGGGGGTATTTTTAACAGATTTACAGTTTGAGCAAACAAAAATATAAAAAATAAGAAAAGTTTTAAGGAAAAAGTGTTTCTGCTGAACAAAATTCAGCACAAACTTTTTCAGTATCACTATATTTAAAGTTGTATTAGATCTGAAAAGCTGCGCAGTATTCTTTTACTTTTAAACAGGTAGTAATCCTTTTACTTAATGTGATACTTTTTTGAGTATTTTTTTGCTCCAGTATCTGTACTTTTACTTAAGTAACAAAATTAAGTACTTCTTCCATCCAGTATTGGGGAAAACATAATAAGGAAGTTGGACCTTTCTTCAGTAGTTTTTAAGTGAATTTGATCTTTATCAGAAGAAGTATATGAACTTTTATAGCTTGTTTGAGGAGTTTTACAGTTTTGTATCATGACCATTGACTGTAAATGGACATAACTAGCTAGCCGCCATGTTCCAAATGTGACCAGCCGCAGCCAAAGCCGCCACAGCTCGGTCAGGGCGACAGGAGAAATTGGTGATTTTCAGGTTTTTTTTCCACTCCATGTTTCAGATAACAGCTGTTGCTTTAAAAGTATACATTTTGTCTTTGAAATTGGCTAGTTTTTAGGGCATGTGTAAATTACCATAATCACCATACTGGCATTACTGGCCATTCACGTGACGATTAACACTCTTTTGTTTTCTTTTTCTGCCAATCAGCTGTGAGCTAACCTCGGGAATATTTCAGCTGCGTAACATTTGAAGAGGATAAGGACAGTGAAATGGAGAAAATCCATAACTTTCACTGTAAATGCTACGTAAGAAGGCAGGAGAACTCTCTCCTCGGGACACGTTCAGCCAGAATACGCCTCAGCATGGGGGCGCTTCAGCTTTTGTTTCCGATTGACTTTACAAAATTGTCACGCCTTTCTCTTTAACTGCTGCAGTGAGCCTCGTCATTGAAAATGTGTTAAATGTTTGTATTAACCCACTCTACATGAGCCTGGTTCTTTATTTAGCTATTTTAAAAAAAATATAATTAAATAAAAATAAATGCGAGCCTTGATGAGCTTCATTTGACTGGAGCCGAATGCTATGGGGGACGTCACACTCCCTTAGTCCATTTCTGTATAACTGTGTATAACGGTATAGAAGTTTCTACTTGACCATATTTATTCATTTATTTATTCATTTTAAAGCCGAGTTGTGTGTTTCTGGTTCAGGGTCCGTCAAATGCTTTTCAACAAAGATTTTCAACAAAATGTATTAATAGTGAAGTGTGCTCAAATCCGTGACCGGTGCGTTCCACCCGGGGCTGCGAGCACGAGACCCGTGCCCAAACCGCAGTCCAAGCACATCAAACCTCGACATGAACGAACGCAAGAGCCGCACGAAACCAGGCAAAGAGCCGCACGCGGTGGTTAAACAGCAAGACGGCTAAAATTTTCACATCGGTGCATCCCTACATTAAACCTTTCTATCTTCATGGAAACCAAACCAGACCCAAGTTACATGTCAAATCTGTGAAGAGGCCACCCCGCTAACACTCAGAATGGTATTTCTAGAATACATGTAAAGTAGAGCTGTTTAATGCCATACTGTGGAACATTCCAAGCAGAGCAATAACATATCCACAGAAAGAAGCAGGTGACGGACCCCCAACCAAAACGTTACATAGTGCATGCACCTTTAAGTCTTAATTTGCAGCCCCTTTATTTCTGTAAAACTTTTCTCGATAACTCTAGCTGATCTGTTGTGTATCCTCACGTGAACCTTGACGCAGAGGTGTCCCGTCTCTCATTAGACCAGATGTGTCAAAAGCGCTGGATTTCGATCACCCTCACGGCGACTATCTCTTCATTAAACGAAATAGGCCAAGTTATGGGTTTTTTTCCCTCCATGTTTTCTGGCAGATCTTTAAAAAAAATGTCACTAAGTCAACCAACATTGCATTTATTTACATTGCTCTGTCTGCACTTTTCAGGCCTAATTAGGGCGTCAGATTTCAGTGGACTAAAGGAAAGAAAGAATTGTGTGTTTAAAAGGAGGGTTCAGATGACAGAAATTGATTTAATGAGCTCATTTACTGTGACAGATGTAATTATAGTCCTTTTGTTTTGATTTCATAAAACAATTTACTTGTAACTCTATGCTTAAATTGGCTCTTTTTAAGTCAATAATGTGTATAATGTGTTTATTCAATAGTTGACATGTTTTTTTTTTTGTTTTCTTAAAGGGCCCATATTGTTATAATTTTCTTTCCTCATCAGAAACACACCTAGAGTTGTGTTTTGTTACATCCACACATGTTTAACACACAAAACCTGCATATTTAGACTGAGTTCTTCTCTGAAACTGAATATGATGTCATGTGGTAACACAGGAAGTGCTCCACTGTGTTTTTAAATTCCATACACCTTCACTAGAATCATTTGGATGATTTCAGCTAATGGAATTGCTAATCTCTACGAAACAAAAGGTAGAAGGAGCTGTTAACTTGAAAACTACCAGAGCATTATGAGCTTTGGAGATGTAGACAGACAAATAATAAAGGATTTCCCAAACATGCGTGAATGATACAAACAAAACCCAAATCCAGGTATGTTTTTTGACGAGGAAACAACATTATAACATGGCTTATAGCTCACAAGAGTCAATTTTGTGTCATATAGGATCTTTAATATCAAATTTCTGTTAAAAAAAATGTTTCTTTTCATAAGTATCTCACATTTGAAACCACTGGTGTAGAGGGGCCCACCCTCTATAATGCAATGAATAATGTATTTGGAACTAGGCCTACTTATAGCACAGTAGAAAGTCCCTATATTCATTACTGGACCCAACCCAATGACATTATCAACTACCGCACCTTTAAGAGAAATATTACACCAGATTGCACTAGGTTATGGCATATTACGCAGCTCCAGTCTCAATCATATTTTCAACAAAACATAAAAATAATCCTAAGTAAAACCAAGCAACATATTCTGAAGTGTGATATTTTGCTAGTAAATATAGACAATAAAATGCTTTCAATATTATCCTTTAGCTAATTTATTTAATTTAAATCACCCCAGAGCACATTTAAACCATAAAACGATTCTAAATCTCCAATATTGTTAAAAAAAATAATGAGCTGCAATAAATAAACAACAGGATGAAACACTTTAGTGCTATTACGGCTTAAACACGGCTTTAAACTTATTTTTGGTCGAGTATCTGCCACCTGCTTGTTTCTCTGGAGGTATCATTGCTTTGCGTGGAATGTTCCGCCCATAGACGTGACGTGTATAACGACGTGAACCCATAGCAGTCAGCTCTAGTCAAATGAAGCTCAACGAGGCTAGCGGTAACAGGTGAATTTGGAGCCTCTAATTCTGAATAAAAGAGCGAAAAAACAAACAAAAAAACACCAGGATCAAGTAGAGAGAGTTAATACAAACATTTTAAGACCAATATGACTCACAGCAGCAGTTACAGAGAGAGGAGCCACAATATTCCAATGTAAGTCAATGGGACCCAGGGTCAGAAGAAGCAGGAAGCGCCCGCATGCAAACTTTCTATTTGGAATGCGCCAGCTAGTGTGTTAGCTATGTCCATTTATATATAGTCTATTGTTCCACCACATGATGTTAAACAGCTCTACCTCACATTTATTCAAAGTGGTTTTATAGCTCAAAAAGACCTAAAAAAAAAGGCACTGTGACTGTAAGTCCACAGATCTGGCCTGTAACTTGGTCTCCATGAAAAATACAGTTCCATCTTTGATATATTGAACGTGAATATAGTATTTATCGGGAGCGGTCTACTTATGGCTAGTATCACTGTTATTGCCGTTGCACTGGTGATTTGAGCGGACATCACATGTAATAGAAGACACACCAAACTTAATCGTACGCACAAACAAACTCCCGTCCCAGTCCCATCTCCAGCACTCCAGCTTTATTAAAGTCTATTAGAGCAGTCTGACCTCAAACAGCTACATTGGATTAGTGGCCACACAGGGTCTGGGAAGCAGGGGGCGGGCTGTGTCTCGTACTCTGCAGGAGGGCTCTTCAGGCCACAGGGAATTAGGAGGTTAACACTACATATGCATTACTGTCTGGTCTCGCGCAGGGAAGTCTCATAGGTACACACAGAAAACAGCATTACCATAATATACTGACAATATTACTATCATTGTAAAGGAAACAAAAAAGCAAAATAATTAAACTGCCCATATTACACAATTTTCTGATCTGTTTTAATGTGGTTTCCTCATCAAAAACATGCCTCGAGTTGTGTTTTGTTTCATTCACACATGTTTACCACACAAATCTTGCATGCTTAGTTCTTCCCTCAAACAGAAAATACTTCAACTTGTGATGTCATGGGTAATACAGGAAGTGATCCACTGTGAATCATTTGGATCATTTCAGTTCTGGAATTGTCAATCCCTACTGAACTAAATGCAAAAGGAAGCTTGGCTATGTAGACAGACATAGAGGAGAATAAACGATTACTCAAACGTGTCAAATGTGTGAATGAAACAAAACACAACTCTAGGTATGTTTTTGAGGAGGTGACAACATTCTACCATGGCTTGAAGAATCAATTTTGTATAATATAGGACTTTTAATGTGAACTGAATCTTTGTATTTATAGTTTTTATGCATGTGTATGTTGATAAAGCCTGAACCAACAAAAAAACACACACACAAAAAATATGATTTCAATGGGTAAACTCAATCTCACTTGCAGTTTGAACCATTTCTATCTGTGATTAGCTTCTTGTTAATATGAGTGCTCACATTGGCTTCTGTTCAGTCATATGAATAAATGTAAAAAGAGCCAGTCTTTTGAACGACTTTGAAGTGACCTGATCCAAAAGATTCGGCTCACATAAAAGAGCCGAAAATCCCATCTCTTTCTGTCACTTCAGAAAGTAGTATTACACTGAACATGAAACGGTTCCCTTGGAATTAGGGCTGAACAGTTTTGAAAACATAACATTTACAGACCAATATTTTGATTGTGATTACATTTTTATGTCTTTGTTTAAGTTATAAAGCAAGAGGAAAATCAGCATGTGAGAGCTAAACGAAAACAAGCACCGCATACATCTCTGAACATGACAAGATATTTGCAGATCACATAATTTTTACCAATTTAATTTGGTAATTATTTTTACTTCATTTTGATTGTGGAGCATTTTACTGGGCTATGTGGAAGCGTATTCTTCCTACTGGAGGGTCCGTCACCTGCTTGTCTCCATGGAGAGTATGGCTATGAATTTACGAATCTCCATGGAGACTTGCAAGCCAAATTACAGGTTAGATTTGTGGAAAGGCGACCCCACTCACAGTAAGAATGGATGTGTAAAGGGATTTTTTTAAGCTATAAATAACACCTGTAGTTGAATAAATACAAGACAGATTAGTTTAATACCATACTTTAGACCAGGGGTGCTCAATACGTCGATCGCGATCGACATGCCGATCGGGGGCCACGTGTCAGTCGATCGCCAGGGCTTAATGCTCAATTCAGATTTTTTTGTGAAATCCGATTTTTTGTGCATGCGCCCCGGAGGATACGACGAGGTCACACGCAGCGAGTGTGCTTAATGTTTACGGAAGTAGCCTAAAGTTGCTTTCGTACCGGAGCCAGAACATGTGCAGCTTATTTGTTTTAAGGAGGAGACGGAGAAAGAGAAGTTTTGTGGGGCAGTGGCAGCAACGTCCGTAGAAATGAACGTGTTGGTGTGGAGTCGCAGACAAAAGTGGTGGGATTGCTACGTGCTTCGCCGCTTCACTGCAGGCATGAAAATCCCTCACCTTTCGGCGAAATATGCCGATACGTTCGGGATATGTCCCTTTCTCCGGAGCTCCGGATAATTAAAGTCTCTGGATATACAGCGCGATACATGTTTATACGCGAACTATCGACAACACGGCAAACTGTTACAACAGAGCTGACGCGTTGTTATGGGGTGAGTCATATTATCGTAATATTCTGACTAAACCGGGACTAAACCAGGTCTAAACCAGGACTAAACCAGGTCTAAACCAAGACTAAACCAAGACTAAACCAGGTCTAAACCGGGACTAAACCAGGACTAAACCAGGACTAAACCAGGCCTAAACCGGCACTAAACCAGGACTAAACCAGGACTAAACCAGGTCTAAACCAAGACTAAACCAGGTCTAAACCAGGACTAAACCAGGTCTAAACTAGGTCTGAACCGGGACTAAACTGGGACTAAACCAACACTAAACCAGGTCTAAACCAGGACTAAACCAGGACTAAACCAGGACTAAACCAGGTCTAAACGAGGTCTAAACCAAGACTAAACCAGGTCTAAACCAGGTCTAAACCAGGTCTAAACCAGGACTAAACCAGGACTAAACCAGGTCTAAACCAAGTCTAAACCAAGACTAAACCAGGTCTAAACCAGGACTAAACCAGGTCTAAACTAGGTCTGAACCGGGACTAAACTGGGACTAAACCAAGACTAAACCAGGACTAAACCAGGACTAAACCAGGACTAAACCAGGTCTAAACCAGGACTAAACCAGGACTAAACCAGGACTAAACCAGGACTAAACCAGGACTAAACCAGGTCTAAACCAGGACTAAACCAGGACTAAACCAGGACTAAACTAGGACTAAACTAAGACTAAACCAGGTCTGAACCAGTGTTCAGACCACCAGTGTGTGTGATTACAGAGAACTACAAAACTCAAAGAACTCAGAACAGAGAAAGCATGTTCCAAACAGTGTCCAAATGGAACCAAGTGAGGCTTCTTCGAGAAAAAAAAAACACAACTAAAAACTAAATTTTCAACACACATAAAAGAAAGTGTTACAAATCCACTTTCACCAACTGTGACTTCCCCAGCACGACATAGGCCGTTTTCATCTGCTTCATACACAACTCTGTGGGGCCCTGAGCTGCTCGACTATATTTTGTAGAGTGTTCTGCCCGTGTGGGGTGAAGTCAGTCGAGAATAAGAAGCAGGTATGGGCCAGATCATGTGGAGATGCTATGAAACCAGATGGGCACACACAAAAAGGGAGCAGGGTCGTGGGGTTAAAAGCAGACACATCTTGTTAGATTAGCCTCTACAAATGGACTGCCATGGGTTGCTGGTTCTGTTCCCAAAGGAGCTATAAAAGAAAGTCTGATAAATCACTATTATAACCCACATAGAGGTGCATGAGGCTGCTTTGACGGAAGAAAAATAAAAACCGGGGCTTGACCTCATAGAAAAGTGGACATTAAAGGTCATAAGTCATATAGAATTGACTCTCGTGAGCATTAAGATAAGTTATAATGCTGTTACTTGATCAAAAACATACCTGGTTGTGTTTTGTTTCATCCACACATGTTTAAGTCATCCTTTATTATTAGTCCGTCTTCATCTCAACAGCTCAAAATGCTCTGTTCCACCTTGTGATGTCATGAAGCTGTAGTTTTCAAGTTCCTTTTACCTTTAATTCAATATAGATTGGATTCCAAGGCTGAAATTATCCAAATGATTCCAGTGAAGTTCTATGGAGTTGAAAAAAACTGTAGGATTTTAGGATGTTCTCAACTTGTAGTTTGTATTGTACGGTTGTAGGCCTTTAGTACTTTTGTCAGTCAGTCATGTCTTAGTTGACCATTTTTTATTTGTCAGCTAATTATTTTATTAGGATTAAAGGGTTTATAGTTGTGGGAGTGACTGGACAGCTTAATCTGCCTTTTCACTTCACATCATTAGTCTCTGGGTATTGATTTTTTTGACAAGCTGACACCAGAACTAACAAAACGGGAGTGCTTTGTTTAACGTCTCTGGTGGAGGGTCCATCAAATGCTTTTCTCCATGGAGATGCTATTACTTTGTCTGGAATGTTTCACAGTATGGCATTAAACCTTTCTATCTTCATGGAGACCAAACCAGACCATGTTACAGGTCAGATCTGTGGAGAGACAACTCCGTTCACAGTCAGAATGCCTGTTTTTCTAGGTATTTTTGTGCTTTAAAACCACCTGTCATTGAAGAAATGTAAGGTAGAGCTGTTTAAGGTCATATTGTGGAACATTCCAGGCAGAGCAATGACATATCTGTAGAAACAAGCAGGTGATGGACCCCAGAAAAGCTACATTGTCCATCTTTAACCCTGAGCCCCTCTTAGACCGCTGTATATCTCTTCTGCTATTTCAATAATGTGAGCGGAGCGTTTATAAGACTCAATAGTCTGGCCTCAGGAATAGGGCGTCTGGATTTTAGCTCGCCTCAGCTCCAGCAGACAGACGCATCCCCTACTATGGTCCTCAGAGCCTAGAATACCATGTGTGTGTGGTCATGTCTACGAAACACTGCTTATGACAGGTTAGACTTCTCGTTTTACCGAAACAACTCAGTTAAGGTCGTTTTATTTAAGATTTTGCTGTAAATTTAATACGTTTCTGCCCCAGTTGGCCATTTTTAGGTTTAAATTTACTTCCTTCCTGATTGGAAATGATGACGTCACAGTAGAGAATTCCACAGTAACAATGTCGTACACTGGGCAAAAACTCCTAATGTACGCAAGAATTATTATTTGGCAAATAAAAGTGTAAGAAAAACTGAAATTATGTTTTAGGTTTCGGAAAACAATGTGTTTCTTAGGGATGCGCGATCCAGCTTTTTATGTTTCGATCTTGCTCTTGCGGCTTTAAAGGTGCATTGTGTAGCTTTTCTGGTGGAGGGTCTATCTCCTGCTTGTTTCTATGGAGATGTCATATGTCATATACTGCCTGGAATGTTCCACAGTATAACATTAAACAGCTCTACCTTACGTTTATTCAATTACAGGTGGTTTTATAGCTCAAAAATGCATAGAAAAACAGGCATTCTGATTGTGAGTGGGGTTGCCTCTCCACAGATCTGACCTGTAACTTGGTCTGGTTTGGTCTTTATAATGATAGAAAGGTTTAATTCCATACTGTGAAACATTCCAGACAAAGCAATAACATCTCCATGGAGAAAACAATGTGACAATGTAAGTATCTGCCGATTCTGATACATGATTTATTTCCTTTAAACACAAGTGCCGTATGGGAAACAATTATTATTATACGTGTTTTATAACTTATTTATCAATAAAGTAATTATAGAACAGCATTGAGTCCAACATCTCCAGGTATTATGGGCCAACACTGGTAAGTAAATCATTTTATTACACCAATTTTTAAACCAAAATGGGATATCGACAGAACTGACATCCAATCCACACAAATGTTCAATATCAGCGCCGGTATCCGATACCAGTATCACATCGGTGCATTTCTAGTGTTTCTTAAGTGTAAATTGTGGTTAACCTTTGCAAAGAATTCTCCCTAGTGCGTCTGTAATTCCTGTAACATGTTTTTGGACTTTTCTTTGCAAACAGCTTCTCAAATTTATATTTACACCAAATGTATTAAAAACTCGAAAATGATAAAACATATGCACTTTAAATATGGATCCTCCTCTTTCTTTCTTTTTCATCATCTATATTTCGTCACTGTGAGCTGCCCGTGGCCAGTCTGAGTTGTGCGAATCAGTGTTTTGGTTGAAATAGTCTGGAGCCCTAAGAGAATGAATCATAGAGCTGTCAGAAGTGCACAGATCTTCACACGTTTGAGAAGCAGCCGTGAGCAGGGAGGCTGTAATTTGTGACTGAAGTGGATGCCAAAATACGAAATTATGTTTATGGCTGAAACGCGCAAACATCAACAAACATGTCAAGTCTTTGTCCAAGAAACTACCCAAGATTTGGCTTCGAGACAGTTACAATAATGACACCAACAGAAGAGAGCTTAACTTCTTTGTTATCTGTTCTTACAAAGGCTGAAGAGGTAACTGTTTACTAATGATATACTGTTCATTAAAGCGCCTATGGCAGGTCAGACTATTCATCTGACAAAACAAATTATTATTTTTTAGGTGTCAAATTTTACTTCCTGGTTGGAAATCATCACACTAGGGAATTCCATAGCTGTTACCTAGCAGTATGTCAAAACCCTTCTAATGTTACCATAATAATAATAATAATAATAATAATATGACAAATAAAATGATAAGAAATCCCCTTTAGTTTGTTGAAATAGTGTATAAAACATTTTTTTTTTGTGTGTATTTGGATGGAATTCTCCCAGTGTGATGTAGGTAAATATGGAACTTTCATAAATCTTTCTTCTTCCTGTAATTTTCAACATATTTTTTCCAACTTTTCCTGATTTGTGTGAAACTATAATATATATTTACAACAGGTTTTATCTCATTAACTAAGTAGAAATTAGATAATCTGCAAGATGCATTGTGTAACTTTGCCGGTAGAATGTCGACCTGCTTGTATGGCGGGGTTATTGTTTTGGGTTGGAATGTTCTACTACAGTATGTTAAACTTATTCATCTCCACGGAGATGTCATCGGACCAAGTTACAGGTCAGATCTTGAATGCACTTTTTTGTTTTGTTCTGTCTTTTTCAATTAAAAGATCCATAATGAAATAAATGATGGATAGATGTTTAATGCTAACATTCCGGACAAAGCAATAACATCTCCAAAGAGACAAGCAAGTCACAGAGAAGAAAAGTTACGCAGTGCACCTTTAAGTATTGATCAATAAGAAGAACTTGACAAACTCCAGGCATTGACTTTGACATTTGTTATACTTCAGTGTTAAATTATGCAAAATTGCCATGTCATAAAGTTGTTACCTCATCAGAAACACACCTGGAGTTGTTTTGTTTCATTCACACGTGTTTGAGTAATCCTGTATTATTAGGCTGTCGACATCTCCAGAGCTCAAAACGCACGGTTGCATCTTGTAATGCAAGCTTTTGCCTGTTGTTTAGTAGAGATTGGCAATTCCAGGGCTGAAATTATACAAATGATTCTAGTGAAGGTGTACGGAGTTTAAAACCCCAGTGGAGCACTTCCTGTATGACCACATGACATCACAAGGTGGAGCGGGTGTTTTCTGTTTGAGAGAAGAACTCAGGGTTTGTGTGTTAAACGTGTGCGAACGAAACAAAACACAACTCGAGGTATTTTGTGATGAGGAAAAAACAAACACAAATGCACACACAAACACACACACAAGCATGCACACAGGCACACTGCACAGTTCTCTGATCTGGCCAAGATTTTAAAAACTTATATCAGGTTATTCATCTTGTTTCCAGGTTTATTATCTACTTACGAGTTCTGAGACTGCTTCATTCTAGTCTAGAGGTAGTTTATTTTAAGATAACTTGTCAAGTAAAATGATCTTGCTGCACGGACAGATAATTTCACGACTTTTAAGTCATTTTCTGATAGATTGAAATGTTTATATCTTGAATTTTGGCCAAGCTTCTTTGCAGTGTTGACAAGACTTAATCCAAAGAGCTAATTAAAAGTGCTTATAACAGTTATTACTTCATGTAGTCTGCACTGAAATGGAGCAAAGGATCATGGTCTATGTAGTTCTCTCTGTTTTTAGCTGTTGCAGCATCATGTCAATAAATTTAAGCAAAGAAACTTGTAATTCGATATATTGTGATGGCCTTTGATATTACTGTGAAACCTTGGACGATACGATATCGCAGTATTTCTGTTATTGTTACCTCCCTATTGGTTATATAGTGTAGTATTAAAGGCAAATTAACGTTTTTTTACAATCTGAGCCTTCTTTCGGCAATAAAACAAGTAGTTTTACTCACCCATAGCATTTTTCTGTCAATTGGAGCAGTATCGCAGAACTTATGTTGAGCCGTTCTGTTCTAGTAATGATCCCGTATCCGTTAACATGGTGCTGTATCATTTGCTCGAGGCATTACTTTGCGGTGTCCAAATAACACAAACTTTAGCACTTTTCAAATCATAGAAGCCCGATGTCTTAATGAAAGATTTCGTTGAAGCAAAAGTGGCCTGTAATCCGAGATTTAGCCATAGTTTCGAGTAGATGAGGACGCCAGTGCGCATGCGCGGACTGCTCTCGGGACCCAAACATGAAACGCAAAGCTGAAAACTATGGATAAATCTCGTATTACAGGCCACTTTTGCTTCAAACGAAATCTTTCATTAAGACATCGGGCTTCTATGATTTGAAAAGTGCTAAAGTTTGTGTTATTTGGAGACCGCAAAGTAATGCCCCGAATACAAATGCTAATGGATACGCTACAACATAACTTTCTTCAAACAGCTCCAAATGACACGAACGTGATATGGGTGAGTCAAACGACTTGTTTTATTACCGAAAGAAGGCTCAGATTGTAAAATAATGTTACTTTTCCTTTAACAATGTGTACTCCAAGTAATTTCTTCTTACTACTTACAGTACTTAGATTGAGACGTAGCTAAAAATAAAGTAAAAATAAGGGCCTGTTTACACGAGAACGCTTACGGGTATAAACAACAAAATATTTTATCGGAAGTGCCTTTCGTTTAGACGGTGACGGCGTTTTGGGGGGGCTTAAAAATGCAAAAAACTGAAACCGCCCTCCAAAGTGGAAAACTTGAATACACTCTGTTGTAGCGTTTTCGTCTACACTGCCCAAGACCAGGACCAAACCAAGACTACATCAGGACTAAACTGGGCTTTCACCTTTAAAAGTCCCCATAGACTGACAGATTGATATTTGCATACTATTCATATTGGCTGGGCTTTTGAATTTTTTTTACATTAATGCTAACAGAAACAAATCAATATTCTTCACTATGGGGGAAGTGGAGGACTGATTTACAATTAACTCCATATGAAACATGATTTTAATAAATGATAAATGCCACAATAATACAGGAACAGTATGAGATTAGGTCCACTTTTTTGCAAACAATCATTTATATTATGTTTAAAAATCTTCCAACTTCATTATACAAGCATTTTGATGAGCTGTGACTGTCACTTAAAAGGAGTTGTCAGGTTAAATTAATTGCAGCAAAAACAAAATTTTTAAGATCTGAGGGAAGCACGATTCAAGAAAGAAAACACACCCCACAGAGACGCAACCAAAACACATCAAAAACTATGTGTGATGTATATTTTAACGTTATAGACATACTGTAATATTGGGATGTAGGCTTTGAAATGTTACAGGGAGAAGAAAAATATTTGAAAATTTCACCGTTTCTCTAAAAATGACATTCCCGTTTCAGTTGCGATACGTTTCAGGTCCTACAAAAGTCCTTACCCTGACGCCGTTAGGCAGATCGATTCTGTCAGAAAGCCCTGACACTAATGCACCTTACAGAATAGCACGGACTTGGAAAACACTTTTGAAAATGGGGGCTGCTTTTAGGGACTGTATTTGACATATGATATTTTAAACTATTTATTTCTATTATTATTTGTGCGGCTGTCGACCTGGACCTGAGTGCAGTGTTTCATTTCTGTGTATTTTTATACTGAAATGACAAATTCTGAGAAGTAAAGAAGTGTAACTTTTAGGTTTGGGGCCCGTTTCCTGCTTGTTTCTATGGAGATGTCATTGCTCTGCCTGGAATGTTCCACAGTGTGACATTAAACAGCTCCAGTTTACATTTATTCAATTACAAGTGGTTTTAAGGCTCAAAAATACCTAGAAAAACAGGCATTCTGACATGTATTCCACCAGATCTGACCTGTAACTTGGTCTGGTTTGGTCTCCGTGAAGATATAAAGGTTTAATGCCATACTGTGAAACATTCCAAACAAAGCAATAACATGCCCACGGAGACAAGCGTTAGACGGATCCTCCACCAGAAAAGTTACACAATGCACTTTTAATGGCCAGGCTGTGAAACAAAACACTCAAACTTACTGTAAGAGTCTGACCAAAATTGTAGTATTGTAGCAGAAATGTTATCTTTCGCTGACAGTTTTACCCTGGGAACCTTCCTGAAATGTTGCAACTTGTATGATAATCGGAATAACAAGCGCTGTTCAAGGTTACACAGCATTACATTTTGTACTTTGACTGTGGCAAGCATCAAGTATGAAAGGAATACAATGACATAATGGTCCACGTTAGGGTTTGCAGAGTAAGACTTTACTCCATGAAAAGTTATTGTAATTGATTGAGCCAAGACTTGTAATCCTGATTATAATTTGATTAATTGCACCGCTCTGCAATTTGTAGTAAATGATTATCACTGATTTCAGCTCCTGCACCTTGGCCACATGAGGTTTTAGTCAGTCGTCAGTCTCTGTGATGGAAATTACACTAGAGTAAAGCCTTCTCTGGCTCGGCCCCTGTTTAGGCCTGTCAAAATGATTACTTTATTGACTTATAGGGCTGGACAAGATGTCGTGTCACAAGATCTCGCGAGACAAAATAGCCTCAAGATTGTGCACACATGCTGAAAATGATCCAAGTTTTTTTCCCCCCCATGTTTTTACATTTAGATTGGATAAAAAATGTAGTTTACGGGGAAATCACACTAGAGTAAAGCCTTCTCTGGCTCGGCCCCTGTTTAGGCCTGTCAAAATGATTACTTTATTGACTTATAGGGCTGGACAAGATGTCGTGTCACAAGATCTCGCGAGATAAAATTGCCTCAAGATTGTGCACACATGCTGCAAATGATCCAAGTTTTGTTTTTTTTCCCCCCCCGCATGTTTTATGTTTAGATTGGAAAAAAATGTAGTTAATGGGGAAATAACACTAGAGTAAAGCCTTGTCCAGCTCGGCCCCTGTTTAGGCCTGTCAAATGTATTACTTTATTGACTTATAGGGCTGGACAAGATGTCGTGTCACAAGATCAAGATTGTGCATACATGCTGAAAATAATCTAGGTTTTTTCCCCCCATGTTTTTACGTTTAGTTTGGATAAAAAATATAGTTAAAATCTGGTGAGGTACATTATTTGAGAAGCTGCAGTCCCAAAAAGCAGTGCTACAATGACAGCAGGAATATTAAATAAAGTAGATAAAAAATGGTAAGGCTGAAATTGGGAATTGGATTGCACAATTTATTATAAAGAATGTAAAAATTTTGTTTTGTCTCATTCTCGTAGATTCAATCTCATCTCGTCTCGTAACTGTATCTCGTCCCTCCCCTATTGACTTATCGTTCCATATATGCACTACTGAGAAATTTGCGTTTATTTTTTAGCAATATGATCAGATTTGAGACATAAAAATAAATTACAGATGCAAACTAAGTACTAAAAGGTTTTCTTTCTGTTATGTATTTATTACAGCTCGTGATTTTTTACAATATTTTTTTGGTTTGAAGCTGCTCTTGGGTTATTGTGTCAGTTTACGCTTATTTGCCAATAGCTTTATTGTATCTACATCAGAGGTTATAATACTCCCTGCAATGGCAACACTGTCAGACTTGAATCAAAACTAACTGGCAACATTTAATATTTCCAGACCACCCTACAAGGTTACAATGTTCCCAAAGAAGAACATAAAGTGATATTTCTGAACTTTTGTGGTAAATGTTCTAATCCATTCACAAGACTCGAGCCTCAACCAAGACATAAACACATTCCCAAAGCATTGTTAAAATATTGTTTGAATTAAAAAAAATTAAAATACAAATACAAAAAAATACTGACATAGATACAATATTGCCAAAACCTACATAATAGGACATACATATTGAGAAGTTGTCTTGCTAACATTCCTAAATTATAATATTGTTAGCTCCTCAAAAACAGACCTGGAGTTATGTTTTGTTTCATTCACACGTTTGAGCAACCCTGCATTATTAGATGGTCTACATCAAGCTCCAAATGCTCTGTTCCACCTTTAGTTTTTTGGGGTATTTTAACACTCTGTTTATTGTGTTTTTGACATTTAATACACAGTAACAGTCCCCAAAATGACAATGTTACCGCATTTCAACCAAGATATACAAGCACATGCATTATAAGTGCCTATATAATGTCTTAGAGGACCGATATCCATGAAATTATGCTATGAAGCTGTAGTTTTAACAAAAAATGTGTAACGTCTCTATCTCCAGCACAGCATTTCCTCATATACAACTTTTCTTGTGCTTCACACTCGTGCTGGTGAGAACACATACGCGGAGATTGTGTAAGTATTGTGTGTTTGTGCGTCTGTGTGTGTGTGTGTGTGTGTGTGTGTGTGAGTGTGTGTGAGTGTGTGTGTCTGTTGCCATGTAGCAGGGAGCCGACTACTTCCTCTGAGCTTCCTGTGATCAGAGCTGAGGGCTGCGGAGGGACAACCAGGAAATTAGAGACACAATTGCACGCACAGACGCACACACACACATACACACACACACAGGCAGACACAGCAAAGCCAGGATGAAAGCGGGATTCTCTAAAAAGCATGTACTTGACGTTTTAGTGGCCTTTTATAGTACAAGTATTACAGTAATGACCAATTTTACTACTGCTCAAGGCGTGTGCTTTACATTGAACAAAGTAATACAATAAAACCATATGGTAGTAATCCTGTAATATTCCTAAATGGGTTTCTTCTTAAGCCTTAGATTAGGTTCCATATTTTGTCTTATTTGCATTCTAGCTCATGCATAAGGTATTGACATTTCAAAAGTCAAAAGATGAAAATATGAACTGCTAACCAATACAATTAATTCAGAACAGATTACCAGAGGTCTGTGTTTATTAGTCTAAACAAAACTATTGTTTTTAAGCATCCACTGATACAATACTAATATCAGATCGGTGCTGATATTGAAAAAAATTGTTGGATCGGATATCGGCTTCGGATATCCCGGTTGGACATAAAGTCAGAGTGTCCGAGTCAAAGTGTACTTTATTGTCAATTTACTATGTAACAGACATTACACAGAGGACTGAAATTGCGTTTCACCAGACACCAAATGTGCAATTTAAACTAAAAACTAAACACGCACACAAACACACAGCTACACTCATCAACAATAAATAGATAAAACATACAGGTAAACATAGACGCTTCGAACAAGAAGGAAAGTTTGAGGTAGAATGAAATGTGCAATATGTAAAGTGCAATAAGTGAAGGTGCAATTTGTAAAGTGCTTTTTAACCTTACAGTGTTGTTTTTTTTTTAGTTGATTGTACATACTTATTATTATTTATCTTAATTTAGATGCATGCTCATATTTTCTTACTGTTTCTGAAACTTCTGCAATTTCCCCATTGTGGGACAAATAAAGGATTATCTTATCTTATCTTATCTTACATAAAATTTGATGTAATAAGACTATTTATTGCTCATAGTCATCCCAAAATGTTTGAATTAAATGCAGTTTTCTTTCTCTGCACCGGTATAGGTTGATGTCGGGTATTGGCAGATACTTAAAGCCATAGTACCAGAATCGGAATCAGTGTCCTATTAATTTATATCAGAGGGGAACCCATGTGAGACCCAGATTTCTATCAACGAGCCTGGGTATCAGAACTGAAAAAGCTGGGGTCACTGCATCCCTACAAGTTTTCACACGTGACAGGGTTAAGCGGGTTTTATAAATTATGAAACAAAGCCAAAAAATCGTATATTTCCACGTGGTATTTTACTCGTTTCTTTGGGAATGATGAAAAAATAGGGCCGTTACAATAGCAAAACATTCAGACAATGTCGCCTATAACAGGAAGCTGATCAAACACTTGCACCCACTGAAACTGCTCTTATGATTCAATTGCTGTTAATCTTGGAGCCGCAGTTACAGTGGTGCCCGGTGTTTGAGAATAATAGCAGAGACTGAACGACTTCCTCACACTTTTAATAGAAATGTGAGTACTTTTCCGTAGCCAGTCACCAGTAATGCTTCATGTATTGTCCATTATCTCATTATGGAGGTTAATGCGTTTTTGAGAGCACACGAGGAGGACACAGAGACAGTTTAGGAAGCCTTCAGGGCCTGTCTGAGCTTTCATTTCCTCTATTCTGCAAAACAACTCACAAAACACAAAGATACGGACGGATGCACTGTGAAGAGACAAGTGCCCTGCCCATGGGCACGACAGCAGAAAACAACACAATTAATTAGGATGCAACTCCAGTCTGCTAACTTTATAAGGAGATTTTTAGGGCTATGGCTAGACTGAGGGATATCTTGCCTTGGTATGTAAAGTTTGATCTATTACTATATGATATTAAAAGGTCCAGAAGCGTTGTTACGATGCTGTTACGTTCTCAAAAACAAGCCTGGAGTTGTGTTTTGTTTCATTCACACGTTTTTTTAGATTTTGTCTTAGATAGTTTTGTATTGTCTTTATATTGTATTTTGTACACCGTTTTGTGTGCACTGCTTGGCCAGGGAGAAACGGAATTTCAATTCACTGTATGTCGAACACATATGGCAGAACTGACAATAAAGTTGACTCTGAACTTGCGTAAACCTGGTCTATTAGTCAGTGTACATCTCCAAAGGTCAAAAATGCTCCGTTCCACCTTGTGACGTCATATAGTGCTAGTTTTCAAGTTAACAGCTACCTTATACCTTTAGTTCAGTCGAGATGGGCAAATCCTGCGCTGAAATGATCCAAATGATTGTGGTGAAGGTGTACGGAGTTTAAAAACACACTGGAGCACTTCCTGTATTATCACATGACATCACAAAGGGGAACGGAGTGTTTTTATGAGATCAAAACGGTGTGCACTGCAAAAAGCTTGTCCAAAATTTAAGATACAAACACTTAAATCTATCGGAAATCTACTTAAAAGTAGTGAAGTTATCTGTCCGTGCAGCAAGATAATTTTACTTGACAAGTTCTCTTAAAATAAACTACCTCTAGACTAGAAATAAGCAGTCTCAGAACTCGTAAGTAGATAACAAATCTGAAAACAAGATGAATAACCTGATATAAGTTTTAAAATCTTGGCCATATCAAAGAAATTTGCGGTGTAATAAGAGCAGTTTAAGCACTGCGTAACTTGTATGATGTATGGTCTTCTCCACAGATCTGACCTGTAGCCTTGTGACTTTAATTCATCTTTTAGACTTTTCTACTTTAGAAGATAAACCAGCTTACTTGACCATAATTATCTCAAGAGAAAATTAGTTTCTGCAAAGTTGGTTTAATATTACACAACACAAAGGATTTTTTTTTAAATATAATTTTGAGTTACCTTCACAGCACCAGTAGTTGTACTATTACGAGCATCGACAGTGGCTAGGATAGTTTGCAGGAAAAGGCAAATATCTTAATTGGAGAGAGAGTCCCCCAAAATCCAACCAGTCCTATCCCCTATAAAGAGCTCAAGTTGACAGGCATACCCCCCAAAACTTTTCCTGTTTGTGTATCTTCACATTTTCTCCCTAATTAAATTGATGGTGAATTTTTGCGAGTAATTTTGCAGCTTCTTGGGAGTTGTGTCTCCACAGCTACACGTTGCCTTCCCCGTTCGCTTTTTTCATTCTGACAAACTCACCGACAGTGAGCTTTTCCTGCGCATGGGGAAGTTGCATTTCGTTGCAACATCACAGTTTGAAAAAAAAAAAAAAAACCTTCTTAGACTCACATACACTTCCCAAAATATATTATGGATGCAGAGGCAGGCTCCTTCTTCAGTTTACTGTCCTATCACGTTTAAAAGAGCTATTTGTTTTTCACCAACTGCTTTATCAAGAGTATATCAGCCAAGGTCACCCTCTCATACAATCATGTAATTTTTGTCTTTAGTCTATTATAGAAATAAAGGGCCCATATGTGGCTTTTTTTCTGATGTATGTTATAATGTCGTTTCCACATCAAAAACATACCTCGAGTTGTGTTTTGTTTCATTCACACATGTTTAACAGATAAACCCGGCATATTTAGTTCTTCTCTCAAACAGAAAATACTCTGTTCCACCTTGTGATGTGATGTGGTAATACAGGAGGTGCTCCACTGAGTTTTTAGGCTGCGTCCCATTACTCTGTCTTACTCCCTTACCTCTTTATCTACGTCTTTGTCTTGCCCCTCGATACCGAGCTGAGAGGGCTCGGGGTACGAATGTTCCCCTAAGAAATGGGACGCCACTCGTTTACCGTTTGCGTCATCATCCCTCGCCTCTACCCGGCTGCTACGTCTACAGAGGCGACAACAATTGACGCAAACAAACGTAAACAAATGTCAAGGATTATCGGGTACCTCAGCTCGACAAAAAAATAGCTTGTTTATACATGAAAGTTTGATGAAAACGATAACGTCGGCTAAACAGACATCACTACAATTAAAACCGCAACAACAGTTCACTAAAAGCAACGTAGAACATAAGCGTCATAATTGTAAACCTGCTAAACTGTTAATCGATAATTACAACTGCTGAAAATACATTTATGAGACTCCTTGGTTGGTCGATGTGACGCTGCCATCCTGATCCCAAAACCTGCCTGAGCTTATAGGCGTACCCCTTAGTTCCAAGTCTGGTCGAGAGCTTACTTCGTTTCAAGGGGTATGTAGCCCTCGGTCTTGATCAAAATTAGAATCGGGACACCCCTTGCCCTCACATGAACGCGCAAAACCAAAACCAAGGGGTAGTGGTAAGACGAAGGGTATGACAGAGAAATGGGACGCAGCCTTAAACTCCATAAACTTTTACTAGAATCATCTGGATCATTTCAGCCCTGGAGTTTCCAAGGTAAAAGGTAAAATGAGCTGTTAACTAGACTACAGCCTCATGACATCACAAGGTGGAACTGAGCATTTTGAGCTCTGGAGAAGTAGACCCCAACAATGCAGGTTTAGTCAAACGTGTGAATGAAACAAAACACAATTCCATGTATGTTTTTGACAAGGCAACAGCATTCTAAAACGGTTTTAAGCTCACAAGTGTCTTGTTTTGTGTAATGTGGGCCCTTTAAAATAAGGTTTCTGATTTTGTAGTTTGTTCACTTACCTGTAATACATTGAAAATAGCATGCTAATTATAATACATTTTACAGCTCATTTTCCATGTTATTATTTATCTCCATACAGTTACAAGGTTAGGAGTTTACATGAATTACAGAAGATTTTTTATATGTGTGCCATTTTATGAGTATCAGTCGTTTTATTACCATAATAAACCTTAATCACTTTCCTATAATTATTATATATAAACCTATAATTAGCTGTTTTCATCATATTAACATGAACTGTAAACTGTGTAAATATGAATGAAATATATGACAGAACTACAATGGCAATAAAAGACTACAAAACCCACAGTTAAGTCATCTCCATGTTTTTCATTTGAGCTAGTTGCCGATTCACAAACTGGAATTGACTGTTGACTGTCGGTTCAAGTTTGACTGTTTGTGTCTCGGGCTGCTGCAGGCACAGAAGGAGAAAAGAAAAGAATTATTCTGTGTGGAGGAAATGAATCAAAGGAAAGTCCAAACCCATGGTCCTCATCCACAGGGTTCTACTGACCAGTGGTTTTGTGTTTGAAAACTCCGTAACAACCAAAACAGAGGAAAGTCGTGCCATGTAAACACAGCTTAAAAATGCATCAAAAACCTCCAGCTGTGTTCCAGTCAACTATGAAAACAATGGTAGTCATTTTAACCTTCAACAAATGGATACTACAGTGAGATAATTATTACTTATTCACTTGTATTATAAAGGATTACAGAAATAACTCAACTCATCTCAATTTTTTTTCATTTATACAGTTCATAAAGTATCCTTTTTGGACACTACAAGATGCTTTATTTTGAAAGAGGCTATTTTTGTCAAGAAAGAGAATCCTTGAACAGAAAGGAGGTCTCAAACATCATTTGTCTCCCATCTATAACTCTATCCTCAAACTTAAATCAAAAACAAACAAAGAAAACAATAGGGTTAGCCAGGTCAGGTCCAGAGGTGTGGAAAAAAACCATTATGGCCCTGAATGGTTCTGCTAACAAGACCCCACACTCCACTCCCACTGCATATCGAATAGGCTTACATAACTAACAGAAACTGAAAATAAATAGGTGTGACAGTTTCATAGTAATTTCATTGTTGTTAGCTCCTCCCTTCAGACAGATAACGGCAGTGTCCACCAGCGTCTGACCAGAACTGAAGAAGCAGCTTGGATGAGCTGCGAAATGTATTCGAACAAATAAACCTTTGTCCAGTTGACAAATTGGATTTCTCCTTTTGCCATTGCATTATTCACTACACACCTGGTCAGGGATGGTGTCAGAGGAGCTATGGGTGCTCATGTCTTCAATGTGGGTGCACACTTAAAGGTGCATTGAGTAACTTTTCTGCTGGAAGGCCCGTCAAATGCTTTTCGCTATGGAGATGTTATTGCTTCATCTGGAATACAGTATCTGGTACTAAACCGTTCTATCATCATGAAGACCAAACCAGACCAAATTACAGGTCAGCTCTGTGGAAAGGCGACCCCGCTCACAGTCAGAATGCCTGTATTTTTGAGCTATAAAATCTCCTGTGATTGAATAAATGTAAGATCTCTATCTTACATTTTTATATTTACTGTTTAAAGGTCCCATGACATGGTACTTCTTGATGCTTTTATATGGTGCCTTAATGGTTCCCTAATACTGTAAATTAATCCTGCTCCAAAATCAAGACTCAGTGCATGAGAAAGACACATGTACACAGTCAGAGACAGAAAATCTCTCTCTGAACAACTCGTTCTGGGCCTTGTTGCTTGAATGCAAATGAGAAGGACAGAGATAGGTTAGAGGAGCGGGTCGGGGGGGGAGCCAAATGCGCCGCTGGTTCCTTGTTTTAGCAGTGCGCTGGCTCCCACTTCCGCATTTTAAGCGCGAAGGAAGAAAGGAGAGGCATTTCAATGAAAAAAAACACATTTTCACAGAAAATAAAATTAAATCACTGCTGTTTCAGAGTTCCAGAGGCTCGGATAAAGGACTTCCGAGCCTAGAAACACTCGCACGTGCCTCCAGGCAAATAAAAAAACACATTTCGCATTGCGTAGCTCATTCGCGGTCCAAACTCTCTGGGCGTGATTTACAGAGATGGTGGGTAGACATCCAGACGGGGGGTGGAGCTGCATTTTTCGATGTGACGTAACATAGTTGCCTTGTTCAGAATCGCCCATTTGAGCTGTGTTTTTTTCAAACGCAGAAAAGGACCGCAAATGCTCAGTTTAGACATTTCGCAACTTTTAGCCATGGGGGGGGGGGCTAAACAGGGTAGGGGAGCTCACATTAACGTTCAAAAACCTCAGAAAGTGAAAATTTCATGCCATGGGACCTTTAATGTCATAGTGTGGAACATGCAGGCAGAGCAATGAGATATCCGTAGAAACAAGCAGGTGAAGGACCCCCAAGCGAAAAGTTCCATATAACACCATTGACATGTAAAGTGTTTTAACAATGGCGTGTACTCTAGATCCCCTACCATGTTTTCTTCGCGGTTTTCAACTAGTTTAAATGTAGTTAGCCCCTGTAGTGATTTCTTATTTTATTGTAAAGACTTAGACAAACTTTATTGATCCACAAGGGAAATTGTTTGTATAATCTCATTTTGAACACCGTGCTTGTCATTTGGACATTTTTAGTTGTGATTGGACGTGCTATAAAAGTATGGCAGAAATCATTGAGAGAGCTTCAAGAGTGCATTGGCTACTGGATTAGACTGCCTCTCCAGCTCCCACCACTCATTCACACACATGGCAGATTCATATAAGGGAAGTTGGGTCAAATATCTTTCCCAAGGACACAACAACTAGAGACACTGCAGTTTCCCATTCCAACATAAACCAGGCCAAATCCGGATTCTGTAGAAATTGGTGATTCTCAAGGTTACATGAGCCTTTATACATAACTTTATATTAAACTTGTCATCTCTCTCTTTTGCACAAACACATTTTTTGCATCAGCCAGACGTCTGATGTCTCCATTCTGCAATACAGGTCACAACCTCTGCCCATTTTGGCAGATTTCCCATCTGTTACACTTCAATACGCTTCTTTCAATTTACTACTACATTTACTACTGGATTTTACTCCTGTTGCACTGTTGTTTACTACTGTTATTGCACACTTACATTTACTACTGGAATTTTTAGTACTGTTGTTTACTCCTGTTATTGAATTTTACCCCCGTTGCACTGTCGTTTACTACTGTTATTGCACATTGACTACTGGAATTTTAGTACTGTTGTTTACTCCTGTTACTGCACTAGAATTACTACTGTTGCACATTTATTTTTATTTTATCTTAACTCCTATGCACATTCTACTGCACATGACCAAGTCACTGCTGTATCTTCCATTGCACATTTTTGATGCACACTGCACACTTTGGAAATCTGTATATAGTATAGTTTATTTATTATGTTGCACTGTTTTAAGATTTTAGATCGTAGACTTTAGTTTTAACTTAGATCTCTGTCTTAGATAGTTTTTTGTTGTGTTTTGTCTTCATATTGTATTTTGTACACTGTCTTTTTGCACTACCTGGCCAGAGAGAAACAAAATTTCGATTCACTGTATGTTGAACACATATGGCAGAATTGACAATAAAGCTGACTTTGAACTTTGAACTTTGAACTTCAAAGCTTGACATCACAATACACCTACACACATAAACCTACACACATCTGCTCCATCAGGTACGCTCCTCCTCCCTACACGATCAGACCTATACCCAGAGTTATGTTTTGTTTCATTCATGCATGTTTAACACACAAATGCTGCATATTTAGGCTGAGTTCTCCTCTCAAACAGAAAAAACCCCACCTTGTGATGTCATGTGGTAATATACCACATGACATATAAGTGCTCCACTGTGTTTCTAAACTCTTGACTTGCCCGTCTCTACTGAACCAAATGTAAAAGGAGCTGTTCACTCGAAAAGCAACCACTACATGGCATCATAAGGTGGAACGGAACATTTTAAAATGTAGACAGACTAATAAACACGTGAATGAAACAAAAGAAAACACCAGGTGTTATTTCCAACACATCTTCTCCATCAGGTAAGACTCCTCCCTCTTTTCCACACTATCAGCGCAGTCCTGTCACCGTTTATCTCCTTTTGTTTGAAGGCTACGTCACCTGACCTGCCCTAAACGCTTAAAGTAGGGCAGAGACCGAGACAGATTCAGGTGTGGATCAGTAACAAGAGCCATGGTATGTAATCTTGAATTCACACACCCATAGCGCAGTGGTACACCCTGCAAAAATCAAACAGGTCCAGTCATCTACACCCTAACTCCTTTCATCTCATCAATCAAAATCTTTTATCTTTAGATTCTCCAGCCTCATCTCTGTGCCCATGACGTTAAGCAATAAAAGCAGCTAATCATATCCTTGTAACACAATACAAATAATACCATGATTAATGATAACCACATTACAGACATTGTGACGTCATTGTATGGGTTGGATTGGGCCACTGTCATAGGGATGTCAAGATTAATACATGAGAGTAGTTATTTATTTATAATATCACAAGAATTATTAAAAAGTAAGAAAATTCAGTCTATAGTCTGAAAGAATTAAATCTAAATGTAAGCTGCTTTTTATCAAATTGTTTATGTTACATTAAAGGGCCCATATTATGATATTTTCTGATCTATGTTATAATGTTGTTTCTTCATCAAAAATCTAATTGGAGTTGTGTTAACACACAAACCCTGCACATTTAGCTTTAAGTTCTTCTTTCAAACTGAAAACATCTCTGTTCCACCTTGTGACATCACAAGGAACAGTGTGTTTTGATCTTTACAGATGGAGACAGAATAATTCAGGATTACTCAAACATGTATGAATGAAACAAAACACAACTCCAGGTATGTTTTTGATGAGGTAACATCGTTGTAAAATGATGAAAAGCTCACAAGAGTCTGTTTTGCATAATATAGTACCTTTGAGGGTTTCACTGTTACTTGATCAGTAACTGTGAATGATTGTAAAATAAGTTGAACAAATGTACAGTGAAAGTTTCGCTCCTACAGCTGCTCTTTTGGCTACCGTGTCCTTGTGTCACTCACTGTCACTGCCACAGCGTTACTTCATTATGAATTACTCGTGTATCACGAGACTCAGCAACACAAACCTGGCAACTAATCAAATCAAATCAAACTATATTTATAAAGCGCTTTTCATACACAATTGTAGCACAAAGCGCCTATTCAAAAATGTAAGTATTTAGCAGCGCTGGGCTGATGTGGTCTGACTCTGATGGAAAGTGACAAGATAATTATAGATTCTTTGATTAGCTGAGTTTAAACATCTACAAAAATAGTGCTCAAGGCCCTCTAATGTGCCAAATGGACTCTTGTGACCTTGTAGCCATGTTATAATAAGTAATCAGTTATTATTAGTCTGTCTATACATCTCCAAAGCTCAAAATGCTTCCACTTTGTGATGTCAAGCAGTGGTATTTTACACATTTTTAACAGCTCCTTTTACCATTAATTCAATAGAGATAGTTAATTCCATGGTATTATACAAATGATTCCAATGAAGGTGTATGGAGTTTAAAAACACAGTGCAGCATTTCCTGTATTACCACATGACATCACAAGGTGGAACAGAGTGATTTAAATTTGAGAGAAGAACTCAGCCTAAATATACAGGGTTTGTGTGTTAAACGTGTGTGAATGAAACGAAACACAACTCGTGTTTTTGATTTTTATTTTTGAAGAAATGTTATGATGTTATATAAGAAAATAGTGTAATATGGGCCTTTTAAATCGAGAGAAAATATGATCCACGAACATTGTCTGAGTCCTGGTGTACACGATGGTAGTAGGAGTACTAGAGGTTGCAGAGTGCATTAAAGGTGCATTGTGTAACCTTTCAGGTACCATGGACATGCTATTGCTTTGCATGTAACGTTCCACAGTTTGGTATTAAACTTATTAAGATGCATTTGTTCAGTGATGGGTGTTTTTATGGCTCACAAATACCTTTTAAAACATGAATTCTGACGGTGAGTGGGGGTCAAAGTTCCACAGATCTCACCTGTAAATTGGCCTGGTGGCGTCTCCTACTTGTTTCTATGGAGATTGAAAAGTTTAATGTCACACTTTAGAATATTGAAGTTCAAGCAATAACATCTCCAACTGGCGGGCCCTCTACCAGAAAGGTTACACAGTGCACCTTTAAATTGATGTATAAGTATCTGGCTCACTTATGAATGAGAATACAACTTTTGTGTGTTGAATGAAGAGAAATCAAAATCCTTTCACAGTCAATAAGTCAAATCAGTAGTAGTTAGTTTTAGAGCTCACTGTTATCTGGCTAACGTGTCAAACCTGTTCTTTAACATGTTTCAGTACAGCACTCATCCCTGAAGCATTCCCCCATTAAAGGTCCCATGGCATGAAATTTTCACTTTCTGAGGTTTTTGAACGTTAATGTGAGCTCCCCTACCCTGTTTAGCCCCCCCCCCCATGGTTAAAAGTTGTGAAATGTCTAAACTGAGCATTTGCGATCCTTTTCTGCGTTACAAAAAATCGGAGCTCAAACGGGCGAGTTTGAACAAGGCACCTTATTGACGTCAGATCGAAAAAAGAAATGCAAATGCAGTTCCACCCCCGTCTGTCTGTACTCAGCGTCTGTGTAAATCACGCCCAGAGAGTTTGGACTGCGAATGCGCTAGGCAATGCGAAATGCGTTTTTTTATTTGCCTGGAGGCACGTCCGAGTGTTTCTAGGCTCGGAAGTCCTTTATCTGAGCCTCTGGACCTTTGAACAGCAGTGGTTTGATTTTATTTTATGTGGAAATGTGTTTATTTTTCAATGGAACGCTTCAAATCTCTCCCCCCGTGCAAAAACAAGGAAATGGATCAGCTGTGGGCTCTGAGCTCTGAGCGGAGAGTTTGGCCACGCCCCCACCCTCTACTATTGGCCAGCTCTTTTCTCCTCATTTACATTCAAGCAACAACGCCCAGAATAAAGAGTTTGAGAAAGATAGTTATGACTCTTACTCATCTTATCTCTGTTTCTCATGCACTGAGTGTTGATTTTGAAGAAGGATTCATTTACAGTATTAGGGAACCATTAAGGAGCCATATAAAAGCATCAAGAAGTACCATGTCATGGGATCTTTAAAGGTGCACTGTGGAGCTTTTCTTCTGGTCTACAGTGTAGCACTAACCTGATCTGTCTTACATTTATTCAACTACAGGTTTTATTTGCAGCTCAAAAATATCTTTAAAAACATGAATTCTTACTGTGAGTGGGGTTGCCTTGGTAATTTGGCTTGCAAACCTGCTTGTTTCTATGGATATGTCATTGCGCTGCTTGAAATGTTCCACAGTATGACATTAAACTGCTCTACTTTACATTTATTCAATAACAAGATGCTTTTATAGCTCAAAAATGCCTAGAAAAACAGGCAGGCATCAGGAGCGGAGTTGCTTCTCCACAGATCTGACCTGTAACTTGGTCTGCTTTGGTCTCCATGAAGATAGAAAGCTTTAATGCCATACTGTGAAACATTCCAAGCAATACCATCTTCATGGAGAAAAGCATTTGAAGGACCCTCCACCAGAAAAGTTACACAATGCACCTTTAAGTTTAAGGCCTTACTGTGGAACATTCTAGACACATCTCCATGGAGACAAGCAGTTGAAAGACACGCCGCCGGACGGTTACACAGTGCACGCCATTATTAGTCATCTCTGTATTTGTCTGTTGCTTTAAGTGGGAGTAAAGAACAAAATATTTAGTTAGAAAAACGATTAAAACACAAGAAAAGATTTGGAAACAAGTTGTAAGAGAAGATGGGCCCGGGGAAAACAGAGAGAGGATGAGATGTGAATGTAATGCCTTTAAAGACGCTCTCAGTGCAAGTGTGTGATAAGAATCATGAAGGCAGGCAACTCTGTGTTTATACAGACCCAACTTCTCTACGCACAAGAGGAGATAAGAAGGCTACAATTACTGGTCAATTTAAATGTCAAGTTCAAGAATGGTGCAAAAATATATATTACTCCCATCATTGTTGAAGGTGCATTGTGTAAGTTTTCTGGTGGAGGACCACACAAAATAATGCTCAAATTAGAAAATGTTTATGGCCACTACCACAAGGCAACAGCTTCCTACTTATCATCTAGACCAGGGGTGGCAAACATCTGGCCTTTAATCTGGCCCTCAGCTGATTTTCTATTAAAATATTTGAAATATATTTAAATTTTCTATTAAAATATTTGACTTTTTTGCACCAATTTTCTGCGCAGTTTAGCATAGCAATATTTCCAGTGCCTCTGTGCGTGGCCCCTCCCAACAGAGCAGCACAAATGAAGACTAAAGCATAACTAAATTCTGTGAAATGCACTTCTCTGCACAAATATTTGGACTTATTGCTACTTTTGGGGTATATATGCCCTGAGTTTTCTGATCCGGCCCCTTTGGGATCAAAGTAGGTTGGATACGGCCCCTGGACCAAAATGAGTTTGACACCCCTGATCTAGACGATACTGATGTCGATAATATTGGAAATTTGTATGGAGCAGATATCGCTTCCAAGAAATTGATTTTGTCAAAATCCTATTTTGTTTTTTAAATTGGTTTACTGGCCCATGCGGGCCAAAAATAGGGGTGATTTTGGACCAGCAAAAGTGATGAAAAGGGTAGACAAAAATCGTTTGTGGGACATTTTGTATAATCGTGATAATGTCCAAAAAAAAAAAAAAAAAATCAACATTGTGTCATCAAAATGTGCAGAAAAAGCTTAACAATAAAGTTTCTGCTAGATCATTGTTGTTTTCAGTTATAACAAAGTATATTAATGTAACAGTTGTTTAAATATAGAACTTATTTATAATATTGAAATTATAATTATTCGTATCCATGAACATTGTGAACTCTGAGGAATTTTAAGAATTATGATGATATAATCGTTAATAGCAATTATTTAGGTCATGATAATCGTGACACCAAATTTCGATATCATCCCATGCCTAGTCCAAAACATCTCATAATACTGAATGTGTTTTTCAAAGCTGTTCTGTAGATACTTCAAATGATAAATAACGACAAAATGCATGATTTTCCACCACATGTTTGTGAAATAAATGTATATTTTCAGTCTCTGTCTTTGTATCGGTTTATTGTTCGTTGATAGGATCCCCATTAGTTCAGACAAGGACACTATTCTTCTTGGAATCCGAATAAGATAATTACACAAAAATATTTACATTTCAGCCATAAGTTCATGAATACAAAATGGATACACTTCAAATAGTAAAATCTTTCATTACCTTCACAACATATAAAAGTTAGTAGAAAATTAATAAACACTTTTCAAGTGAAAATATTAAAAATATTTCTAATACATATCAATAGGCCATATCCAATCCAGTACATTCATGACTTGGTTCAACACATATCTGATGCCAAGAATTGTTTCAGTAATCATTCTATAAGCATCAGCACCTGTATTGTAACAGAAAAAGCTGCATCTCTAATCCTTATTCGTGAGTTAGTGCTCTAAAAGTGAAAAAAAAAAGTTTTAAAATACAAAATTGGAGTAGTTTTTTGTATTGTCTCAACTACTAACTTCTTTTTCTGTCCATTGTATAACAGACTTTTTCATTAAAACGGCACATGAAAAGTGTCTAATAAAAGAGAAGATACGTGCTGTTTAACACAAGTTCAGCTATGTGTGTGAATCTAGCACACTGTATTCAGAGAAGACAACAAAACCTGATGGCAATTATCAAGATGACCTTCACAAAGCCTTCGAAAACATTATAATTACAAGGAACATCACGAATATTTGACATAATTAGTCAATCAAAACATAAAATGGAACATGTCCAGTATTTATAAGCTGCTAATTGTTTGAGTCACCCATTTATAAGATGTCGTCAATCTCTAGTCAGTTGGAGTCTTTGGTACCTGTTCTAATGTGTGAAAGCAACTAATAATAATAATACTACTACTAGGGGTGGGCGGTATAAACGGTATAAACAGTATGCGGTATAAATTTGGCCAACGGTAGAGATTTGGGTTATACCTTCCTATCGCGATAGTTCATTGCGTCACCACAACAAGGAAGGAGGAAAAATCACTGCGAGCAGTGAACACATGGAGGTGGAGGAGCTCGTGAAAAAGACCGGCTCAACTTCTGTAATCTGGTCATGGTTTGGATACAAGGTGTCGGATACTGAACAGGACATTGGAAAACAATCTGCAGAATATGCTGGGCGACAGTGATCGCAAAACATGGCAACACAAGCAATCTGTTCTACCACCTAAAAGCTAAACACTAAAAGCCAACGTTCCCTCTAAGCTGCGCGCCTGTGCAGTTGCGCACTGCTCACTCATTCTCAGCGCACCAGAAAACCTATGCAGCGCAGAGATGAAAGAGTTCCGCTTTTTTTTCAGCCGCGGGGTCATCTGAATACGGGGGAATCGTCCAGTATTCAGAAACAAAAGTATGTGTCTCGTATTAAACTTCTACCGGTGTAAGCCACGAGCACACGGTGCCTTTCCAAACCGTAGAGAGAAGCGGCTTTTTAGGCATGGTGAAGACGCTGGATCAACGGTACGTGGTACCAAACCGCAAATATTTTAGCCAGGTGGAAGTGCCCAGACTGCATGAGGTCCGCAATCAAGTGGGAAAAGAGCTTCGTGACATAAAACACGATGCAACCACCACGGACTTATGGTCGAGTCGCACTAAGGACCCGTATATCAGCCTGACAATCCACTATATTGACGACGACTGGAAGTTGTGCGGCACATGCCTGTGTACGGCCCATTTCAACAGTACATGTGTACTGCAAACATCGTATTTCCCTGACCACCACGCCAATGTTAAAGCAGTTTCATTTTCGATTTACATTGCCTTGTTCAAATTTTATACTGCTTGAAAGTGAAGTTACTTGTTTTATGTTTTTTACAATTACAGTTTTGCACAATACATTTTCTTGTAGTAATATTCTTGACTTTTATGTTATTTAATAGTTTAAAAAACAGCTTCCTGCTTGAATGCTTTTTCCATGTGCTCTGGTGACCATTAAGAAGCTGTTAATACTGTTAACAGTTAATACTGTTACATACCAAAGTATACCGTGATATATACCGTCTACCGTCTATGGTTCAAATTATACCGTGATATACATTTTAGGCTATATCGCCCACCCCTAACTACTACTACTACTAATAATAATAAATAGGTTTTATATAGCGTTTTTCACAGTAACACAAAGACGCTTCATAATAAAGTAACACTACGACAAGGACAGGACAGACAAAACACTAATGAGGAGCAGTCGTGTGTGGGGGCTGTCGGCTGTGAGGAAGAGGTGTGTTTTGAGCAGTTTTCTGAAGGTGTTTAGTGAGTCTGAGTTTCTGATGTGAAGGGAGAGAGAGTTCCAGAGGGCGGGAGTGGCCATGGCAAAAACTCGGTTCCCCAAGTATCTATCTTTATTGTGGAATACACTTGAAGCTGGTGTACTTGATTTTTCAAACTGTAAAGAGAATAAGTATTAAACAGGCTGGACCACCAACCCACAGCCAATCATCAAATCCCTCGATACGATATTTTCAAAGTGCGCATGTCACGGTACGATACTTAAAAACAATGAATTTAAGCAAAGAGACTTGTAATTCTATATAGACTTTTGAAAATATGATATCACACTATTTCAGTTATTGTTACATCCCTACTGTCTTAAGGAAGTAAAACCTAAATTTGCTCATATTCAAGAGAATATATGAATAATGCAACTGCAAACAATCCATTTGTAATTATGCTGATGCGGTTTTCGGTAGTAAAACAGCAAGGATCTGTCATGAGTAATATTAACCGAAACCAGAGCAGAGACTGAAAACAGCATTTGTTTAATTAAAACGTAATTAAAATGAGACAAAACTGTTCAAAATGTGTTATGTAGCTGTTATTTATCCTCACAGAACAACTTTGAGTAAATACAAATTCCAACATTATGAGACTTTCTGGGCAGGCGAAGACCAGTAAATATATTTGTTACAGCAATTTATATGTCCACCCAAAATATCTGTAGAACTGATATTTGGAAGCTGATATTGTATAGAGAAGAAAACAGGAGACCACAGGAGAGTCTGAACAAAGGCCAGGTGAAGGGAGAGGGGAAGGAGAGTTTCCTATTTGCCATTTACTAGCAGGGCTGGACTGGGACAAAAAAAGGCCCTGGCATTTTTGGCTTAGACCGGCCCCTCATAATTAGCGGAGCACAACGGACTAATTTATGTATGTGTTCCCCGAAGCAAAGTATTTTACTATTGTTACGTCTTGGCCGAGGGGAAACCATCATTTAAAGGAAAAATCCCAAAAACCACCAGCAAACTCACAGTAACTACACATTCAGCGGTTTATTTAAAATGCATCTTGCACACACAACCTACATCAAATCGAATCAACACAATTCACGTCTGCCTTCAAAACGGCGAATTTTGCCGAAAGGTGAGCGATTTTGATGCCTGTCCATCACGTAAAAGTCCCAGTATTATCCTAACCTGCTGACCTGCTGTGACTGTGCAGCACTTCCTGGTCACTCTGTCCCTTGGGTTCTCTTGGGTTCTCTTGGGTTCCCTGTCCAAAGTCTCTGGCTGCTCCTCTCCCTGTCCACCTTCAACCTGCAGAGGACGTGGAGGCTCCAGCAGCCCCTCCAGAGAATATGTTTGTTATTTTAGAACATTTTGCAGCGTCGAAACTGAGATTTTTTAATTTAGCACTTTTCTTTTAGCCCGCAACTTGTCCACACCCCCTTTTTGCCGCTTCTCCATGTTTCCACGCTCAACACTGAACCATGCGGGGATCAGCGCAGAAAAAGGGGTGGGACCGCTCTCGTAAGCTACTATATCCTGATTGGTTTAGTCCACTGTCTACTGAAGATGGACCAATGGGCTGCCTCATTTAATTATATATACTTAGAGACCGGCCCCTAGGACTGTCAGCCCACTGGGAAAATGCCCACTATGCCCGATTACCAGTCCAGGCCTGTTTACTAGTCAAAAAAATCTAAAACAAACTTACAGATGTATCTTGAATGCCTTGCAACACCTCTGTTTCACCAACTGATTTTAGAAAACCACTAATTTGCAGCAGATTGTCACTAGGGCATACAAATCTCTATCATTACAACTAACTAACTGCTCAAAGTGTTATTGATATAGTAGATTTCTAGCCAAGGTTGTTCTTCACAGAGGTCAGTGTTTGATTAGTCATGATGTAGTCTTTTTCACGTCATCGGCACTGATGGAAGGAAATGAAGTACAAATGTAAAAGAACTCATATTCAAGTACAAATTTTAAGGTATCTGTACATTACATGAGTACATTTTACAATGGATACTTTTAACTTTTTACTCTGTACTCCCTGTCCCACTACCTTTTAGACTACCACTGAAAAGTAAAAAGTACTTTTCTTTAGGGTGTGAGAATGCTGCTGAAATGGCTGAGTTTATTATTTTTTTATCACGTTTAATTTCGAGTTTCTGTCCCAATTTTGAGCAAACCAAGAAAAACAGCTAGAAAAATTAAGAAATCAAGTCAATCACTTAAAATCAGCCAAATTCGTTATCAAAATCACAACATTTCATCCTTCAAATGTTCTAAAACTCTCTGAAAAATATTTTTACTTTTTACTCTTTAAGTACATTTTTAAACAGGTACTTTAATACTTTTACTTCAGTTGTTTTTTTCATGTGATACTTTTACTTGAATTACTTTTTGCCCTTGTATCTGTACTTTTTCTTTGAGTTACAAAATGAGGTACTTCATCCACTACAGACCACCAGCCCCCAGGCCTTTGTACACACATGATCTAAAGATGGGGAGAAAACTGAACATCAAACCATCACTCAGCTAAAAGGACATCTGGACTGCTGTTTGAGTGTGAGAATCTGACCTACCTACCTGTCCTTGAGCAAGACGCTGAATCCCCAGCATCCCAAGGGCGCTGTTCTGTGGCAGTCTAAGATTAAATGGTGAGATTTCACAAAAGACGATCAATAAAGTATAACTAAAAGGCTCAGCCCAGAGGTGGTACAGACGTGTTGTAACTTTTCTTTTATAATTTTGTCACATTTTGTATCTGCTTGATTCATTCTATTTAGAACCAACAATGTAATTAAAGGAGACTTTTTTCAAATTTAGGTTTTGTGCTATAAACGTTTCCTCACCATTAACAAAAGTCACAAAAGAAAACTAGGTAAACGTTTTGCAGTACGTACGCTTCCCCACTCATCTAAGAGAAAGGAAAAGTAGTATTGTACTTTGCTTAAAGGTACGTTGCTTAAAGGTGCACTTTTTAGACCCCAAACTTTTTGGTTTGGAGTCCACTGCATGCTTGTTTCTACGGATATGTCAATGCTTTGTATTTATTAAATTACAGGTGGTTTTATAGTTCAAAAATACCTAGAAAAACAAGCATTCTGACAGATCTGACCTGTAACTTGGTCCGATTTGGTCTCCATGAAGATAGAAAGGTTTAATGTAGGGATGTCAACAATTAATCGACTAACGATTAATTGTCGATTAAGACGTTGGTCGAACAAAATGCATTAATTGTAATTAATCGCTAATCGCGGACACGCGCATCCGCGTGGTCACGAAACAAGGCAACCGCGCACCGCGTTGCGCCAAGCTCGACTCACAGCCGGCCGCAGGCGCCAATGGCACTGCTCAGCAGCCCCGGTGTAAACGCGAGGCGAGATTGAACCGCGGCGCCCGGAGTCTCAGCCCGAGCCACAAACCAGCCGCACGAAACCAGCAGCGGCACGTGGTGGTTTAATCCTGGTTTAGTCCAGGTCTAGACCTGGTCGAGTTCTGGTCCAGACCTGGTTTAGTCCTCGTGTAGTCCTGGTCTAGTCTCTTAGCCAATCAGGACAGAACACAATGTTACACTATAAAAAAATGTTACACTATAAAAAAAAAAATTGCAAAAAAAAAAAAAAATCTGCGAAAAGCGATAGAGCGAGGGATTACTGTATTCTGTTATTCAGCATCAATACATTTGTCTTCTTTTTACTAAGGAATAATTAATTGAGGAATATACAATATAATAATACTATGATATATTTATGACTAAGTGTTATGTATACTATAGCTTATATTCTTAAAGACCCTATTGAAACACTAAAATTCAGGTGAAAAACGCTGCTTATCAGTTAATCGATCGATAAGGTCAATCAACTATCAATTAATGAATTTATCGATAATTTGCATCCCTAGTTTAATGCCATACTGTGAAACATTCAATAAACATCTCCTTGAAGAAAAGCGTTTGGTGGACCCTCCACTGGAAAACTTACACAATGCACCTTTAAGTAGATTTTAAAGTGGATAATTTTTACTTTTAATTTACTACATTTGAGAGCATGTATCTGTACTTTCTACTCCACTACATTTTAGATCTGGACTGAAAAATAAGAAGTACTTACAGTACTTCTTACTTTTCAGTCCAGATCTAAAATTCTTTATGATTTGAGACCTGCTGAAAAGGCTGAGACAAATTTTTAGCACATTTAATTTGAGTTTCCATCCCAACTTTGAGCAAACCAAATACACAAAAACAGCAAGAAAAAATAATAAATCAACTGAACCACTTAAAATAAGATATTTTTTTATATTTAATTTTCTAAAAAAACCTCAAGTACTTCAATAAATTACTTAAGAAGATTTTTTTATGTGATACTTTTACTTTCACTTACCGTTTTCCCCCGTAGCTGTACTTTTACTTAAGTAACAAAATTGAGTACTTCTTCCACCACTATTTGGATGCGATAGCTGAGAAGATATAGTGACATAACAAAAATATGAAATTTTGAAGAGACCAAAAAAGTGAAGTAAATTGCTAAATTTATTCCAAATCCTGTCAAAATCTCGTCTCTTCTCGTTCTCATATCTCATCTCGTCTCTTGGAAATCATGTCTCTTATCAAGTATCCAGCTTGCTAGCCCAGTACTTCAGATCACAAACATGAAAACCAAAAACCACGTGATTCTATTTTTAGCTAAATCAGAATGACTTTTCCAAATTTGTTCAAACCAGTCGCCCCCAAAACGCCCATAAAATACCCATGTGAAGTTATCTATCCTCCTCTGACCATGTGGCACAGTTTTTTATCAGCGCTGTCATTTCTCTCTTCTTCTTCTATTCCTATTATGGACATAGTAACAGAACGTCCAACGGTTTGATTCACCGTCTGTGGCTAGTGTGGTGTGTGTGTGTGTGTGTGTGTGTGTGTGTGTGTGAGATAGCAGATAAGAGCCATCTATAAACAGTACTTGAAAGCCCAAATGTAAATGTTTGGAAGTGGCTGCAGAACACAAGACCATATCAAGATACCAGACGGAGCAGTGGAGGAAGAGGAGGAGGAGGAGGAGGAAAGAGTTCACACCAGGAGAATCACCAGGAGAGTCCAGGCAGAATCAAGCCGTCAATAATAGCTTAGAGGAGTTTAGCATCTCAAAGCAGCCCCACAATGCATCTGTATGGGAGGAACGTTACAGAAGTTTAGGGCGAAATATCTTTGGAGTGCCTGGCTCGCTGTCAACTGTCAATAACTGATTGAAGTAAGACCTCGTACAAGGAAATATCTTTAATTAGATCTCAAAAACGTCGCGAAATACTTTTACGTTTTACTTAAGGTGCTTTGTGGAACTCTTATGGTGGAGTGTTCGTCAAGTACGTTTCTCCAAGGAGATGTTATTGCTTTGTCTGGAATGTTTCACAGTACGGTATTAAGCCTTTATATCTTCATGGAGACCAAACCAGACCAAGGCTGCGTCCCACTACTCGGTCGTACCCCTTCCCCTACCCCTACCCCTTTATCTACGTCTTTGTCTGACCTCTTGATACCGAGCTGAGAGGGCTCGGGGTACGAATGTTCCCCTAAGAAATGGGACGCCACTCGATTACCGTTTGCGTCATCATCCCTCGCCTCTACCTGGCTGCTACGTCTACAGAGGCGACAACAACTGACGCAAACAAACGTAAATGTCAGGGATTATCGTGTACCTCAGCTCGAAAAAAAAATAGCTTGTTTATACATGAAAGTTTGATGAAAACGATAACGTCGACTAAACAGACATCACTACAATTAAAACTGCAACAACAGTAACGTAGAACATAAGCGTCATAAGCGTCATAATTGTAAACCATGCTTAACTATTAATCGATAATTACAACTGCTGAAAATACATTTATCAGACTCCTTGGCTGGTCGATGTGACGCTGCCATCCTGATCCCAAAACCTGCCTGAGCTTGTAGGCGTACCCCTTCGTTCCAAGTCTGGTCGAGAGCTTACTTCGTTTCAAGGGGTATGTAGCCCTCAGTCTGGATCAAAATTAGAATCGGGACACCCCTTGCCCTCACATGAATGCACAAAACCAAGGGGTAGGGGTAAGACGAAGGGGTAAGACAGAGAAATGAGACACAGTCTAAGTCACAGGTCAGATCTGTGGAGAGGCAACCCCATTCACCATGAGAATGCCTGTTTTTCTTTGAGCAATAAAACCACCTGTAATTTAATAAATGTAAGATAGAGCTGTTTAATGTCATACTGTGGAACATTCCAGGCAGAGCAATCACATATCCATTAGCCTGGGAATTCCCAGGCCGCTTCCGTTCGTTTCGAACTGGAAGGCGGCCTGGAAACTCGTCCAAGCGAGAGTCCCAGATTTAGGGCCCCAATCAGAGAGCGGGGGAGGTGTGGCAAGACGGTGACGCGTACTACATGACAAACGGAAGCTTGTAGTTTGAACTGACAACTGACATGATTGGCTATGGACTTACGTATACGCTCAATGATAGACATTCATAACGCCCAATAAACGGCCGTTGGCAATCGCTAACCACACCTCCGCTACGGGATTTTTCGAAGCGAGTTTCCAGACCCATATCTCACTTGTGATATGGTCAGGTGTTAACCAGACTACATATCCATGGAAACAAGAAGGTGACGGACCCTCCACCAGAAAAGTTACACAATGTACCTTTAAGTTCTACTACTTTTACATACATACTGTTATATTATAGCAACTTATTATAGAGGATCAACGGCAAAGTTTCTCAAAGTTTTCTAAAGTTATTGTACATTATTCACCATTTCTTTTACAGAACATAAAAGCTTGGCTCCTCTGTGTAATTACTATTTCTCTTATAATTCCATTTAAACGTCAGATTAGGCAGTGATGCAGTAAACAGACATCATGAGTCAAGCGTGATTTCCAGCGATAATGTCAACTTAGCAGAACTTTTCAGAAGTGCGTATGGGAATGCTAATAATTCTATACAACTCCCTCTATACATAAATACACTAAAGTCTGCAAAAGTGTGTGTTTGGTTGTGAAAAACGAGTTAGAGTTAGCAGAACCTTGGCGTCATTAGCACAGCCCCGAGGTTTATCCACTTAGACAAAATAAACGACAAGAAAAAACCAGCAAAGATAAATGGAGGACGAGAGGTGAGGTCTGAGTAGGATTTTAAAGGGATTATTTGGAGTAATTTGTGAAACTGGGAGAAGAGGTTGAGAAAGAGAAGGATGTTAATGATGCATAAATAATTGCAGACAATTGGATAAAGACAATAATGAATGTACTAGCTAGCAATGTACTCCTCAAGCTTCGAAAAAGAGAGTTTTATGTATTTGAAATCCGTGTAAAATGGCAGCTGAAAGTGCTGTGATGAAAAGCAGCATGCTACTGATTGTCAATTTGTTCTTAATTAGAATATAATTTCAGGAGAATTCAGTGAAATCCACACAATCATAAGGAGATGTATTGGTGTGTGATTTGCATAAAACCTGTATCTCGTACCACAAAAACATTCGATCTAAATAAAAAATACAGAGGTTTAAACAAAACATTATCCTTATGTATTACAGATATATTTGCTCTGTTTATTGCACTACAGTGAACCCTCGCTGTATCGCGGTTCACTCTTCGCGGCCTCGCTGTTTCGCGGATTTTTTTTTCCAATTTTTTTTTCCAATTTTTTTTTTCAATTTTTTTTATAGTGTAACTTTTTTTTACAGTGTAACATTCTGTCCTGCGCCCTGATTAGCTAAGAGACTAGACCAGGACTAAACCAGGTCTAAAGCAGGTCTAAACCAGGACTAAACCAGGTCTAAACCAGGACTAAACCAGGTCTAGACCAGGGATGGCAGGGACAGAGTCTCAGATGTCCTTCACGAGAGCGCCTGGGTGACAGGAGGTGTGGCCTTTGTTTACTTGCACGAGCCATGGAAGAGACTGAGTGCGAGCCGGACAAATGGAAGAGCCAAGAATCAACATGGACGGGCCTGGCGCCTGGCCGTGCGGCGTCCGGGGGAGCCGCAGCGGGGAGAGCCACATTCGAGGGAGCCCGCAGCGGGGGGAGGACACTCGCGCGCACAGAGGAGACAGTGGCTCTTCCCCGTCACGCTGAGAGAACGAACCCGACCCCGTCCTAGAGAGCTGTGGAGTATTGGCGACGCATTGATAGCGGTCTGATTTTGGAGCCGGGGTGAAATGCAACCAACTCTTGTGAGCGCAGGTTGGTCTTACCTGGTCTTGTGGTGAGGACTGGTGCTCAGAGGCGTCTGTTAGCGGTTTGGCACTGTTAGCATTGGCTTGAGTCTTGCCCAAAATGATATCCAGGTCGCTTTCCACTCGACTTTCGCACATGGCATGGATATGTGGTACCAAAACAAACACACGTGTCCGCGCGCACGTGTCCGCGTGTCACGTGCCCCCCCCCCCCCCCACTATTAATATATTTTAATGAAAATCTACAAAAGTTTGAGTGTTTAAACAAGAGAAAAATGTTAATACCAGTCTCAGAAAGGTGTATAATATGTCTGGTGAAGCGTTTTCAGCCTTAAAACATGTAGAATAATTGTAAAATATAAAATTGTCCTACTTCGCGGATTTCACTTATTGCGGGCTATTTCTGGAACCTAACCCCCGCGATAAACGAGGGTTCACTGTATTGTAAACTGTCCCTTCAAGTTGCACATTTATTTTTATCTTTATTTTCAATGCACATTCTATTGCACATTTCACTGCTGCATCTTCCATTGCACATTTTGATGCACACTGCACATTTTTCGACATCTGTAAATAGGTATTTATTTATTATTTGCACTGCTTTTAGGGTGTTTTCACATATAGTCCCCTTTAAGCGAACCGAACTCAGTCCCCTAAAAGTGGACCAACAAGGGGACCAAGAGAACACAAACTCAGTTCTCTTTGTGTTCACATTGTGAAAGAGGACCGAGTTCTCTTTCTGGTCCACTTAAGCTCTGATGGAGCCTCAGTCCTCTTTCTGTTCACACTGTAGCTTCTCTAGAGCTCTGAGACCTTCACTCCTTGGCATTAATAGATCATGCTGGACGTCGCGCCAAATCCCCAAAAGACACAGCGTTTCGTCCTCCTCCCAAATAACGCCACGGCCCGCCATGCTTTCCGTCTTTTCCCATAGACGGTCTTTGGTCTTTTCCTGCTGCTTTTCGAATGTAGACACGTGACCTGTCTACGGGAAGCTTAGAAGGTAATAAAACTGCACAAAAGGCGAAGTGAACCCGGAGCATTATGTGTACACACTGCGCAGGTTAGGCGAACCGTACCGCGAACCGTACCACGGACCTTTTAGCGAACCGTACTGAGACCACCTCCCGAGATGGTCTCAGTTCGGTTCGTTTTAAAGGGGTCTGAGTGCGCTTAGAGTGTTTACATCTCAACCTATAATGCTCAGTTAGCGATCTGAGTTCGCTTTAACCGCTGAAAGGGACCAAGTGTGAAAACACCCTTAGATTTTGTTGTAGATTTAGTTTTGTTTAGTTTTTGTATTGTGTTTTGTATTGTATTTTCTACACCGTCATTACGCACTGCTTGGTCAGAGAGAAACGTAATTTCGGTTCACTATATATCGAACATGAATATGGCAGAATTGGCAATAAAGTTGACTTTGACGATTAAATTTTGTTTTACTATGTCCATCTAGTTATTATTATATCTAGTACAGATGTGCCAATCCAGCTTTTTCAGTTTCGATACCTATTTTCGATAGTATCTGATATCAACTGATACCAGTGGAGGGACTAAAAATAGACTATCTTCCAAAATTCTCGATTCAAAATCCATCATCCAAATCAATTTTTAAAGTAACAGATTTCACAAAAAGTCCTGAGTTACATTCATTGTTTTCATGATTTAATAATTTCATACAGTTGTGTTCTCATGAAGGTGTAGTTGACTGTATTATTAGACGTAATTATTGATAAATCACATTATATCATCCATTGTTTTAGTATTAGGATATAGCGAATCTTGAAATGCATATCGCGATATGTATTGTATCGTCAGACTCAAGGCAACGCACGGCCCTACTGCAGAACAGCTCAAACATTATGAAACAACTATGACAAGTAAATCGTTTTATTACATCAGTTTATGGGTATCTGGGTATCCCTAATATCTAGTGATGGCCCAACAGTGATTTCAGCTGATACCTATATTCGATATTTATCTTTCAGGAGTAACTATGCTCGCACCAAATCACCAAAGCACATTCCAAGTTGGGGAATCTTGTTAAACTGACAATCGCAGCCAAGTCCTTCTGATTCTACCCGGCCCAGCTGCATTAACACAATAAAGATAATGATATTGCGCTAGCCAGAGTAGTGGCTTTCTTTTTTGGAGGGCTTTTTGTTTTTGTAGCTGGCCATACATTGTACATCCACACAGTCATATTCTGTTGCACATGTAAATTCCCGTACACACTTAGACCCTGAAGGGGCCCTTTTCCACATCAGGCCATATGGTGCAGACAGGCGCACGGAAACAATTCTCCAAAAACAACACTGGGCGCGCTTAGAAACCTGCTACGCACACACACACACACACATACGCACACACATGCACACACACACTTAAACCTGCAGAATGAATCGCTGCCTTGTTCAGTGGAGTACTAATGGCAAGCAACCTGCCATTGAGATTAGCACATGCTCGCTCTCTCTCATATCCACACACACACACACACGATTCAGCGGTTACTTATTTTCCCCAGATCTAAAAGTAGTTTTCAATTTAATATTCCTGCAGAGAGAGAACACCATAAATCTCAGCTTATAGGGTGTCGCGCCTACTCTACACAGCGCTGCATACACAAAACGGCTAGAACGGCAGCTCAGAATCACTTTAATACGTGGTAAAGAGGCGAGACTGAAATAAACAACCAAACAATAGAGAAATAAGATGTTTAAACACCATTCTGAAGCTGCTGAAAGTTGCTGGTTACTAAAACATTGCCCAAAACAGTAGTGGGTTAGCAGGGCTTCACAAAACTGGAGCTTTAACCAACAGAAAGTTCAAATCAATCAATATCTATTGTAACAGGTCAATAAAAACAGGTTAACAGGCTGAGATATAGCTGTATTACTGTATTTCTGTATTTTATGTTTTTTATTTTTACTTGTACGTTTATATAATTATGCCTTATTTGAATTTTGTATTTATATTTTTTTTACTCTTTGTTATTATATATATTATAATGTATGAGCTACTGTCTCCAAATAATTTCCTTTGTGGATTTTCTAGCTTTCACATAATTTTCTTTGTGCTATTTTTGCTTATCTTTTTGTAGACCCATTAAATTGCAACAGTTTCTATAGTCAACTGACAGAAATATAACAAAACTGTATGAAATATAATGTATAAAAATGTTTATATCATGAGAACAGTGAATGTAACTAATCCATCTGGATGCATTTTGAATCGATTTGAGAATTGTGCAATAAAGTATCACTGAATTGATCCCCAGTAATTATAGTAACAGGCCTATTGAAAAACCTGGAACAGAACCTAGAGCTACAAAACACTTTTGACAAAATACTTCTAGGAACAACATACAGTGCTTTTCTCTGATCCTGTATCAACACCTCGGCAATGAAGCCTCTGTACAAGTTTTTACACATTTTCTTTCTTTGACCTGAGTTGTTTGACACATATTTCCCGAGTTTGTCAGTGGTGGATAAAATACTCAACTTTGTTACTTAAGTGAAAGTATAGATACAGGGGCAGAAAGTGAGTAAAAGTATTAAAGTACCTGTTGAAAAATATACTTAAAGAGTAAAATGTAAAGAACTGAACTGAAGAAGCTGCTTGGATGAGCTGCGATATGTATTCAACCATTTAACAAACTGACAAATTGACAAACTGAATTTCCTTTTTCCAGTAAAAAAGTATTTTGCATAGATTTTTAGAACAATTAAAAGATGAAATGTAGTGATTTTGCTAAAGAATTAAGCTGATTTTAAGTGATTGAATTGATTTTTTTTATTTTTTTTCTAGTTCTTTTTGTGTGTTTGTGTATTTGATTTGCTCAAATATGATTAAAAAATAAAAAATAAAATATAAAAAAACCTTCAACCATTTCAGCAGGTCTCACACCGTAAAGAAAAGCACTTTTTACTTTTCAGTTCAGATCTAAAATGAAATGAAAGTGCAGATACCTACTCTTAAATGCATTAAAGGTCCCATGACATGGTACTTCTTGATGCTTTTATATGGTGCCTTAATGGTTCCCTAATACTGTAAATGAATCCTTCTTCAAAATCAAGACTCAGTGCATGAGAAAGACACATGTACAGAGTCAGAGTCAGAATATCTCTCTCTGAACAACTCATTCTGGGCCTTGTTGCTTGAAGGCAAATGAGAAGGACACAGATAGGTTAGAGGAGCGGGTGGGGGGGCCAAATGCGCCGCCAAATGCGGTGCGCTGTGTGCTGGCCCCACTTCCGTGTTTTAAGAGCGGAGGAGGAAAGGAGAGCCTTTTCAATGAAAAAAAAAACAACACATTTTCACAGAAAATAAAATTAAATCACTGCTGTTTCAGATGTCCAGAGGCTCAGATAAAGGACTTCCGAGCCTAGAAACACTCGCACGTGCCTCCAGGCAAATAAAAAAACGCATTTCACATTGCGTAGCTCATTCGCGGTCCAAACTCTCTGGGCGTGATTTACAGAGACGTGGGTAGACATCCAGACGGGGGGCGGAGCTGCATTTTTCGATGTGACGTAACATAGTTGCCTTGTTCAGAATCGCCCGTTTGAGCTGTGTTTTTTTCTAACGCAGAACAGGACCGCTAATGCTCAGTTTAGACATTTCGCAACTTTTAGCCATGGGGAGGGGGTCCCTAAACAGGGAAGGGGAGCTCACATTAACATTTAAAAACCTCAGAAAGTGAAAATTTCATGCCATGGGACCTTTAAAGTAAATCATTTAAATATTTTTTACATAATGATTGTACTTAGACGTTTATACTTCATTATCTTCCACCACTACAGCTTGTTCTTGGGTTTTACGGGGGCAAACACAGTGGCAATTTCACCGTTTGCCCCCCCCCTCCTGTATAATCGCCATGGCAACTGAACCAAACTGAACCCAAAGTGGTGAAGCTCAGTCTGGTGTGGACCAAGAACGTGGCACCTGGAGCTAAAGAAGCAGAATTTAAAGCTATCTGGACCCACAGCTCCACTCCGCTCCCCGTCCATGTGCTCGCTTATGTGCGCGCTCTGCTTTGTGTCTGTCTGGCGCTCTGGCAGGTCCACGCGCTGGCAGATGCCGGGGCAGTTGGCTGTTAGCGTTAGCAGCAGAGTTAGCCACAGCGCTGTCAGTTCCCGGCATGCTCGGTCTTTATCAGAGAACGGCGTGCAGCAGGCCTGGCACTGCCCTATCGGCAACAACCGGAAAAAACACAACTTTGACTTTTCACAGAACTCTGGCTCGGAGAAATCATCTGCAGATTCCAACAAACTGTGGAAGAATTACACATCAACTAGGGGTGGGAGATAGTGACAGTGTTTTATTTTATTTAAATTTTTTGTAAAAGTCTCAAGAACAACAAGTCATATCATCATATTATTATTACAAGCTTATGAATCCTTGATTGGGAGATGACACTGCAATTTTTCTTTTTCTTAAATGTTTTTATTGCATTATTTTGACAGGTCTCATATATATTAATTGTTTCAATTTGACTTATCTTTCAGAACACATAAAAACGATTTGAAAGTTGCCATATAAATCTGACGTGTTGTCAAGTACCAAAATAAAGGGAGGCTTGATACCAATTTTGATACCACAATGATTATAAAAATATTATTATATTAGATAATAGTTTTAATATTACTTTACTTTTTGACATAATAATAGTAGATGGTAATAGTAATAATAGTAGCAGTGGTGGAAGTCAGTTTTGTTAAGATACTGGAGCAAAAAAAATACTACTTAAGTAAAAATTCCTATTTAAAAATGTGTTTAAGTAGTAAAAAGTAAAAGTATTGGCGCAGTTTTTGTGATCTAGTAAAATCTACCTGTTTTTATTTGTATATTTTTATTTGCCCATCTATGAATGTGTTCAAAATAAACCCCTCAGCCTTTTTCAGCCATTAAAAAAAGGAAGTAAAAGTAAAAAGTATAAATTTTACAATCTACTTAAGTAAAATGTTTACTTATGTACAGTACTTTGACTTTGTTACGTTCCATCTCTAAATAATAGTAGTAATAGTAGTTTCTATGGTCTTATGCTAGTTCAAGTATAAATCAAAACAGTTCTGAAAAGGTACAAATGTGTTTCTTTTCACTATCGATTTATCCGAATGTGTTTTTCGATAAACTTTTAGTATCAGTTAGTGTCTGGGCACTGATTTTTTGACAACCCCAATAATATATTGCCCAGCACTCTCATCTAACTGTCTGACGTTGGACAGTTTGTGCCTTCTCTCATTCAAAGAAATTACGAGTGATAAGAACTGGCTGACTGCTGCACTGTTCCTTTAGCTCAACAGGAGCCTCATTCACGCTGACTTGGCAGAGGCCACGGTACCTCAGACAGTCTGGGAGAGTGATTTTCCTCACAGACACAGCTGTATGGTTCCCCAGCATATGGATTAAATAAATACAGTCTGTGCTCAGCTTGTTAACACTTGTTCTGTTGGCTACGACTCCAGCGCAGCCAAACTGAATGAAAACACACCCACTATAATACACTGTTATGGCACATAGAGACGAACCAGGGAGTAGGGGCATACGAGAAATACAAAAGACAGAAAATGTGCCACTAGACCTGTCACACTAATAGTATTTTGAAACATAATAGATAATGATGATAAACATTTAGGGTCTGTTTACACGAGAACACTTATGGGTAAAAACGACAAAATATTTTATCGGAAGTGCCTTCGTTTAGACGGTAACGGCGTTTTGGGGGCTTAAAAACACAAAAAACTGAAACCGCCCTCCAAAGTGGAAAACTTGAATACGCTCCGCCATAGCGTTTTCGTCTACACTGCCCAAGACGCAAAACTCTGGTCAAATCTGCTGATGTGTTTACGTCACATCGGTCCATATATCAGTGTACTTTGTTTGGCAGGACTCCCAGTCCACACCTTGTTGCGCCTTCGTTGCTTTGTAGTCTAACGTGGTCTGAAGCAATAGCTGAACTGTTTCGTCTGACCACAGGAATTTTTTTTTGCTACTGGTAGCCATGTTTTGTTTTGCTTTTTGTGGCGCAGATGAGAAGAAGGTAGAAGATTCTGCACATGCGCGCGGACATAGTGATAATGTATCACAGCACCACCTAGCTGCCTGGCATGCATACCCAATCGAATTCCACACACATTTGCGTCACCGTATGCACACAGATTTCCTCCTGAAAATGTTTGTCTAAACGTGGAATAAAAAGTAAAGACGCGACGCCACATTTGCGTCTTCTGTCCAGACCGTCACCATATAAACGTAGCCTTGATAATATTTCCTCAATAGAACCTAGAAGGGCTGGGCACTATGCCAAAAAATGAATCAGTTGTTGGATAATCTGGATTTTACATTTATTTTGTCTTTAAAAACAAATAAAATGGTTTTCAGTCTGAGTCACCTAAGCATCAACAATACAGACTTTTAATAATCGTTTTAATAATTTAATAACTCTGCTTCAAACCACATGATTTTACTCATAGAGGATGTGGACCTCCTGATCAATACTTAAAGGTGCATTGTGTAACTTTTCTGATGGAGGGCCTGTCAAATGTGCTATCTTCATGGTGGAGACCAAAGCAGCTTAAGTTACAGGTCAGATCTGAGGAGAGGCGACCCCGCTCACAGTAAGAATGCCTGTTTTTCTAGGTATTTTTCACCACATGTAATTGAATAAATGTAAGTTAGAGCGGCTTAATGTCCCGCTGTGGAACATTCCAGACGGAGTAATGACATTTCCACGGAAACAAGCAGGTGACGGACCCCCAACCAAAAAGTTACACTGTGCAACTTTAAGGATAACATTGATCAGGTTTAAGGGTAAAGTTTAGTAGAAATGGCAAAAGTGTTTGCAGCAAAAGCATTAAATTTGTATGTATGTATGTTTGTTTGTATGTAACACACACCAAACGGTAATGGTGTGGTGTAATACAGTAACACGCAGTGGTCTGCTCTCAGTGTGATCAGTTTCTAACCTAATCTGATTAATGGATCTTCAGCCTCCGCCCAGCTGTAAACACAGAAAGAGAGAAAGCTGAAATAGTCTGGGTACTTTGCTCCTTTTCACTGCTATAATGGTCAGATTATCAGTTTTACACAATATCATAATCAAGACAAACCAAATGCTGTTTCTCTATCAAACACTTACTAGATGAACAATTATCAAAATATCAGATCCCCACTTGTGATTTTATGAGCCTGGGCCAGGCTGAACAGCCAATATTTCCGAGTTTCCAAATATTTATAAATATTTATAATATTTCCAAAACATGCACCATAGGTACCTCCAGCTTAGGTCCTGACCAAGCCGAAGCAAGAAGATCATGGAGATGGTCCCCGGGCGCAGTAATGTGCTGCCCACTGCTCCTGATAATAACAGGATGGGTTAAAATGCAGAGAAGAATTTCTCCAGTGTGAGATCAATAAAGTTGCTTCTCTTTCAAATGACATTACAGCATTTTATAGGCCAATAATATTTAATACTGATGGGTGCAGATAAACTGGATAATGTGAAAGTGCTGGATTTTGTAATATAACTGTAAGTGTTATAGACGTTTCTTTTTAATACCACATAATCAATAGTGAATCTTGTTGCTAATCTGAGGCAATGACATCACCACATTCACTGGTGTCCTGCTATCTGTTTTGTTCTTTGTTATTATACTATAATGTGATGTGTGACCTACTGTGTCCAAGTAATTTCCCTTGACGATCAATAAAGTTTGTCTAAGTCTAAGGCTATGTCCCATTACGGTCTTACCCCTTGCCCTTCCCCTACCCCTTTATCTACATCTTTGTCTTGCCCCTCGATAACGAGCTGAGAGGGCTCGGGGTACGAATGTTCCCCTAAGAAATGGGACACCACTCGATTACCGTTTGCGTCATCATCCCTTGCCTCTACCTGGCTGCTACGTCTACAGAGGTGACAACAAATGACACAAACAAACGTAAACAAATGTCAAGGATTATCGGGTACCTCAGCTTGGCAAAAAAAGTGGTTTGTTTATACATGAAAGTTCGGTGAAAACGATAACGTTGGCTAAACAGACATCACTATAATTAAAAACGCAACAACAGTTCACTAAAAGTAATGTAGAACATAAGTGTCATAATTGTAAACCATGCTAACCTGTTAATCGATAATTACAACTGCTGAAAGTACATTCATGAGACTCCTTCGCCGGTCGATGTGACGCTGTCATCCTGATCCCAAAACCTGCCTGAGCTTGTAGGCGTACCCCTTCGTTCCAAGTCTGGTCAAGAGCTTACTTCGTTTCAGGGGGTATGTAGCCCTCGGTCGTGGCCCTAGCCCTTGATCAAAATTAGAATCGGGACACCCCTTGCCCTCACATGAACGTGCAAAACTAAGGGGTAGGGGCAAGACGAAGGGGTAAGACAGAGAAATGGGACGCAGCCTAAACCACCATCTGCCAAAGTTTGCTATGTCTTTCAGTCCCCAAATGTGAGTCTGTGGTGCTGGACTTGAACGAGGCATAGGTGGTTTCATCTGAGCTGAACAAATGTCAGATTGATTGATTGATTGATTTATTCTCTGTCCTTTAAACAAGTCCATCTCTCCACACCAACAAAGAACTCACTGGTTACAAACATGACACCTGCTAATGCCTCCTTTATTAATCTCCAGGAAAAATACTATGTAGCTTTCATTAGATTCGATTAGATTAGATTAGATTAGAATTATAATACATCTTGGATTTTCGAAGGCAGTGAACTCAGGATGTAACAATAACTGAAATATCGTGATACTGTATCATCAAAGGTCTCACAATAATATCGTGGGCCATCGCAGTATATCGAATGACAAGTCTCTTTGCTTAAATTCATTGCTGTGGTGGAGCAGTAGAGGAAACTACATTGATCCTTTGCTCTGTTTAAGTGAGGACAACATGAAGAAATAACTGTTCTCAATCACTTTTTTCTTTGTGTGATGACAGAACCAAAGTCTTATCCAGCATTTTAAAAAGGAAAAAGTGGCATATTCACAATTTTGTTAGCCTTCACAAAATATCGTAATAAATACCGTATTGTGAGATGCATAGTGAAAATACAGCTCTGGACCACTGCAAAATTATCAGTTTTTCTGATTTTACTACTTATAGGTATGTGTTTGGGCAAAAGGAACATTTTAGTTCGAGTCTATAAACTACTGACAACATTTCCCCCAAATTCCAAATAAAAATATTATCATTTAGAGCATTTATTTGCAGAAAATGATAAAATAACAAAAAAGATCCATGTTTTCAGATCTCAAACAATGCAAAGAAACAAGATCAAATTCATTTTAAAGGGACAGTGTGTAGGATTGATGGCGCATTGGTGGATGGTGGGTATTGCAATTCCTGTCCTAGATACGGCAGACCTCGGGGGTCACCCGGGCGCGCCGTAATGCGGAGAGCTCGGCGTACCCGGAGGTGGGTTCCGGCAGCCGCGCACGAACCGTGCGCACGTGTGAAGCGCACCCGGCACTGTGCGCGGGTGGGGGGAATCGGGAACCGGACCGCGGAGGGCGATCTGAACCCGGGGTGCAGGCCCATACTGCAACAAAGCCCCAGCCGCGGTAGGTACTATGTCTTTCTTCTTTTCCTCTTAGATGAAGGTGCTTGCTCCTGCGATGTATGTGCGGAGTAAGTGTGATCCGGCAACATGCTTGTCGTTTATCCAAACGCGTACTATCTCGTTGTGTGAAAACCACGAGCCCTTTGACAACTACTGTATAAAGAAAAGGCGAAGGCGGAGCCCAAATGTCCTTCTGCGGCTCTCGTAATCAAAATGGCTGCCTCTACATGGGGAAGATCCCCCTTTTATGCGACTATATCCAAGTCCAACAGAATACTTTGATTTCATGATGGAAGTGAAAAGGCTTGGAAAACACTGTATTTTTGAATGGGTATCTTCAATTTCGGTAATTAACGGGTAAAAATCTTACACACTGTCCCTTTAAAACAACATAATACTAATGTTTACACTTAAGAAGAGTTCAGAAATCAATATTTGGTGTAATAACCCTTATTTTTAATCACAGCTTTCATGTGTCTTGGCATGCTCTCCACAAGTCTTTCACATTGTCACTTTATTCCACTCCTGGTGCAAGAACTGAAGTAGCTCAGCTTTGTGTTCGTGTTGGAATTCAACAGATGCTGGAATGGAACGGCTGTAATACATGTAGAGATGCTGATTTCAGGGGGAAAAAATGCAGTGGTCTCTTATTTTTTTCCAGAGCTGTATATCATACCAAGAGATTTGCATATCAGAATATGTGACATGATAAATGAGAAAGTGTCCGACGAGCCCCTGTTTTGAAATGCATTGAGGCTGAAATATAAACCTGTCATAGGAAGTATATATGTGTCACGCTGTAAATAGATGAGCTCATCGCACAAACAAAGAAGCAGCTGCTGACCCATTTAGTGCAAATAGGCCAACAGGTAACAGGCATATGTTATAGCATCATATAGCACAGAGTGACGTCTTAGGCTTTACCCAGGCTAACGCGCAAATAGGCCTGTCACACCTTTTCAACTTGCTGAAATAAATATAGATGATGAATTATAATACTGAAACCAAACCATAAAGCAAAATTATCCCCAAAAATGATTCTACATGCAGATGAGCTTAGGAAATGACTTGGACATACAGTAGTAGCTCACACATCACCTGATATTATAATAACAATGAGTAAAAATGTATATATAAATGGTAATAATACATTCTAAAGAAGTGGCAATAAAAATGCAGTATGTTTTGAAAGTAGATCTGTATCTTTCAGCTGTATAAACAAATAGCAGATAATTAGTTTGTCTAATTTTAGTTAATAATTCAACCTTATTCACTTCAAATTTGATCATATTACAGAAAAAAATAACCAAAAACCTCCCACTATAACAAAGAAAAAGTTCCCAAGTGTACTTTTAATAATATTACTAAAGATTTGAAGTGGTGCTCGTGAGGCAGAACAGGGGCATGTTATGAAAAATGCAGTCTTTGATCCCCTCCTACGGACTGATAACAATTTTTCATTCTGTTTTATTTTTATTATAGAAAAAAGGCTTGAATCTAGTGTTGTTGTTTTTTTCTTCATAAGTATGACTGGACTGACAAAATCTTGGTCTTGATTAAAATGTAATTTATTACACAGCTCAGACTAAAAGCATTGCCTACCATTCTTCTGGATCTGTTGCTCCTATTTCATTTCATTTATTTATTTATTTATTTTGATAATTTGCATATTTGGTGAAATTTGAGTTGCACATCCACCTGTCTCGGCACTATTTAGAATTGCTTTGTCCATTACTCATCGTTGAGTAGTGTTTACATGGACACGGGCTTGGTAAACAGGCTTTAACTTTCCCAGTGGTTCATATGACACTGTTATGTTTAACACAGGAGACAGGTGCTGCAGCAGGTGGGAGGGGCTAGGTGGGATGGGCCAGTGGTTTGTAACCGTTTGGTTTGTAGCAGGATTACTATTGCAACAATACATCATCAGTCAGGTAAAACTAACCTGTCTCACGAAGGTCTAAACACTTACCCTTAAACACTTAGGCTACGTTCAGACTACGGATGGGGCCGAGCCGATCCAGTATCGGTATCGGGTTCCGATATCAACATAATTCACGGATCGGAAATTTCCGATCCAACTTGTGAAAATTTCCGATCCATGAGCCATGTCTGTATTAGGGATGGGCATTCGGTGAAGTTTTCTTCGTCGATTATCGGGAGATTCATGAGTAATAATCGGTTAATCGTTAACATATTTTGTATGAAAAAGACAACAACCATTCACTCATGTGTGTCCGCTTTTACTATGTCTGCCGAGGCTGTGGGAACAGGCGCTTCTCCACGGGAAAGTAAATCTGTAAATCAACATGCGTAGAGGTGGATTAAAGCGAGGCAACACGCATCCTGCAGCCTCTGCTAGCGCGCTCGGAGTAAGCCGCTTTGGGATCCGAGCTAACCGCTGCTAGCCCGCTGTCTCTGTCCTGCTCCACACAACCCAGCCGTATCTGCAGCAATATATTAAGTCGTGAAAACCTTTGCCCTTCACGGCACTGATGGGGAGCATGTCTGTTTCGATCATCTTCGCTATCAGTTCGGTGACCTTCTCTGCTCGTTGAGCACTGCAGCTCCTCCCGGTCTGTGCTAGCGCAGAGTCCAGGCTAGCCTGTGATAGAGATAATGAACCGCCGCCACCTTCTTTTACCAGACTTGGATGCACGGTGTTCAAATGATAAATAATTTGTGTTGTCGATGAGGTATATTTGTATGCTGCATTGCAGTGCTTGCAGTGCGCGTGGTCATTTTCTAAATGAAAGTGGTCCCACACAACACTTTGCCGCGACCTCTTCATGTTTTGGCAATTGACCTACGGAAGCTCGCATATATCAACTGAGGCGCGCCAACTGAGGCAACTGTTTTTTTTTTGTTTGTTTGTTTGTTGTTGTTTTTTTTATCGGTTTGTCGACGAAAATGAACTTGCTCGGTGAAATTCTTAATGATCAATTATCGGTTAATCAATTAATTATGCCCATCCCTAGTCTGTATATACACATTATCTGCTGAAACGACTCCACGAGTGATTCCCTGTCGGCTGCTCTGCTCCTGGAAAAGCGGAAGAAGATGAATGAATGAATGAATGCTCTGCTCCTGCTGCAAAATGTGGAATGGATTTCCTGAACGGAGGTGTATCTCAATGAGACACAGAGTAATGATGAGACACGCCTCCGTTCTGGAAATCCATTCCACAGTTTGCAGCCAGCTAGCAGGCGAACTAGCAGCGCGAGCTAGCAGGCGAACATTGAGCAGCACAAGGCAGTTAACCAACTTTTCATCACAACATGTTCGCTGTGTGGAAATACTTTTTACTAGAAACACCTCAAAGCAAGACAACGTGCGATGTTTGCAAAGCCGTTGTACCAAGAGGCGAAAGCTCCATTGCGACCTACAATACAACAAACTTAATAAAACATCCGAAAAAGCACCACAAGCAAGGGTGCTTGAATTGCATGAGAAATACCGTGTGACCGTGTGAACGTCGAATTGTCTCTCTCAATGCGTGAGACTTGAGAGCCCTGCTGTAAATGTTTGTCTTAAGAGCAAACTTAAACTACAAAGCAACTAATGAGAGTTATATAAATGAAGTTATTACCTGATGGTTCTCAGTTTGTTTTATCATCACCGTTTCCTCGTGTTCAGTCGCTGTCCTTATCACTGACAGGGCAGTGTGCGCTTAGCAGATGAAACTACACTCTACAGTCTGCCCAACAACAGAACAATCTATTTTCTGATTGGCTGATTTTTTTCCGGGGAGCGGGACGGGGAGGAGGGAGGGGGAGGTTTTTTTTCGCTGAAAACGCGCGGTGCCTGCATAAACTGAGCCACACAGACCGATTTTCTGGGCACAAAAAAAAAAAAAAATCAGCGTGAGAAATGCCATGTGTGGCGTGTGAGCGTGTGAACACGTCGAATTGCGTGTGTCACACTCTCAGTGCGTGAGACTTGAGAGCCCTGCTTGTAATATTATGACTCTGTTGATGTCTTTTTATACTTTATGAATGAAATAAACAAATATAAATCTATGCAGTAACTCCTGCAGATTTCACAATGAACAGGTTTAATAACAAATGGAACACATGGTTTTACTGAGATAAACATAATCATATGGGAGTGAGTGTATTGCTTTGTGCTATGTGTAAAGTGAAAGTATATATTAAAGGTGCATTGTGTAACTTTTCTGGTGCTTTTCTTCATGGAGATGTTATTGCTTTATCTGGAATGTTTCACTATATGGTTTTAAATCTTTCCTCATAGTCAGAATGCCTGTTTTTCAAGGTATTTTTGAGCTATAAGCCTACCAGTAATTAAAAAAAAAGTCAAGTAGGTCTGTTTAATGCCATACTGTGGAACATTCTAAGCAGACCAATGACATCTCCATAGAAATGAGAAGCTGACACACTCCCAACCGAAAAGTTACATAGTGCACATTGCTCTACATCATACATCATAGTCGAGTTTGCAGGAAATGGATATAGGGATGCGCCAATCTGATACTGGCATTGAATTTGGCAGAAATATTGGAAAAAAAAAAAAAAAACTGGATCAGATATCGGGTTCCAAATATCGGTTCAGCCAATATCCGGCTGGACATAGAAAATTTAGTTGGCCCAGAAAGTCGCATAATGTATTAATTTTTATTTATAACTGTTCTGTAGTTACTTTAGAGATAAATAACAGCTCCATAACTCATTTGGATTTATATTTTGATTATAGTTTTAAGGAAAGAAATGCAGTTTTCAGTTTTTTTTTTACAATCTGAGCCTTCTTTCGGCAATAAAACAAGTAGTTTTACTCACCCATAGCACTTTAGTGTCACTTGGAGCAGTTTCTTAGAAGTTATGTTGTAGCCGTTCTGTTCTACTTATGATCCCGTATCCGTTAATGTGAGTGCTCGGGGCATTACTTTGCGCTCTCCAAATAACACAAACTTTAGCACTTTTCAAATCACAGAAGATCGCTGTGTCAGCGTAGACTTTTAGTGGATTCCAAAACGGCCTGAAACCCGATATGCAGCTATAGTTTCATTTGATGACGTCATCAGAGAGGACAGTGCGCATGCGTGAACTCAGCTGTTTTGTAAACACCGCTAGTCCAAAAGAAGCTAACACCGCTCTGAACTTTACTTTTCTGTTGCGATATCGGGTTTCAGGCCGTTTTGGAATCCACTAAAAGTCTACCCTGACACAGCGATCTTCTGTGATTTGAAAAGTGCTAAAGTTTGTGTTATTTGGAGACCGCAAAGTAATGCCCCGAGCACTCACATGAACGGATACAGGATCATTAGTAGAACAGAACGGCTACAACATAACTTCTAAGAAACTGCTCCAAGTGACACCAAACTGCTATGGGTGAGTAAAACTAGTTGTTTTATTGCCGAAAGAAGGCTCAGATTGTTAAAAAAAACCGTTAATTTTCCTTTAAAGCCATCGTATCGAAATTGATATTGGAACTGATAGATAAAGTAAATACAGGTTTATTAGGGCTTGGTGTGTACATAAGTGGAGAAAAATGAGCCTAGAGAAGTTCAGTAGATTTGTGTAAAACTACGTCACACACAGGCCTAATCTCATTGCATCTCCATGACTTCTCCCGGGCCTGTCTGAACTGTCTCCACTTCATATTCCCGGGAAAAGGAAAAAAAAACAAAAAAAAAAACCTCAGAAATTTGCCAAATCTGACTGAAACCATCGGATCAAAGCCCCCTGCTGACCACAACATGCACTCAGTCAGAGGCGCGTGGATGGAGCTCCGGAGCACGCAAATATACAGGAGGAGACGGTTAGGGCTACACCGACCACAGCTAAAAGCATCAGGCAGCTCAAAGCAATCTGAGGAACATGAGTGAGCAAACCCGTGCACCACATAATTAGAACCATGCACAAACAGACACTAAAGGACTTTTACAGGGGCCCCCGATGGGCTTCAGCAGTGACAGTCGATGTTCAGCTTTATGTGTCTGCACTGTGAGCTATCGATGTCATTGTATATGTGGTGTTTAGGGATCCAGCTTTGTCACTTCTGATACTGATATCCATACTTGAACTTTAAGTATTTGCCGATATCCGAAACTGATACGTATTTCCTTAAAACACTTTTAACTTAGTACACTAAAGATTCTACTACTATTTATCCTTCAAATAACTACTGAACAGCTTTGTATGAGTAAAAGTTCCAACATTATGAGATGTCCGAGGCCAAAATCAGCCTGTGGATAAATAATTATTATATCCAATTACCATCGTTGGTATTATGTGTGTGTGTTAGTGTAGTTGTGCTGCCATTGTTGGTATTTTTTGTGCTTACCATTGCTGGTATGTTTAAGATAAGATAAGATAAGACTTTATTGATCTCACACAGGAGAAATTCACTTGCCACATTAGCTTCAGACAGTTTAGTGCAAAATAAAGTTAGAACAAAAAAAGTGCATGCAGACAAGATAAGTAATAATAATACAAATAAATAAGAGAATGTCGGGGAAAAAATAGCATGTTTACTTGTTGCGGACTTTAAATGTTCCTGTTAGAAACACTGTATGTGTAATTTATTGTCTCTGATCAACAGTTTTGTTTTTGTTTTGTTTGTTTGTTTTTTTTGTACAAGAATGGTATTTGCCTTTGTTTGGTTTTGGTTTTGTGTTTTCAACTGAACTGACAAGGAAGCAAAATCAATCGTTTAAGTTATGTTTTGGAAGACAGGGGTGGGATGTAATAAGTTTTCTTCTTCCACCTCCTTTTCGAGCAAAAAAAAGTGAATGTATTTGACTGTATATTGGTTACTTTTATTTATTTCCTTGTGTTGACCTGCTCGAAATGAATAAATAAATGAAATGAATTAAAGGCCCAACCAGGATATCGGTGCTGATCTTTAATACCAGTATTGTATCAGTGCATTAGTTCTGTTATAATACTGTTAAAGCAAACTGAAAAAGCCAATGTACAATTAATCTTGTAACTTGGTTTGTGAGGCAGGTTTAGGTCACAATATGCAGGGTAATCAGGTGAGGAAAGTACAATTCCTGGATTTTACACTGTCTGTCTCCACTCTTCACCCCATTTGATACTGTAGAGGCCTATAAAATATACCAGATTATTTAAATTAGCCCTGTCATAGTAATTACTACATAGACTAAGATGGGACAGAATATTTTGGGGCTTATTTATCGTGTGTACATTTTCTTTGCAGTAGTGGTGAGATTTTTGCCATTTGTTTGTAATCAGCTAAGATTTGTACTATAAAGGGTAGAATAAATCACTTAACACATTTTGATGGATATATTTATTTATTATGACAGGCCTAATTCCAGTGCAAAACATGCTGTAGTATAGAAGTCTTAAGTTTAAAATAATTGTTCAGTTATCAATTACCTTCTACTTCCACATTTGTGATGCAAAAATGCTTTGGGGCAAGTATTTTTTGATCCTAAAAATGAAAAGAAAATGTTGATTTTGAGAATGAAAACCACAGTTTGGATTTGTTGAGTGAATTGTTTTTCAAAAGTGGTTCTGATTTGAAAAATGTGCTAAAGCAATTGACTAAAATTGTAAACAGAATAGAAAGGAGCAAAAAAAAAAAAAAAAAAATCCCAGAGGTTTGTCTGACAGGATCATTTCCCAAACATTTCTGAGGTATTTATCAAACTTAAACCTGCCGCACAAAAAGCCGGTGAGCAGAAGTGTCACTTTGAAGCCTTAAAGAATGACATTGAAAATGAAAGCGGAAATGTCCCGCTCCTGAAACAATGACTTCTTTTTTTTTTCTTCAGGTGGTTTAAAAGTGGTCTGTGTGAAAAAGTGCCGAGGCAGCAAGATAAAACATGCAGTGAGCTGTGACAAAGAAAGAGGAAACCACAAAATACTGCAACAGAAGGCACAGGAGGGGTAGGCACATGGGATTTGTCATGTACATTTGATGACACAGGTAAAAAAAAAGTAAGATCAGAACTTTAAACAAAAGCATATACATCTACTTTTTCAATAATCACAGAAAAACAGTGTGCAATAATCAGTGGGCGATGAAGAACTCAATTTTCTTACTTAAATACAGAATACAGATACAAGGTAGAAGTAAAAGTATCACATGAAAAAATCTACTTGTTTTGTTTAAAAATATACCTTAAGAGTAAAAAGTAAAAGGATTTTGCTACAATTAAAGCGTTAAATATAGTCATTTTGATTAAGAATTGGGCTGATTTTAAGCGATTCAACTGATTTCAAATTTTTTCCTAGTCGTTTTTGTGTATTTGGTTTGCTCGAAGTTGGGACGTTAACTCCAATTAAATGTGCTAAAAAGCGATTTCAGCAGGCCTTTTATCGATACATTTTTGCACATTTTTTGACATCTGTAAATAGGTATTTATTTATTTATTCTTTGCACTGCTTTTAGATTGTGTCTTAGATCGTTTTTGTATTGACTTTATATTGTATTTTGTACACTGTTTTTTTGCACTGCTTGGCCAAGGAGAAACAAAATTTCGATTCACTGTACGTCGAATACATTTGGCAGAATTGACAATAAAGTTGATTTTGACTAAAAAAGTACTTTCTAATCAGATCTGAAACGTAGTGGAGTAGAGTACCTGTACATGCTCTCAAATGTAGTGCAGTAAAAGTTAGGGCTGGGTTCAAAAGATCGATCCATGATACGATATCGATTCACTATCAAAAAATACAATATCGATTCAAACATTTGCGGATCGATCTTTTCCAAATGGTTATAGGCACTATTTTCTCGACCATGGAAGGAGAGCTATAAAAGGTGGGTGCCGGTGAACGAAACTGAAACTTAGCGTGCCTTGCGAGATGGCTGGAGCTGCACAGCTAAAATCACCTCCTGGTTTGAAGGCTGATGTGTGGCATTACTTTGGATTCAAACGTTACGAGGACAGTATGTAAGTAGATCGATATCGAATCGGATCGGATCGTGGATCGAATCGCATCGTGGCCTTGTCAGAAATCAGGATCGATACCCAGCCCTAGTAAAAGTATAAAGTATCCACTGTAAAATGTAGGCTACTTACCTAAAATAATGACAATAATGTGGTACAATAGGTCATACTATGTGCTACAATACACCTTTGAAACTTTATGCCATTCTAAAGCTGAAATAAACACTGCAAATACAGATTGTCTTTGCAAAATCAACAAACTAGTGAACTTTTATTGTCAGGCCCAACCACAAGCCACCACAGTATCTGTTTCCTCTACAACCTCGGGCGTATGTCGATGCAAGCACTAAAGGTGTGAGCGCTTAACGGGCTCTTGTGCAAATCTAAACCTACCAATGTTTGATGCCAAGATATATTTATATTTTTATGTACCAGAGATGCAACTAACTATTTTATTATTTTAGTAATCAATAGTTCAGTCAGTTTCTTAAGTAGTCAGCAATTATTTTTTTATTACCAACTGATTATTCCTATTTCACAATGATCAAAATCTGATTACAACTCCTGTAATCAGACTAGTCTTGATTATAACCTTTCATCGTTTGAGCTTTGTAACATACAAACAAACCTGAAAATGATTATAAAAAGTAGAGCTTGGCGATATATCAGGTTGGTTTTTTAGCGTATCAGCTATCGGCCATAATGTGCGTATGACAGGTCGGACAAGTTTTACTAAAACACAGTTAGGATCATTATGTGTAAGATTACCGTGTACTGCGTTCACACCTGTTTTTCAGCATGTTTTTCAACTTTTCCTCACAAATTGTCTCTTGATTGCTGTAAAACTATAATTTATACTAGTTATAATCCCACTAAATTAAGTAAAAATCAGAGAGTCATAAAGATCTGTTCTATGCACTTTAAATCTCCACCTCAGGCAGATATTTAGTTTTGGCCGACTGCGCTCTAAAGAATACACTTAAAGCTTTATTTTAACATTTACCTGCTCACAATGCGGCTACACAGTCCTCATGATGGTTTGCGTGAATTAAAATGAAATAATAAAAATAATAAAAATCTGGCCTATGTATCGACCTAAAAATATCAGCAGAGTTGATCAGCTATTGTTTTTTTTTTTTGTTATATTAAAAAATGTAATAAAGATATTTGTCCTGGGCCTGGGTAGTACGTGGATGGGAGACCGCTGGGAATTCCAGGTGCCACAGTGGGGCGCCAGTCGCAAAAACTGTCGTTGTGTCCTTAGGCAAGACACTTCACCCACATTGCCTTGTATGAAAGTGGAGTGTGTGTGGGTGTTGGTGGTGGTCGGAGGGGCCGATGGCGCAGATTGGCAGCCTCGCTTCCGTCAGTCTGCCCCAGGGCAGCTGTGGCTACAAAAAGAAAGTAGCTTAGCACCACCAAGTGTGGAGTGAATGAACAGTGAACTGTAAAGCGCTTTGGGTGTCATGAAAGGCGCTATATAAATGCTATGAATTATTTAGTGGCAAGACACTTTACCTACATTGCCTGTGCGTGAGTGATGGTGGTGGTCGGATGGGGCCGATGGCGCAGATTGACAGCCTCACTTCTGTTAGTTTGCCCCAGGGCAGCTGTGGCTACAGTGGTAGCTTGGCCACTACTGAGTGTGGAGTCAGTGTAAAGTGTAAAGTGTCTTGAAAGGTGCTATATAAATGCAATGATTAATTAATTAATCAGTTGCTCTGGATTCGAATCAATTTGTATCAGAAATATAAGATAAGATAAGACTTTATTGATCTCACACAGGAGAAATTTATTTGCCACAGTAGCTCTAGGCAGGGACAGTTTGAACAAGAAAGAAAAAGTGCATGCAGGCAAGAATGGAATATATGTTTATAAAGAAAACATCAGTCGATCTCTAATTAAAAGTACTTGTTAGGCCTTACCTCTTGCGTTCATGAGGTTATCAGCACATAGTGGACACCCTCAGATGTTTGTCACAGCTCTATGGTAACGCTCCTCCTTGCCACTCCGCAGCTCCGCCCTCCTCTCGCTAACACCAAAACTGTGCCCGTGCGTCCGCCGTTATCCCTTCATTTTCTTCACCGGGTTCACGTGTAACTCCAAGGGCTCAGGCTCGGTCACAAATCTCTCTTATGTTCACTTTTGTACATCCACACAGACAGAGTGAAGCTCTACGCTCATCTCATCCAGCGTTCCTCAGAGCACTGGCAAAGGCACCTGAAAGAAATTACAGACAAATTACATTAGAGATTCAACGTTTACTGCTTTTCCAATTCGAGACAGATTCCAAAAGGCTAAATATCGCATTTTCGGGAACCAATTTGAACCCAGACGTCTGAATTGAGTTCCTGATCAAAGCTGTGCAATATGTAGTATTATTTAGTGCCCTGCAGAGACCAGCGCGGGTCAACTTTGGTAATAGCCCCAATTTTGTTTTATCACTCAAGCTGCCGAGAGGACAACGTTTTCCACATGTGAAGACTGTGTTAGCAAGTTTAATATACACAACACTCCTATACATACAAACGCTGTTATGTAAAGGGCAGGACCATGTGTGGGAAAATAAATACAAAACTGAGCTTAGTAAGACTTTAAGTTTGTTTTTTTCTATTCTTAAAGATCTTATATTGCGCAAAACTGACTCTGAGTACATGTTATAAAGCTGTAACCTTGTCAAAACCACTTTATTATTGGCTCAAAATGCTCTGTTTAACCTAGTGATGTCCTGAAGTGTTGTTTGCAAGTTAATACTTTTTACTTTTTACCTATTGTTTAGTACAGATTGGCAATCCAAAATTAATTCTATTGATTCTGGTGAAGTTGTATGTTTAAAGATCCCATGACATGGTACTTCTTGATGCTTTTATATGGTGCCTTAATGGTTCCCTAATACTGTAAATGAATCCTTCTTCAAAATCAACACTTAATGCATGAGAAAGACACATGTACAGAGTCAGAGTCAAAAAAATAACTCTCTGAACACCTCATTATGGGCCTTGTTGCTTGAATGCAAATGAGAAGGACACAGATTGGTTAGAGGAGCGGGATTTGGGGGGGCAAATGCGCCGCTGGTTCCTTGTTTTAGCGGTGCGCTGTGCCTGGCCCCACTTCCGCGTGTGTAAGCGCGAAGGAGGAAAGGAGAGCCTTTTCAATAAAAAAAACACATTTTCACAGAAAATAAAATTAAACCACTGCTGTTTCAAAGGTCCAGAGGGTTGGGTAAAGGACTTCCGAGTCTAGAAACACTCGCACGTGCCTCCAGGCAAATAAAAAAACGCATTTCGCATTGCGTAGCTCCTCCGCAGTCCAAACTCTCTGGGCGTGATTTCCAGAGACAGGAGGTGGAGATCCAGACGGTGGTGGAACTGCATTTGCATTTCTTTTTTCGATCTGACGTCAATAAGGTGCCTTGTCCAGAATCGCCCATTTGAGCTGTGTTTTTTTCAAACGCAGAAAAGGATCGCAAATGCTCAGTTTAGACATTTCGCAACTTTTAGCCATTGGGGGGCCCTAAACAGGGTAGGGGAGCTCACATTAACGTTCAAAAACCTCAGAAAGTGAAAATTTCATGCCATGGGACCTTTAAAAACGCACAACGTGGGACAGTGTTTTCCGTTTGAGAGCAGAACGCAGCCTAAATATGCAGAGATTGTGTGTTAAACGTGTGTGAATGAAACAAAACACAACTCCACAATATAACAAAGATCACAGAATAGTGCAATATGGGCGCTTTAATCTCTTCCTGTTTGCATATTGATGACTGAATAAAAACAAAATATAAACATCTCAATCAAAGCTAGTTTTATTTTCGCTGTGGTTTAAAACCGCCGGTAATCTCAATGACTTGATTCAGTAATTCCACTCTTGCATATCAGCTCTACCACTGCCTTCGGTTCCCCCTTTTGTTGCCCCAACCACAAACTCACTCCACCCAACGTCTGAGCCGCGCCACCCCCTCGTCCGGCCATCCCTCTCTCCTTCTTGTCCTCTTTCTGCTTATTCCATCTTTGCCCTCTTACCGCAAATCTAAATCTGAGTCTGTATTTAGATGAAGCCAATTTCCTCAGGTCACTTGCGCTGGTCTGGGCGTGTGCACTGTGCATGTCTAATAGGTGTCTGCGGACATCGTTACTAGAAAAGTAAAAATAAAATTGAAATTGAAATTCTGTTTAGTTACATCAAATTATATCAAGGTCATTCGCAGATGTGTGACTCAACGTTTCTCGACATACTTTGTTTTCCCTGGTTGCTATGGTAGTTGCTAATCTGAGCGCCTTGGATGATCTTTTTATTCCTCGCTTTGATACGGTTAATTCATAAGAGGTTTATTCTGGCTTTTAATGTTTCACACTAGTCTTTGAAGAGCATATTTTAACTTGAAGTACCTGCTGATGCACTTAACTTTCCTTAGACATTTTTTTTGTATGTATTTGTATGAACACAGGCTTGTTTTACCTGAAAATGTGACACAAAATGAACTTTTCATCCTATTCGCAAGAACCCAACCAACCAGAGACCAACTATAAATGGACTATATACAACTGGCAAAAGGAGAAACTCAATTTGTCAACTGGACAAAGTTTATTTAGTCGAATATGTTTCGCATACGTTTTCGCAGCTCATCCATACTACTTCTTCAGTCATTCTGAACTGAAGAAGCAGCTTGGATGAACTGCGAAACGTATTCGACCAAATAAACTTTTGTCCAGTTGACAAATTGAACTTCTCCTTTTGCCATGGATTCTACCTGGACGACTGAGGGATTCTTTCACTATGTAATTCCCAGTCGTATGGTTAAAGGTCCTGTATTACACAAAATTTACTCTCGTGAGCTTTTAACCATCTTATAATGTTGTTACCTCGTCAAAAACCTACCTGGAATTGTGTTTCGTTCCATTCACACGTTTGAGTAACCCAGTGCTTCTCAATTATTTTCTGTGACGCCCCCCCTAGGAAGAAGAAAATATTTCACGCCCCCCTTCCTGCGCGCGACTATAAATAGTATTATTTGTCTAGAAAATTGTTATTAGAACACCATTGTATCCTTTTATTAACATTATAAACAAAAAAAAGAAAGAAACTTACAACAAAGACTGCACTGAGGACTCAAATATTAATGTGTTTTTAATGCAGCTTTGCGCACATTTGTTTACGTTTTACAGAAATGAAACTTAAAACCACCTCATTTGCATAAGCTAAAAGCACTGAAAAAAAACCGCTCTCTCCTTGTGCCACTGATGCGTCAGCTTCTGTCGGACTAAAGGACACGACTCAGTGGAATATACGTGTTTTTTCTGTGACAGAGGATGTTCTGTTAATGGTGAGACTGTGCGTAAATCGCATGTGAGAACGCCACTGCCAACTACTGTTGTTGATGTGCAATTACACTTAGTTCTAGTACAGTACAGCAAAAAAACGTTCAACGCTCAAAACGTTCTGTTCCATCTTGTGATGTCATGAAGCGGTAGTTTTCACGTCAAACAGCTCCTTTTAACTTTAGTTCGGCAGAGATTGATAGAGATAATTCCAGAAATTCCTGAAATTATCCAAATGATTCTAGAGAAGGTGTGTTTAAAAATGCAGTGGAGCCCATCCTGTATTACCACATGACATCACAAGGTGGAACAGCCTAAAGAAATCAAATAAAATAAAATAATTAACATGTGTGCATGAAACAAAACACAACTCCAGGATATGTTTGTGATGAGGAAACATTATAACAGATCAGAAAACAGCGTAATATGGCTCCTTTAATAGTAGCAATAGTTGTACATACTTATAATCTATCATTGAAGTTTGGGTCAAGAAATTTTCTCTGGAATTTTCTCTGGAATCTGTAAAGCCAAAACTGGGAAAGCTGACACAAAAATAAAAAAACAGATTAGTTAAAACTCAACGTGTGCGATTTGCAGTGGTCGATGAAGTACTAAATTTTGTGACTTAAGTAAAAGTACAGACACGGAGACAAAAAGTTACACAAGTAAAAGTAAAATTATCACATGAAAAAATCTATTTACGTAAAAATATTAAAGTACCTGTTTAAAAATGTACTTTAAGAGTAAAAAGAACAAGTATTTTGCTGATTTTTTTTAATGAAATGTAGTGATTTTGATAAAGAATTTAGCAGATTTTAAGGGATTTTTTTTTGTGTGTATTTGGTTTGCTCAAAGTTGGGACAGAAACTCAAATTATATCTGCTAAAACTAAGTCTCAGCAGGTCTTAAACAATAAAGAAAAGTACTTTTTACTTTTCAGTCCAGATCTAAAATGTAGTGGAGCAGAAAGTATAGATACACCTTCTCAAATGTACTGAAGTAAATGTAAAAGTATCCACTAAAAATGTGATTAAGTAAAGTACAGATCCCTAAAATTTGTACTTCGGTATTGTCCTTTTACTTTTGTTCTTCATTATCTTCCACTGCTGACGATTTGGGAGTGAAGAGGAGCATTTGTCCCAGGATAACTTCCTTCAATCCAGCTGACACACTGTTACGCAGCGTCTATTTAAGGCTCGTTTCTCCGCACAGACCGAGAGGGAAGCCGTTCTTTTCCCTCGGGCCATAAAATCTACACAGTCAAATTACCAGACTCGCACTTGCCCCTAGTTGCTGTTTGATTGATCGCTGACAAAGCTGAACAACGAAAAAGAAAAAAAACTGGTTTGTTCATTACCGAAAGAGAGTCATTTGAAACTAAACTGACTCAGTAAATAAATACTCAGATGATTCAATGACTTAAAGATACAGTGTGTAACTTTTTCGTTGGGGGACTGTCACCTGCTTGTTTCTATGGATACGTCATTGCTCGTTGCTTAGAATGTTCCGCAGTATGATATTAAACAGCTGTACCTTTCATTTACTTAATTACAGGTGGTTTTATTGCTCAAAAATACCTAGAAATAACAGATATTCTGACTGTGAGCGGGGTTGCCTCTCCACAGATCTGACCTGTAACCTGGTCTGGGTTGGTCTCCATGACGATATACTGAAACTAATATTGAAACTTGAGCTGAACATTTAATATGTTGTAAATATTGGTGTTTGCAAAAGAAAAAAAGATCTATGGAAATGACAAAATTGGATCTTTCTTGAATTGTTTTTCCGTATCAGACCACGTGTTAAAGGTGCATTATGGAACTTTTCGATTCCTGTTTCTCTGCTCCTTATAACTGGTTTGGTCTCCACGGTGATAGAAAGGTGTAATCCCGTACTGTGAAACATTCCAGACAAAGCAAAAACACCTACCCAAAGAAAAGCATTGACGGACACTCCGCCAGAAAAGTTCCACAGAGCAGCTTTAAACAGTGTCTTTACTCAAACTGTAAAAAGAATATTCTTTTTACAGTAAAGGTTTGCATAATACAGCTGTTTAAATTACTGCAAAAACAACTATATCTTTGTTTAATTTTAAAGCATTCCAGGTTTAGTCCAGGTTTTCACCAGGTTCAGTCTTGGTTTAGACCTAGTTTAGACCGACCTGGTTTAGTTCTTGTTTAGGCACTATTTAGTTCAGGCATGAACATTTTACTTCAAAAAAATTATTTTACAAAATACAAAGTTAAATTAATTAAATTTGACTGTGCCTTCACATTAACTGAGGAGAATCCATTATTTTATTTTATTTATTTATTTTTCCCAGTATCGGGTTAGACCTGTCTTAGACCTGGTTTAATCCAAGTTTAGTCCCCATTTAGTTTAGTCCTGTTTTTCTCCCACTTTAATCCTGTTTTAGTTAATTTGTAATTGGTTATGAAAATTGTAGTATTCATAATATTTAATTAAGGCCATGTAGATCTTTGGAAAATATTCCAAAAACCTACTTTGGAATACTTTGTGGTTCTTGGGTACTGGTTTAAATCTGATACAGTCCTGGTTTTATTTAAATTGACTGCACAGGCTCAGAAATCATTTTGATAGCACTAAGTTCTATTTTTAGACAGTATCATAATTTGATCAAAAATAATACGAATTTGTTTTATATTAAAAGTGCATTGTGTAACTTTTCTGGTGGAGGGTTTTATAAATGCTTTTCTACGTGGAAATGTTATTGCTTTGTCTGGAATGTTTCACAGTACGGCATTAAACATTTCGGTCACCGTGGAGACCAAACCAGTTATAAGGAGCAGAGAAACAGGAATCGAAAAGTTACATAATGCACCTTTAACATGTGGTCTGATACGGAAAAACAATTCAAGAAAGATTCAGTTTGTCTCAATTCCGTAAATCTGTTTTTTTTTTTCCTTTTGCAAACATCAATATTTACAACATGAAGTGCATATTTAAATGTTCAACTCAAGTTTCAGTATTAGTTTTAAGTATGCAGGTATTGATTTAAGTCCACTGTTCTAGTTTAGTCCTGCTTTAGACATGATGCAATCTGTATGAAACTGGTAGATTAATCCTGCGTTATTCTTGCCATTTTTCATGCTTATCCTTCAGTTCTTTTAGTAGTGTAAGTTTCATTTCTTCTGTGGTCTGAAGGGTTTGTGAATCACTCCTCTTTACACATCACTTCCATCCAGCTTGTTCTCCCTTGTTTTTCTTTTTGCATAGCTGTCTTTTCCATCAATCCATCACATTTTCTTCTCCTCCGCTGTTTTTCCAACTGTCATTGTGGCCGGTTTCAGATACCTCCTCCTGCGTTTTTTTTTCTATCCCCCCCTCTGGAAGTTCGTGTGTGGTCCGTTCCGACTATAGACTGTTACATTGTCCCAGACAGGTTGGACTGCACCACTGGCCAGCAGACGGTGGGGGGGTCGGAGCGAGAAGAGGGGGGTTCCGACCAGCGATGTTTGTTTTTCTGTTTCCAATTTGGTCCGGCCCGAGGAACCTCCGCACACTCAAACACACCATTCACAGCGACGCGGTGATTTCGCACAGAGCCCGTATCGTAGCCGGGGAGGAGTTATAAACATGCAAATTGATTTTCTGTCAATTCTACCATGAAACGCGACGCTTTTCATTCATCCCAGCCTTCATCTTGTATTGTTTTGTGATATGTTATTGCTAATGCCGTTTCCAATGACACGGTGTTTCAAACAAATCACTACAGTTTCTTCCTGGTTCTTTCAGTTGTATTTCTAGCGTTCGTGTGCAGAAAATGAGCGCCTTTGTGGGGCTTTTCTGTATAGTCAGATCACAGGGTAAGCCATCATGTTTTACACAGAGGAGCATTGTCTCCACTCCATCTGAGTTGAATTATTGGGTCGGTTTTATTGTTTGGATTCCAGCTACAGTCTAAAGCCGCTCTTGACATCTTCACCAATTACATTAATCTTCAATCAGAACCAACCAAGAATATGACAAGGAGAAAAATGAAAGGATTTATCAGCACTGCAAAGTGAGGTTCTTTTAGTTTTACTGAAGTATTCTGCTAAACGTACAGCTTTCCTGTCCAACATTTTCGTCCAATATATGACTATTATTATCATTTTTTTTTTCTTCTCCAATTTTACTTATAGGTTTTCATAATAAGACAGAACTTTAAACTTTAAAACGCCACAGTACAAACAAAAAAGTAGTGAAAAAATATGTCTCTATTAAACTCTATGTTCTTGGAGACAAGCAGGTGACACTAACCAACATTACCAGTCAGATCTGTGGAGAGGCAACCCCACTAAAAGAATCCCATTTTTTTTAATATGTCAGTGATAAAAATATTTAATAAATACAAGATATATTTAATTCCATGGATCGTTCTCTATAAATGAATAACAACTCCACGGGGCAAGCATATCCATCAGAAACGTTCCACAGTGCACCTTTAGCTGTTTTATATATCCAAGTACTGCAAATATAACAACAGTAGTAACAGAATCACTATTACTAAAAACAAAAACTAAAGTTGCATTTCGTTTGTTACCATAGTTATGTTTTTACGTGTACACATGCTGCACCTACCCTTGAAACTTAACTGGTGTAACTCTCGTGGTGCTGGGGGCAATATTTTGCAGTATTTCAGTAGAAGAAGTACTTTGTTTGGCCTTAGCACTACTTCATTTACAGCAGTGAAGGCGTTTGTTTTTGAAAGTATTTTAGAGACTGTTTAATTTTACATTCCATCAATTACACATCAGACAGGCAGGAAACCACAGAGCTTTTTCACCAAATTATAGCCTTTTTTCAGATGTTTTTATTGTTTAGCAAAAGGGAAAATGTGACAAATAGTTTAGACTGGCCTTACACACAAGTGACAAGAAGATGTGACTGTTTTCAAGCTATATTTCGCTAATTACTGCCCCAAATGCAACTTTAGTATAGCTTAACGGTAAACGATATCCTGTATATTGTAATATGGGGTGTGGGTGTTACTCGGGTTTCACTTAATGCTACTTTTCTATATCTTGGTATGATTACATGTGTCAAAAGTTGATCCCGTTGTGTTGCCTACTTTCAAAAACAGCTGATTCAAAGCGGCAGCCAGACTTTACTGAAAAAATACACAAAGAGAGGAAACTTTTTTTCCCCCCTTGTCTAATGTTGACTCATAGCTGAACGTCAAAGCGGTGCAGATGGGAGCAGATGACTCCACAGATGTGCCTGCTTTTCAGTTTTTACTCAGAATGAAATCGGTAGTAGTCGAAAATGTTTTTTTTTTTCTTTACACCTCTCTTTTTGATTTTAAATAGTTCTTAAATAACACTTGAAACTAGATACTAAAATATGGCAACGTTTGAAAATACCTTAACAAAAAGAAACTAGAATAACACGGTGGTATTAAAGGTGTACTATGTAACTTTTTGGTTGCCTGCTTCTTTCTATATCATTGCTCTGCCTGCATGTTCCACAGTATGACATTAAACAGCTCTACCTCACATTTATTCAATTACAGGTGGTTTTATAGCTCAAAAATACCTAAAGGAACATTCTGCAGCATTCTGACTGCGAGCGGGGTTGCCTCTCCACAGATCTGACCTGTTTCTTGGTCAGGTTTGGTTTCCATGATGATAGAAATGTTTCACAGTGTGGTATTAAACCTAACAGACAAAGCAATAACATCTCATAACATGGAGGAAATTTACACAATGCACCTTGAAAGATTCTATTATTATTACTACATTATAAATTATATTCTATTGATTGAAAAAAAAGAATATTTTTAGCATTGCGGTACTGAAATCTGCATTTTCCTAGGACTGAAATTCTAGCTTCTTTCCAGACTACTTTACCCAATACTAAACAAAACAGCAGGCCTGTCACAATAACAAAAGTAAACGATAGTATTGCAACTGAACCATAAAGCAGAATTATCCCCAAAAACAAATTCTAAATGTACAATATTGTTTAAAAACAATTAGCTGCCTGCAATAAATAAACACTGTTTGTATCTTTAGTGATTTACAGAAGTCCTACAGTATCATAATTAGGCCTGGGAATCACAAGGTCCGTCACAATTTGATACGATATATGTAATAATTTATATATTGGACATGATAGTGTAATACAGGGGTCTTCAACGTTTTTCAGGCCAGGGACCCCCAAACAGATGGCGAACTGGGCCAGGGACCCCCTACTATATATACGGTATAGAATTGTGTTTTATATTAAATTGAGCTTAGTGTCATGTATAAACATTGCTACTCTGTTATGGTGCATCCAATACAAGGAAATAATACACAGGTTAATACTGTATTTTACACTATAAAATATAAAATTGTATTATTTTAAAGTGAAATCAAAAGATTTCGCGACCCCCCTGCAGTACCTCCGCGACCCCCCTAGGGGTCGCGACCCCCCTGTTGAAGACCTCTGGTGTAATATATTGCTGTTTTGTAAAGGTGCATTGTGTAACTTTTCTGGTTTAGGGTCTGTCAAATGCTTTTCTCCATGGAGATTATTGTTGATTATTGTCTGGAATGTTTCAGAATATGGTATTAAACCTTTCTATGTTCATGGAGATCATACCAGACCAAGTTACAGGTCAGATCTGTGGAGAAGCAACCCCGTAAATCAAAGGTAGAGCTGTTTAATGTCATACTGTGGAACATTCCAGGCAGAGCAATGACAAAAAACACACAAAAAATGCTTAAAGTTACCAAAAAATAATCTGATCTATTCCATCTATTCAGCAGCTCATGATAACGACACTGTATCTGCAACTTTAGTATCACGATATAACAATATTTCAATACTTTTGCATATCATAATATAGAAAAATAACCAAAAATGTCCAATTTGTACAAAGATACAGTAAATAAACTGATTCCATAAATGATATATACACCAAATAAAGCTTAAATATTATACAACAGTAACAACTCTGCTACCACCTTGTATAGTTTATTCCCAATTTTATCAGAATAAAAACATTAGTATTTCTGGGGTCCCTCAGGTGTGGCTCCTCTTGCCGTTTTAAGAGAGTAACTGACAGCTCTTGTTAGAAGTGTTCCTATGAATGTGGAACGATGGAAACCCTAAAAGAGAAAACAATCAGCTTTTTATGCCTTGGCCTCAAAACGGTGCAATGATATGTCCCGGTGGAAAAGCTGTCAGAAACTTCACCTCAACAAGAATGACAGTAAATGCGGAGCTGCACTTAGGATTACACACAACCCCGGTATCGCAGTATCACCATACCAAATTGATTCTGTGGTAACAACTACAAGTATCATCTTTACCCAGGCTACCAATAGAATTATGCTTTTATGATATCTTTCTCAAACTGTACTGATCAAGAGGGCAGGCATCCGGTCAGGAAGACAGTTTGATATTACACAAGAGAAGCCAACGTGCAAATCACTGACACAAATCATTTTCTCTAGTGACCCCGGAAAGAAGAAGTGGTGACTGTGGTGGCGGAAGTAGCTGTAGTTGGTTTGTTTAAAAAAAAGAAAAAAAGTCTTAAAAATGCAGAAAAACAAACATGTCTAAAGAAAGGTAGCTGAACTGTCTTGCCCAGTGGCACAATGTTAGTTTGATTAACAGATAGTAACCAGGATTTTACCTTCTGCTTGAACTCTGCTTCTGACTCACTGCTGCCTCACTAAGGGGCTTTATTACACTATTTCCTAATCTATGGTCTAATGTTGTTCCCTCACCAAAAACATACCGATAGCACTGGTCTACAAGCAAAATCCTTCCGGAACAAAAGTAGTGAAATTTTTCTTGGTTTAGGTCACTAATAAAGAAAAAGTAAGGCAGAAGTGCTGATTGGCTATAGTTTCCAAGATATAGTATTGGGTCTAAATAAGAAATTTATGCAAAATAAGGCAAAAACTGTAGTTTATCAGAAGGTACAGTGTGTCTACAAGCAACCAGTTCTATCTGAAAGCCTGTCTGCACATTCACATACATTCATTTTAATATGTCTAGAGCAGGGGTGCCCAAACTTTTTTCATCAAGGGCCACATATCTAAATACAGCAGAGGGCCGATCGAGGGCCATAGACTGGTGTTCAGTACAGTGAATAATTGAAATATATGCATGTTTAACACGTTAGAATGAGATATCAGTCCTTTATTCATGCGAAGATCCTCAAAACCATGCAATAAATAATAAATATTCTTATCAAGGTATTTTTTCAAAAAACTTGCAGTCAAAAGTTCTGCTCAAGGTAATTTGGGCCAATTCACCCGGAAGCCTGAGGGGCAAGAAAAATTTGTCTGAGGGCCGCATTTGGCCCACGGGCCATAGTTTTGACATCCCTGGTCTAGAGTTTTAACATCAAACATTTTTTTGATTTCACATAAGAGAGATGCCTCGAAATTGTGTGCCCCTGATGTCTTAAGATATTTCTTGTTTATTTCTTGATGGAAAAGAAGTGCAAATTAAATAGTTTCAAAATATTAATATTATTTTTAAGCAAAAATGCCTAAATCTATTGTAAAAACAGATGTGATTCTGATGTAAAATAATATAATTAAATATCTTGAATACATTAGCTAACCAGCACAGTTATCAATTGATTTTCAGTTCATCTTATCAATATAAATGAGATTTAGCCACTTTTATCTCAGAAGCATATCGAGTCCAAACATTTGTAGACCAGTGTAATTGAGTTTTGTTTCATTTGCACACGTTTACCACAGAAACCCCGCATTTCTGAGCAAGCCGAGTTTTTCTCTCAAAAGAAAACTCTCTGTTCCACCTTGTGATGTCATGTGGTAATACAGGAAGTGCTCCACCGTGTTTTCAAACTTCATACACCTTCCCTTGAATCATTTGGGTCTGGAATTGCCGATCTCTACTGAACAAAAATTAAAAGGAGCTGTTAACTTGACATCACAAGGTGGAACAAAGCATTTTGAGCTTTGGAGATATAGGGAAACTAATAATAAAGGACTAAAATGTGTGTGAATCAAACAAAACACAACTCTAGGAGGAGGTAACAACAATACAACATGTCTTAAAGTCCACAAGAATCAATTTTGTATAATATAAGAGCTGTAACAGAAGTAGAAGTACCACTTTCTGCTGAGTCATTTCAGCAATCTATCTAATATTTTTCTGTAGAAATAGAAATAAAAATGTTACTCCGAATGAGGTCAGTGTATGTGCCAAAAACAGTGGTGTGTCACTGGAGACATCCCAGTGATATTGTAAATATAATCAGTTGATAACCTTGATCAACCAGATGTTTGAGCCGTGAGATTAAAGGATAGGGAGTGGTCTATTCACTTGTGAGCACTACACCCAAAGCTTTTATGTTGCATTGAAAAAAACGCATGAGCAACATCCTTGAATAACAAAATCTCTGTCTGCTGATAAAAGAATGGAAGGAACACTAATAGGACAGTATATGGTCTAATTAAACTGAATCTAGAGAGGTTCATTGGGGATTAAAGGCAGTTTGGCCAGACACTAGTAATTCTGCCATTGTTCTGTTTCATTGGGCATGGGGTTAAAGGTGCATGATAGAGATAGACCAATATATATCGCTTGGCTGATATTTGGAGTTTATAGTGTATACGTTATCAGACTTAAATCTCCAGCACACGCCGATATTTTTGTTTTAGTCGAGATGCTGCCTGAAAAACACACACAAAGCTTTATTCTGACACTTTAAAGGTCCCATGGCATGAAATTTTCACTTTGAGGTTTTTGAACGTTAATGTGAGCTTCCCTACCCTGTTTAGGCCCCCCCAATGGCTAAAAGTTGCTAAATGTGTAAACTGAGCATTTGCGATCCTTTTCTGCATTTGAAAAAAACACAGCTCAAACGGGCGATTCTGAACAAGGCAACTTTGTTACGTAACATCGAAAAAAGAAATGCAAATGCAGTTCCACCACCGTCTGGATCTCCACCCCCTGTCTCTGGAAATCACGCCCAGAGAGTTTGGACTGCGAAGGAGCTACGCAATGCGAAATGCGTTTTTTTATTTGCCTGGAGGCACGTGCGAGTGTTTCTAGGCTCGGAAGTCCTTTACCCGACCCTCTGGACCTCTGAAACAGCAGTGGTTTAATTTTATTTTCTGTGAAAATGTGTTTTTTTCATTGAAATGCCTCTCCTTTCTTCGTTCGCGCTTAAAACGCGGAAGTGGGAGACAGCGTACAGAGCAGCGCTCCAGCGGTGCATTTGCCCCCACCCCTCTAACCCTATCTGTGTCCTTCTCATTTGCATTCAAGCAACAAGGCCCAGAATGAGTTGTTCAGACAGAGAGATTCTGACTCTGACTGTGTACATGTGTCTTTCTCATGCACTGAATGTTGATTTTGAAGAAGGATTCATTTACAGTATTAGGGAACCATTAAGGCACTATATAAAAGCATCAAGAAGTACCATGTCATGGGACCTTTAATATGAAGAGATATCTGCACAAAATGTGACTAAACAGCTCTCTTATGGGTTTGTAGTTAAAAAGGGGCTCTGGGTGAGGTTGTATTAAATTAATAATTTGGCATAATTTGGGGAAAATAATCAAAATCAACCCAAAAATATCAGCAGAGGTTACCCGTATGTATCGGCATCGGTCATGACAACGCCTTCTTGTCTCAGTGGCAGTTTCATTTCATTTTCATTTAGTTATTCATTTTGAACAGGTCAACACAAAGAAATAAACACATGTAACCAATATACAGTCAAATACATTCGTTGTTTTTGTTTTTTTTGGCTCAAAAAGGAGTGGGAAGAAGAAAACTTACTGAATTTCTCTGGTCTGGCCAAGATTTTAAAACTCCCATCAGGTTATTAATCTTGTTTTCAGATTTATTATCTACTTACTAGTTCAGAAACTGCTTAATTCTAGTCTGGAGGTAGTTTATTTTAAGATAACTTGTCAAGTAAAATGATCTTGCTGCATGGACAGATAATTTCACTACTTTTTAGTCATTTTCTGATAGATTTAAGTGTTTATAGCTTTTTTTTTTGCAGACAAGCATTTTTGCAGTGAAAGCAATGCATTGCTTTGTCTGGAATATTTCACAGTATGGCATTAAGATAAGATAAGATAAGCTAAGATAAGACTTTATTGATCTCACACAGGAGAAATTCACTTGCCACATGAGCTCCAGGCAGTTTAGTGCAAAAGAAAATTAGAACAAAAAAAAAAGGGCATACAGACAAGATAAGTAATAATAATAAAATAAGTAAATAAGAAAATGTAGAAAAATTGCACGTTTGGACTATATAGTGGAGTTATACAGTCTGATAGCGGTGGGGATGAAGGATCTTTTCACTTATTAAACTTTAAACTTCATTAAACTTATCTATCTCTATGAAAACAAAAAGGTAATGCCACGAGGTCATTTACTGGTCAGATCAGTGGAGAGGAAAGCCTGCTTGCAATAAGAATGTATGATTTTCTAGCTACATTTGAGCAGTAAACCTGTAAACCTGTACTGCAAAGACAGTTTTAGCACGAAGCAGACCCTCCTGGTGTTATTCGATACTTGTTTTAATATCGGTTAGTATCTGCGTTTCAATACTTTTCACAACCCCAGACCCTCCACCAGAAATGCTACACCTTTAATTGATATTCCAGAGCAAAAACCACTTCTCTATTCTGCATACTGCAGTCTAAATGAGAATCACATTTGAGATAATAACTAACAATAGCTGAGTGGAGCTGCTGATTTGAGCAGTGGTTGCACAAGCAGATAAACTCATAAACCACATTGCAGACCCTACATACGCTCTGGTGCATGGCGTTACCTTGATGTACGCTCGTAGCAGGAAGCGAGCTCTGCATAAATCATCATAGGTCTGTTGATTCTGACCTTGCCCTGTGCTGCTAAGACAGCTATAGATCAGAAATAATGGACAACAAACTGGGCTTCAGCGGCGGTTCTCCTCGTAATGGAAGGAACTGGTAGCTCGTATAAATCAACATGTTTATTGTTGACTCTGAGCCGAGCTGTCTTCCCCCCCTCCCCCCTCCTCAAACGCTATGGAAAGCTAGCCAGGAGTCTGCCAGAAAAGCACACAAACTTCACGCAAATGCCATTTTTCTGTCTTGGTACAAATGCAGGTTCACGCCCATGAGCTACGATATGTGCAGTAGCGAGTTTGCCTGGGTTCACTCAAAGATGACGTCAGGCGAATCAACAGTACCTCGCACATTTATTTACGCACATAACTTTCCGCTGTCCGCCATTTCCTCAGGTTTGACGGGGGGAAAAAAAATGTCTGGACAAACTTAACGCACACGTCGGAATATTTTCAAACCACAATGTTGACTTTATATTTGCTAGAAGGGCTCCAGTAGGCTATCTCCGAGATTCAGTCGTCTCATTGTATGCAGGGGCTGTGGAGGGACTGCTACAGGTTTCAAGGCCTCGGTGATGTTGACGTTCAAAAACAGGCCTTAGATCGTAATATCACACAGAGCAATAATGTTTTTAACCCCAGAGGAAAAATACTGCCAACAAATTAACTTTGTCTATCCTCATTTTTAACATTGTTTCTAATACAACAAAACAATATGGATTAAACTATGGATCTATAGTCAGTACAGTTATTACAGCCCCTAGAAATAAAACAGGGAATAAATAAATCTATTTTTACATGTTATGCTTATCCAACTTTGTATATCTATTCGTAGTTGTAGGTCCCATTCTTTGTGATTTCAAGATTCAGATATTTTACTGTTCACTTTCCTGTTGTTTATTATGAATTTCTTGTTCATATTAAAAAGAAGTTGCTGAATCTTAAAAACAAAATATTTTACTAACTACTACTAATACTACTACTAATACTACTACTAATACTACTACTGTTACTACTACTGTTACAACAACTACTGTTACAACAACAACAACTACTGTTACACCTACTACTATTACTACCGCTGTTACAACCACTGCTACTGCTGTTACAACAACAACTACTACTACTACTGTTACTACTACTATTGCTACTGCTGTTACAACAACAACTACTACTGCTGTTACAACAACAACTACTACTGCTGTTACAACAACTACTACTACTGCTGTTACAACTACTGCTACTGCTGTTACAACTACTACTACTGCTGTTACAACTACTACTACTACTACTATTGCTACTGCTGTTACAACAACTACTACTACTATTGCTACTGCTGTTACAACAACTACTACTACTGCTGTTACAACTACTACTACTGCTGTTACAACTACTACTACTACTACTACTATTGCTACTGCTGTTACAACTACTACTACTGCTGTTACTACTACTACTGCTGTTACTACTACTACTGCTGTTACTACTACTACTGCTGTTACAACTACTACTACTGCTGTTACAACTACTACTGCTGTTACAACTACTACTACTGCTGTTACAACTACTACTACTACTGCTGTTACTACTACTACTGCTGTTACAACTACTACTACTGCTGTTACAACTACTACTACTGCTGCTGTTACAACTACTACTACTACTGCTGTTACAACTACTACTACTGCTGTTACAACTACTACTACTACAACAACTACTACTACAACTACTACTACTACCAGATTCTCATCAGCTGCTCAGAAGGCTTCTTAGCAGAGCAGTTTACAAATTGGTTTGGAGCTAAATTCTCGCACATGTAGCACATGTTAGATTTCACTCCACATCTACTCTGCTTTTTAATTATTAAAGTTACATCGACCGTCTGCAACACCTCCAAGTTAAACAAGTAGTTAACATATTTTTCCCAGGCAAGCCGTGAATGCAATATCGATTTACTACCTCGTAACACGCATGATGTCATGTTAAAAAGTTTTATAGCTGTTTTTTACTCTGTTCTTCTGTATTTATTTATTTATGGCTGGGCCCAACCAATGACTTGAATTCTTAAAGCTGCACTATGTAACCTTTCTGGTCCAGCACCTGCTTGTGTCCATGAAGATATTCTAGGAAGATTGCTTTTGCTGGGTCCTTTTCTCCATGGGGATGTTCTTGCTTTCTCAGAAATGTTTCACAGTGTGGTTTTAAACCTTTCTATCATCATCAAGGAGACCAAAACAGGCTTTTACTGGTCAGATCTCTGGAAAGGCAATCCCACTAACAGTCACAATGCCTGGTTTTGTAGGTTTCCTGAGCGCTAAAGCCATCTGTGATTGAATAAATCTAAGGTAGAGCTGTTTAATGCCATACTGTGGAACATTCGAAGCAGAGCCCCCATAGAAACAGGAAGGTGACGGACGCCAACCGAAAATGTACAAAATGCACCTTTAACTAAAGGTGTTTTTACTTAGACTTAGACAAACTTTATTGTTCCACCAGGGAATTTTTTTGTTTTAGGTACAGTAGCTAAAATATAATATATAACAGAGGGTAAAAAAGGAAAGAAAGGAAAAGAAGTAGATGAAAATGAGGGAAAAAATATAGATGGAATAGCAACCAAAGAGCAATAGACCAGTGTCAGATGAGACATAATTATATACATAAAAATAAAATAAGATAAGACTTTATTGATCTCACATAGGAGAAATTTACTTGCCACAGTAGCTCCAGGCAGAGACAGTTTGAACAAGAAAGAAAGTGCATGCAGGCAAGAATAAAATAAAAAAGTAATAATAATAAAAACAGTAACAAGGAGAATATGGAAAAAATATTGCACGTTTGGACTATATAGTAGAGTTATACAGTCTGATGACGGTGGGGATGAAGGATCTGCGAGATAATAAATGTATATGTACAAATCAGAATAAAAAAAATAGAAGTCAAATATAAAAATACTAAAATAATATCAAGTAAGATGTACAATACCAGCTATATACAGTTGTAGGGAGTATTCTATTATCTATTGCACAAGGGTGAGTTGTTGTACAGTTGTAGGGAGTATTATAGTATGAATGTAGTCCTGTATCTCGCTGTTTGAGCGGAGCTGTAGGAGCCTGTTGGAGAATGACACAAATGAAACAATGCTCATTCACAATGAAACAAAACTGAAAAAAATATGTATTCTTTTGCATGACCCACCTCTCCACAAATGTGACCTGTAAACTGGCTTTATTAAATGTTCCTGCTAACTTACCTGACCTACTTTCGTGAGCTACAGAACCGGAGCAGAACTGGGCTCAGAGGACACGGTCAGCGGTAAGTCAGTGTTAATGGACGACACTGCTGAAGGGGACGCCAAACAGATTCACATAAAAAAAAAAAAAAAAAGTACTATCCCTTTAATACTCCCTTTAATACTGTATATAGCTGGAATTGTGCATCTTATTTGATATTGTATTTTATAATTTATTACTACTTTTCTATTTAATTCTGATTTGTACATACAGTGAACACTCTTCGCGGCCTCGCTGTTTCGCATATTTTTTTTTCTATTTTTTTTTTTTCTTTATAGTGTAAATTTTTTTTTATAGTGTAACAATGTGGTGTGCGTCCTGATTGGCTAAGAGACTAGACCAGGACTAAACGTGGACTAAACCAGGTCTAGACCAGAAGTAGACCAGGTCTGAACCAGGATTAAATCACTCTGTGCGGCTTTTGCGTTCGTTTGTGCGTGTTCGATTTGTGGCTCGGGTTGAGAGCACGCGGTCCGGGCGCCGCAGTTCTATCTCCCCGGTGTACACGCGGCCTCGCGCTGCATTTTCTCATATTTGTCTCTAGTTTAAACACTCAAACTTTCATAGATTTTCAACAAAATGTATTAATAGTGGCGTGGGGGGAGACACGTGCTGCTCTGTCACGGATTTGTCCACGATGAGGGGTTTATCGTGGACAAATCTGTGACAGAGCAGCACATGTCGGGGTCTCCAAGGGGTTGGTGTGCGTCTCGTCCTGGGACGTGGCAGTGCTCCTCGCGCCTCTGGCGGGGCTCTTGGAGCCGTATCTCCCCCCACGCCACTATTAATACATTTTGTTGAAAATCTATGAAAGTTTGAGTGTTTAAACTAGAGACAAATGTGAGAAAATGTTAATTCCAGTCTGAGAAAAGCGTATAATGTGTGTGGTGAGGCATTTACAGCCTTAAAACATGTAGAATAATTGTAAAATATAAAGTTGTCCTACTTCGCGGATTTCACTTATTGCGGGTTATTTTTGGAACCTAAACCCCGAGGGATACACGAGGGATTACTGTATACATTTATCATCATTATTTTTATATATATAATTATGTCTCATCTGACACTGCTATTTTTTCTTTTTACCCTTACCCTTTTTACCCTACCCATGTTATATATTATATTTGATGAGTGAGCCACTGTACCCAAAACAATTTCCCTTGTGGATCAATAAAGTTTGTCTAAGTCTAAGTTAGGGCTGAACGATCTATCGTTTTAGATCGACAATCGTGATCTCAGACAACACGATTTTGGAATCGTTAAAGTCACGTTTTTTTGCAGTGCTCCTAACTGACCCAGGTTTTGTTTCGTCAACTATTTCACACATGTATGCCACACCTCCCTGCCATGTCATCCATTTCAGAAATGGCTTCAGAATGGTTTGTTTTTAATAAATAGGACTAAACTTGAAATAAATGATTGACTTTAGTTTTTATTCTTGCATTATAATTATGGAATGTGCACTGAAACTTAATTTGAAAAAAAAACATGGATGAAATCAAAATCGCAATATCTGCCAGAAAAATTGCAGTTACATTTTTTCTTAAAATCGTTCAGGCCCTAGCCTGGTCTAAGTCTACGTCCACACGACAACGCTCCTGGATTTTTTAAATGCGCATCCACGTGTCGGATCAGTAAATATTCGCGTCCAGACTAAAACGGAGCGCTGAGTGAAAACGATGTAATACATTTGCCACACCGATATGTGGTGCTGTAAACAGGAAACAGCCAGAGCCACCGGAAACGCAATAGTACAAAGAGTGCATGCGCATAAAGTCCTTTCTCTTCTGCAAACAAGCATCGCGACATCTCCGTTTTCCAAAAGCTGGGTTTTGCTTGCTTGCTTGCAAAAAAATTCCAGGCAACACAACATCTCCATGGTGCATTCTTAAGCAGCCACTTTCTCTAATTCTACCACATTTAGGAGCATCTAATACACGGACGGGGAATCTAATCAAATCATTTTACTGGGAATTTTCAGGAGTCTTGCATCTATAGGTGAATGTGAGTCTATAAAGGACAGCCTGGGACAGCTTCAGTTTGTGAGCCGCTTAAAAGCCCAAAAGCCACGTCCCAGAACAAACGCTGAGCCTCCTGCTGTGCCTTTCCACCCACCACCCCTCTCTTTCTCTCTCTCACACACACACACACACACACACACACATGCACACGCACACACTCGCACGCACGCACACACACATCCTACAGCGCCCAGAGTAAATTTAACTGTCAGCCGTAAAACTTCTGACTATGGCCCGTGATCTTTTGGCCCCTTCTCACTTCCCCACCTCCCTTTCCCCGCTCTATGCAAAGTAGATGAGACAGTTTATCACCACTTCTAACAAATAAAGTAAAACATGTATTTAACTGTTCTACTCTTGTTTATCTAGAGTGACAAGGCAGCTAAAAGTTGCACAGACTTCCTTGAAAGTTTTCATCAGACCTGACAATTTATAGATATATTCATAGGTTTTAAGCAAACTATTCCTTCCTGATTTGTTTGCTTTCCCCATTCAAAAGACAAAAAACTGATTTAAATTGACTAATTGTTATGGCGATGGAGGACTGTTGCCATACCTTGAAATCATATGAATTAGCCAATTTAGTTTATTTCGTCACCTTATTTGAAGGTCTTCACTATGATTCTCCATTCTCCATTCAAAACACAAAAAAATGCTTCAAATTGCTTAATTGTCAAATAGTTTCAAGGTATGGCAACGGTAGGCCATTGCCATACCTTGAAACTATTTGAATTAGCCAATTTAGTTTATTTCGTCACCTTATTTGAAGGTCTTCGCTATGATCTTTCTCCATTCAAAACACAAAAAAATGTTTCAAATTGCTTAATTGCCATGGCGATGGAAGGCCGTTGCTATAGTCAAAGTCAAAATGTATTTTATTGTCAATTTACTATGTAACAGGCATTACACAGAGGACTGAAATTGCGTTTCATTAGACACCAAATGTGCAATTTAAACTAAAAACTAAAAACACGCACACACACACACAGCTACACTCATGGACATGAAGTGTATACAGACATCAACCATAAATAGATATAAGACATACAGGTAAACATATACGCTTCAACAATAAGGAAAGTTCGAGGTAGAATGAAATGTGCAATATGTAAGGTGCAATAAGTGAAGGTGCAATTTGTAAAGCGCAAGAGTGCTAAAATCAAAAACCATACCTTGAAACCATATGAATTAGCCAATTTAGTTTATTTTTCATAGAGCAGTTTCAATATCTTGTTTTTCTACATTTTATCAGTGGTTATATTTTTTTGAACACAACATACAGCAGCTAGTTCTTCCATAAACCCATCAGTATGTCTAATAAATATCCTTTCCAGTTCACTCCTCTGCTTGTCCAACGCTCCGCCCCTCTGTCCGTCTTAAGCCACGCCCCCTGATAAAACGGACTGACTGTGGGCCTCTGACACCACCTCCTCATCCCCGGCACAAAGACCCCCAGATGTGTGCCCCTCATTTACATTTCAAAAAGCCCTGTTTGCCACATGCACCCTTTCGCACTTTTACACCAAACTCCCAAACAAACCCAAACCCAAAGTCCACAAAACCACATTTCTGATTTGGGATCAGGTCTATTCTGTGATCACTGATTATTCAAGTCACAGTGAACTATGAACTTTGATTAATTAATTTCGGTATCCTGTTTATTCAGTGTTTTATGTTGCATTGTGTAACTTCTGACGGACCCTCCATCAGAAGTTACACAATGCACCTTTTTAATTAAAATGATCACTGATTTACTTTTATGGTTATTGATTATGAATGGTGGTTAGTTTCAGACAAAGTGTTTTTTTGATTTTACAATCATTTTGAGACAGAATGAAAAAGACGAAGCCCACGCAGTATGTTTGTGCCTCAAATACAATGGATAACACAGCTACGGTAGTCCGGTTTGAGTTCCTAACTACATAAAAGCATGGTAAGCTCGAGACGGACTTTACCCACAGAAACGTGCTGATGCTGACAGGTCTCTCAAATCTGCGGTTTTCAATATCTGGTTCGCATCCCACAGGTGAGCCCAGACCAGTCATATCGCTGCAGGCTCTTTGAAAAGTTAGCAACATGTGTTAGAATGTTCATCGTGGGGTCTAGACGCTGGTTTCAGTTTTCAGACTTATAATGTGTCCTTAACATTAGTGGAAGGTAATGAAGCACAAAAGTACAATTCTTAGGTATCTGTACTTCACTTAAAGGCAAATTAACGTTTTTTTTACAATCTGAGCCTTCTTTCGGCAATAAAACAAGTAGTTTTACTCACCCATAGCATTTTTCTGTCAACTGGAGCAGTATCGCAGAACTTATGTTGAGCCGTTCTGTTCTAGTAATGATCCCGTATCCGTTAACATGGGGCTCGTATCATATGCTCGGGGCATTACTTTGCGGTGTCCAAATAACACAAACTTTAGCACTTTTCAAATCATAGAAGCCCGATGTCTTAATGTAAGATTTCGTTTGAAGCAAAAGTGGCCTGTAATCCGAGATTTAGCCATAGTTTCGAGTAGATGCGCAGATTGCATGCGCGGATTGTGCTACCAGCTCCCGGGACCCAAACATGAAACGCAAAGCTGAAAACTATGGATAAAACTCGGATTACAGGCCACTTTTGCTTCAAACGAAATCTTACATTAAGACATCGGGCTTCTATGATTTGAAAAGTGCTAAAGTTTGTGTTATTTGGAGACCGCAAAGTAATGCCCCGAATACTCATGCTAACGGATACGCTACAACATAACTTTCTTCAAACAGCTCCAAATGACACGAACGTGATATGGGTGAGTCAAACGACTTGTTTTATTACCGAAAGAAGGCTCAGATTGTAAAATAACGTTACTTTTCCTTTAAGTACATTTTACTTTTACCTTATGACATTTGAGAGCAGGTATCTGTACTTTCTACTCCACTACATTTTAGATCCGGAGTTCATGTCCCAACCAAAAACCAAACCAAATAAATAGCTAGAGAAAATAACAAATCAATTGAATCACTTAAAATCCACTCAACTCATGATCAAAATCACCACATTTCATCCTTTAATTGTTCTTAAACTCTCACTCTCTGTCTTACTTGAGTAATCTTTTGCCCCAGTATCTGTTCTTTTACTTAAATGACAAAACTGACAAAAATTCATCCATCGCTGGTCCTCAAAGTATATTTAGACTTATCAAGGGGTCTGTGTTCCATGATATCTGTCAGAGGTGGGAGAAATAAACTGTCTACATGATAGAGTACTTTTATTTAATTCAGAATGGAGTAAAGAAAACGATTTAAAACCTGCCAAAACAGAAAAAGAAACAAGATTCTAACACTTTTTGTACAAAGTTTTGTATTTGCTTTTGTATGGCTGGGAATAGCAGGGCAAAAGTAAAAGTATCACGTAGTAAATGTATTAAAGTACTTAAAGTGTGAAAAAGTAAAAGTATTTCGCGCAGAATGAACTCTCACTTTACCCGTCTCCCACTCCCACCCCCATAAAAACATATAAGATAAGATAAGATAACATTTTATTGATCTCACATAAGAGAAATTCACTTGCCACATCAGCTCCAGGCAGTTTAGTGCAAAAATAAAGTTTGAACAAGAAAGTGCATGCAGACAAAATAAGTAAGTAAATAAGAGAATATAGAAAAAATTGAACATTTGGACTATATAGTGGAGTTATACAGTCTGATGGTAGTATCACTCGGATATCACTGTAAACACTTTAAAAAACTGCTGGTAAGAACTACTGTTGAACATTTATTTTTTATCTTTATTTTCATTGCACATTCTATTGCACATTTTACTGCACACTGCACATTTTTGGACATCTATAAATAGGCGTTTATTTATTCTTTGCACTGCTTTTAGATTCTGTCTTAGATCGTTTTTGTACTGTCTTTATATTGTATTTTGTACACTGTCTTTTTTGCACTGCTTGGCCAGGGAGAAACGGAATTTCGATTCACTGTACGTCGAACACATATGGAAGAACTGACAATAAAGCTGACTTTGAACTTTGATTTGAAGGTCTCGTAAGGCTTGATTTTGATACAGATTTGTGCTGAATTCAATAGTGTTTTTAGTTGTTTTTATTTGCATTCTGGTGTTTGCTTAAATTATGAATGCGTAAAAATTAAACCCCTCAGACTTTTCGGCAGGTCTCAGACAATAATAAAAAATACTTTTACCCCTCAGTCCAGTAATGTAATGCAGTAGAAAGTACAGATACCTGCTCTCAAATGTGGGTGGGATTCAATAAGTTTTCTTCTTCCCACTCCTTTTCGAACAAAAAAAACAAACAAATGTATTTGTATATTGGTTACATGTATTTATTTCCTTGTGTTGACCTGCTCGAAATGAATAAATAAATGAAATGAATGAAAAATGAAAATGTAGTGAAGTAAAAGTAAGCAAAGTTAAATTTAGCCTGGAAGTCAAACAACAGTTTCTAAGAGTGCAGACGTGTCAGCATTAAAGGCTTGACATGAGAAGGGGGTACAGGTATTGGGTAAGGAGTTTTAATTATTTTTTACTAATTGATGAAATGTATCACCGCCACTGTAAATATTATGAATTGCACCGTTTTTATGCTTTATGTTCATTGTTTGTAATGTTGTTTGTAATGTCTCAGGGACTGCAGATGGAAGTCTGGTACAAAGCATCATTGTCATTTTTTGTGATTAATGCTCCTGTACTTTGTCCCTGTCAAATAAATCAAATAAACTAAACTAAACTATGCAGTATCCACTGTAAAGTATACTTACGTAAAGCACAGATACCTAAAAAATGTACTTAAAGATCCCATGACATGGTACTTCTTGATGCTTTTATATGGCTCCTTAATGGTTCCCTAATACTGTAAATGAATCCTTCTTTAAAATCAACACTCAGTGCATGAGAAACAGAGATAAGCTGAGAAAGAGTAATTTTGCTCACTCTGAACACTCTATAATGGGCGTTGTTGCTTGAATGCAAATGAGGAGAAAAGAGCTGGCCAATAGTAGAGGGTGGGGGCGTGGCCAAACACTCCGCTCGCCGCTGTAGCTCACAGCTGATCCATTTCCTTGTTTTTGCACGGGGGGAGAGATTTGAAGCGTTCCATTGAAAAATAAACACATTTCCACATAAAATAAAATTAAACCACTGCTGTTCAAAGGTCCAGAGGCTCAGATAAAGGACTTCCGAGCCTAGAAACACTCGGACGTGCCTCCAGGCAAATAAAAAAACGCATTTCGCATTGCCTAGCGCATTCGCAGTCCAAACTCTCTGGGCGTGATTTACAGAGACGCTGAGTTCAGACAGACGGGGGGTGGAGCTGCATTTGCATTTCTTTTTTCGATCTGACCTTAATAAAGTGCCTTGTTCAAACTCGCCCGTTTGAGCTCCGATTTTTTGTAACGCAGAAAAGGATCGCAAATGCTCAGTTTAGACATTTCACAACTTTTAACCATGGGGGAAGGGGCCTAAACAGGGTAGGGGAGCTCACATTAACGTTCAAAAACCTCAAAAAGTGAAAATTTCATGCCATGGGACCTTTAAGCATGGTACTTTACTACTTTTACTTTGTTACTTTCCACGACAGGACCAGAGCCACAGACAGCAGTCACTGAATACAAAACCAAACCAGCAGCCACTCACGTTACACTGATTTACACTGCGCAGCTTTAATCTTACTTTGAAACGTATTACGGCGGGAGGAGGTGGAGCAGAGCCAGCCCGTGCAGACTGTAATGAAAAAGGAACATGCATGTTGGTTGTTTTAAATCATACTTTTAATTTGATGGAGAGCAGTAAATGGTCTGGGCTCTATTACAGACACAGCCACAGGAGCAGGGCTCTCCTCCACAGATGTGCGCTCCCAGTCTGGACAAAGAGCTGCTTGAACACTCCCTCCACCGCCAGATGTGAGGCCCTTCCACAGCAGACACACATGCTATAGGTGAGCTCACAAAAAAAGAGATCACCGAGCTTTCAACTGTGTAACTTTTTGTTTGGGGTTCCGTCACCTGCGTTTTTTTCTATCGCTTTGTCTCGAATGTTCCAAAGTATGACATTAAACAGCTCTACTTTCGATTTTTGTTCAACAGAAACAACTCAATTCATATTTTTTCCTAGCTGTTTTTCTTTGTATATTATTGTTTGCTCTAAAATAAACTTTACATTAGGTCTCATACGATAGAAAAACGTTTCAGTCCTGTTCAAAAATGTAGTGGAGTGGAAAGTACAGATACCTGCTGTCAAATATAGTGAAGTAAAAGTAAAAAGTATCCACTATAAAATCTACTTACAGATAAATACCTGCCTACAGTACTTTACATCTTTCACTTTGTTAAATTCTGCCACTGGGTTTCAACAAGCACAAACCTGAGAGTCTGAGAGTTTAAAGGGAGATTAAGTCAGCGCTGAATTATCATTTTAGTTGGCACATTTTTAAATAAACAATGTGCAGGCCTAGGTTTTAGTTAGAGGAGATAGGAAGGTAGGTTCAGTAGAAGCAGAAATGTTTAAAAAAGAAAAATGAATAAATGTAGTGTGTGGATCCAGTTAAGTACATAAGATAAGATAAGATTTTATTGATCTCACACAGGAGAAATTTACTTGCCACAGTAGCTCCAGGCAGGGACAGTTTGAACAGGAAAGAAAAGTGCATGCAGGCAAGAATGGAATAAAATAAGTAATAAAATAAGTAATAATAAAATAAGTAATAATAATAAAACAGTAACTATGAGGTATGGAAAAAAAATTGCACGTTTGGCCTATATACATGGTCTGATTTATGGAATTATGTGTCATTTTTAAATACTAAGTAGAAAAGTAAGGCTGTGAAATATGACAAGAAAAATGAAGAAGAAAAAAAGACGGTCAAACGTTTTAATTTGAGTTTGAATTCTGTTTTACTGACAGATCTAGACATTAGAAGTGACTAAATCTTACAATATGATTAATCATACAGCCCTACTTAAAGGTGTGCTGTGTAACTTTTCAGTTGGGGGTCCATCACCTTTTTGTTTCTGTGGATATATCTATTCCACAAACAGATCTACATTACATTTATCCAGTTGCATGTGGTTTTATAGCTCCAAAATACCTAGAAAAACAGGCATTCTGACTGTGCCGGGGTCGCCTCTCCGCAGATGTGACCTGTAACTTGGTCTGGTTTGTTCTCCATGAAGATAGAAAGGTTTAATACCAAACTGTGAAATATTCCAGACAAAGCAATAACAAATCTATGACAAACAGGCGGTCAAACTTTACTTTTTGCAGTAGTAGATCAAGTCAACAAAAATATTTCAACACAAGCAGCCTTGGCGCGAAGCACGTTTTACTGAGAAATGCCATTCGATCATACTGTCAAATGCAGTGGCTGTAATAAGCACAGATCCCCTGAGGCCGACTGACAGACTTGGCTTCACTTCTGTGCTTACCAAATGCACACAAACACAATTCCACTTAAGCATACATTTACACCGTTTACACATTTAAGCATACATTTACACTGGCTGGGTGTATCAGCACAAAGACAGTAATTACTATATTGACTTTAATGTGAAGGCCTGAACAGCATGTTTGCAAAAAGCTTACAAACACAAGTGGATATGGAGCATAGACTGTATAAAGAAGTGGACTAAGCGAGTGTGACATTTTTTTAAATATCCCATGACATGGTACTTCTTGATGCTTTTATATGGCTCCTTAATGGTTCCCTAATACTGTAAATGAATCCTTCTTCAAAATCAACACTCAGAGATAAGATGAGAAAGAGTCATAAATATCCCTCTCAAACACTTTATTCTGGGCGTTGTTGCTTGAATGCAAATGAGGAGAAAAGAGCTGGCCTATAGTAGAGCGTGGGGGCGTGGCCAAACTCTCCGCTCTCGCTCTGAGCCCTCAGCTGATCCATTTCCTTGTTTTTGCACGGGGGGAGAGATTTGAAGCGTTCCATTGAAAAATAAACACATTTCCACAGAAAATAAAATTAAACCACTGCTGTTCAAAGGTCCAGAGGCTCAGATAAAGGACTTCCGAGCCTAGAAACACTCGGACGTGCCTCCAGGCAAATAAAAACACGCATTTCGCATTGCCTAGCACATTCGCAGTCCAAACTCTCTGATTTACAGAGACGCTGAGTACAGACAGACAGGGGTGGAACTGCATTTGCATTTCTTTTTTCGATCTGACGTCAATAAGGTGCCTTGTTCAAAATCGCCCGTTTGAGCTCTGATTTTTTGTAACACAGAAAAGGATCGCAAATGCTCAGTTTAGACATTTCGCAACTTTTAACCATGGGGGGGGGGGCCTAAACAGGGTAGGGGAGCTCACATTAACGTTCAAAAACCTCAGAAAGTGAAAATTTCATGCCATGGGACCTTTAACAAAGAAAATAGCTAAATAAAAACCCCAAGATCAAGATCATGACCGATATTAACCGATATCGATATATATATATATTTTTTTAATTCTGAGATAACATTTTATACAGACTGAAAATCATGCAAAAAGCAAGGATGATAAATCACCATGTCACTCTTAATCTGCATTCAGCCATACTCGAGAGTCTATTTTTAGGTCTATTTTTAAATTATTTAAGCCATTATTTATTATCTTGTTTTATTGCATGCTACTTTTTCCTGCTGTTCTTGATCTGTGCGTTGCAACACTGAAATTTCCCCACTGTGGGACTAATAAAGGCATATCTTATCTTATTTCACATGGCTTCCATATCACCACATATACTTCAGGTTTGGGGGCCATTTTGTGTATTGCCAAGAAAAGGAACTGCAACACATTTTGTCGAATTACAATAAACTTAAACATGGACAGATACAAGATAAACACGTTTTATAACCAAGATCCCTGTACAGCTCGACCTTATTAAGGACAGCTCCCAGTGCTCTGCCTGAAGTGTGATAGAACTTTTATTTGTTTTTCAAAGCAAGGTATTTATAGTACGGACAAATATCGGTCGTTAATATCGGCCCAGTTTTACACATCGGGCTGATACCGATATGTTACAATTTTGTTAATATTGGCCGATACCAATGTTAATGCCGATATATTCTGCATCCCTGGTAGAGTTAATATGAAAATACAGTATAATATGAACGTTTTAAGACCAAGGCTCACTGCAGCAGTTATAGAGAGAGGGGCCACAATATTCCAGTGAAAGTCATTGTGAGCCAAGGTCAGAAGGAGCCGGAAGTGCCAGCATGCTCATTTCCTATATGGAATGCGTCCGTTTATATATACGGTCTATAATCTGGAGCTGTATCCAGTCTCCCTGATTTCAGATGGCTTGATGACTGACAGGTGGATTAACCAATTAGAAAGACACGTTCTCTGTTCGCGTCAAAAAGAAACACCTTCTTACACATAAAAAGGAGAAAAATCTACATAAACCACAGTATGGCATTAGACCGCCAGTTTTATGTGTGAAAACATCCATTATGGCCCTGAATTAGCCTGGGAATTCCCAGGCCGCTTCCGTTCGTTTCGAACTGGAAGGCGGCCTGGCAACTCGTCCAAGCGAGAGTCCCAGATTTAGGGCCCCAATCAGAGAGCGGGGGAGGGGTGGAAAGACGGTGACGCGTACTACATGACAAACGGAAGCTTGTAGTTTGAACTGACAACTGACATGATTGGCTATGGACTTACGTATACGCTCAATGATAGACATTCATAACGCCCAATAAACGGCCATTGGCAATCGCTAACCACACCTCCGCTATGGGATTTTTCGAAGCGAGCTTCCAGACCCATATCTCACTTGTGATATGGTCAGGTGTTAACCAGACTAGCCCTGAATGGCTATGCTAAAGACACTCCACTCCCACTGCATATTGAATAGGCTTACCTAACTAACAGAAGCTGAAAACAAGTAGGTGTGGTAGTTTCAAAGTAATATCATTGTAGTTAGCGCCTCCCTTCAGGCAGATATAAGGCAGTGTCCACCAGCGTCTGTCCAGAACTGAAGAAGCAGCTTGGATCAGCTGTGAAATGTATTCGACCAAATAAACTTCTGTCCAGTTGACAAATTGAATTTCTCCTTTTGCCATTGCGGATTTTTGCAGAATCAACAATCAAAGCACCAAACTATTACTTATTTCAGGTACACAAAGTTGTATATTTTGTTCTCAGTGTTACGAGAATGTTTAAAAAGAGATGTCTTCCTCATTTGAGAGACACGTGCTGCAAATGATTGTCTCATTGGATCATCTCAAATTTAGACAGAGGTTTTTCACGTTCTGTGGTCCAACTCCAGACCCTTCTGGATTCAAACAGAATGTAGAAGGGTCTGGCTGGTCAGGCAAGAGCTGAAAGAAGTGAGTGCACCAATTACTCAGACTTGATAATGTCTTTCGCTCACTGGCTTTGCTCTTCCAAACCTGTAAAGAAACAGCTCAGCACAGTTCGTCCCCAGCTATTTCTACCTGAACGCTCCAACAGAACAGTCCCACATAAAACTTGGTCGGGAGTATTAGGACTAGGAAACATCTCCACGACAAACAACTGCCAGAGCCTATTTACACTGGAAGTGAAAGGCAACTACAGCACTGAGCAGCCAAATGAACCATCGGCCAACAGTGTGTGCCGTATGATGGAGCATGACGTTAACAGGCTTGTCTAGTGTTACAGGAGATTTGCAGATAATGAACAAGAGAGGACTGGAAAATGAAGGGGGAAAAAACACACACATTTTCATCAGTAACAGAATCATAAGCCTGGATTAGACTGTGTGTGGGGCTAAAGCAGTTAATAAGATACGAGCTAGAAATCGAGTCAGTGAATCGATGCTTCCTCTGAATCACAAGTGAGCTTAAAATTAGATAAGATTTTTACAGGAAGTGGTAATGGCAATGACCAGAGGTGATTGCATCAAGTATAAAGCAGATACAGATTTCACTTTTCAGATCAGTGAGCGTTTGATCTGGCGAACTGGTCAAGATAACTTTTTGGTTGGGGGCGTTTCTGTGGTTACGTCATTGCTCTGCCTGGAATGTTCCACGGTATGACATTAAGCAGCTCTACCTTACATTTATTAAATTACAGCTGGTTTTATAGCTCGGAAATACTTAGAAAAACAGGCATTCTGACTATGAGCGGGGTTGCCTCTCCATAGATTTGACCAGTAACTTGGTTTAATACCATACTGTGAAACAATCTAGACATTCTACACATGCAAAGCACCTTTAACAAAAAGAAAAAAGTCCAGAATCTCTGTTCTTCTGTACATTCATGGTATGTTTTTGCAATGACTGTTTTTACAGGGGGTCCTCGGGTTACGACGTTGATCCGTTCTTAAGACGCGTCGTAACCCGAATTTCGTCGTAAGTCGGATTTTGCCTTTGATCTTCCAACCAAAGCACCAATAACCTTTCCATCTCAATAATTAGACCACTACGCTGCTTGGTCATCACTGCCGCTTTCATAGGAGCAGATCAGAGCCCACATCAGGTACTTCCGCCCACATTGGGCACGCACATGAGGCCGTCTTCTTCTCCCTACAATCACAACAAAGCGTATTCTTGCGCCGTGCGCCGTTCGCGTTTGTTTACATCTCTTACCACGCTAAACCGCGCAAGACGGAATGCCGCGTAATATATATATATATTTTTTAATGGGGGCGCGTTCGTAACCACGAAACGTCGTAACCCAAGACCGTCGTAACCCGAGGACCCCCTGTATATTAAAGTAAATGCTGCAATAAGAAAGTAAGTTTATGGGCCTGTCATGATAATTATAATATTGACTTCAATATATTATCAATGGAACAATCATTTTGGAGGTCTAGTATTTATCGTGGTCACTTTTTCTTTGTACATTTTGGGTTATTCTATCTGCAATAAGATAAGACTTGAGCTGTAGAAGGGGGAATATTTTAACTAAAATTACACAAAGTAATTACTTAAAGGCAAAGTAACGTTATTTTACAATCTGAGCCTTCTTTCGGTAATAAAAACAAGTCGTTTGACTCACCCATATCACGTTCGTGTCATTTGGAGCTGTTTGAAGAAAGTTATGTTGTAGCGTAACCATTAGCATTTGTTTTCGGGGCATTACTTTGCGGTGTCCAAATAACACAAACTTTAGCACTTTTCAAATCATAGAAGCCCGATGTCTTAATGTAAGAAATCGTTTGAAGCAAAAGTGGCCTGTAATCCGAGATTTATCCATAGTTTTCAGCTTTGCGTTTCATGTTTGGGTCCCGGGAGCAGTCCGCGCATGCGCACTGGCGTCCTCATCTACTCGAAACTATGGCTAAATCTCGGATTACAGGCCACTTTTGCTTCAACGAAATCTTACATTAAGACATCGGGCTTCTATGATTTGAAAAGTGCTAAAGTTTGTGTTATTTGGACACCGCAAAGTAATGCCCCGAGCAAATGATACAGCACCATGTTAAAAGATACGGGATCATTACTAGAACAGAACGGCTCAACATAAGTTCTGCGATACTGCTCCAATTGACAGAAAAATGCTATGGGTGAGTAAAACTACTTGTTTTATTGCCGAAAGAAGGCTCAGATTGTAAAAAAAACGTTAATTTGCCTTTAAAAGGTACATTGTGTAACTTCTCTGGTGGAGGGTCCGTCAAATGCTTTTCTCCATGGAGATGTTATTGCTTTGTCTGACATTAAACCTTTCTATCTCCATGGAGACCAAGCCAGACCAAGCTATAGGTTGGATCTGTGGAGATTCCATTCCAGGCAGAGCAATAACGTATCCATAGAAACAAGCAGGTGATGGACCCAAGTGTTGGATTGAAGTCTTGTATTTATACATCTCAACAATATTTAACAATATCTTACATTTATAATACTTTTTGGGGGGGATATTCGTATATATTTCCTTCAGTAATAAATCTCACTTCAAAATTTCTTTCTGTGACAGGTCTAAAGATCGCAATAACATTTCACAAAGCTCTTTTTAATTTCCACCGCTGAGTGCACCATCAGCATAGGTGAGAAAAACATAGAGCACTGAACTTAAGGAAAAACAGCCTTCACATTTGCCATTCATTTAAACTCCAACACAAAGAAGCTTAACAGCACAAATCACGCTGAAATGCCACTTACGGCGCTGTCACTTTTTCCATTTTAGAAAACTGTATACAAATCAACTCCCAGATTGAGACATGCCCCAATCCCGCGGTAATCTGCTTATTGAGAACATCTTTGGGGGGTTTGAGATGTGATCAGAGATGGAACGATAGATCAGCGATAGATATATCCGGATTAAGGATTATTAGAGGAAATTATATCACAAAAAGAGTATAAAAGATGTTACTTAAAGGAAAAGTAACGTTATTTTACAATCTGAGCCTTCTTTCGGTAATAAAACAAGTCGTTTGACTCACCCATAGCACGTTGGTGTCATTTGGAGCTGTTTGGTAAAAGTCATGTTGTAGCGTATCCGTTAGCGTGAGTACTCGGGGCATTACTTTGCGGTCTCCAAATAACACAAACTTTAGCACTTTTCAAATCATAGAAGCCCGATGTCTTAATCTACGATTTCGTTTGAAGCAAAAGTGGCCTGTAATCCGAGATTTAGCCATAGTTTCGAGTAGATGAGGACGCCAGTGCGCATGCGCGGACTGTGCTCTGAGCTCCCGGGACCCAAACATGAAACGCAAAGCTGAAAACTATGGATAAATCTCGGATTACAGGCCACTTTTGCTTCAAACGAAATCTTACATTAAGACATCAGGCTTCTATGATTTGAAAAGTGCTAAAGTTTGTGTTATTTGGAGACCGCAAAGTAATGCCCCGAGTACTCACGCTAACGGATACGCTACAACATAACTTTTATCAAACAGCTCCAAATGACACCAACGTGCTATGGGTGAGTCAAACGACTTGTTTTATTACCGAAAGAAGGCTCAGATTGTAAAATAACGTTACTTTTCCTTTAAAAGGTGCACGGTGTAACTTTATGGATGGGGGTCCGTCACCTGCTCGTTTCTATGGATACGTCATTGCTCTGCCTGGATGTTCCACAGTGTGACATTAAACAGCTCTACCTTACATATATTCAATTACAGGTGATTTTATAGCTTGAAAATACCTAGAAAACAGGCATTCTGACTGACGAGGTTGCCTCTCCACAGATCTGACCTGTAACTTGGTAAGGCTTGGTCTCCATGAGGTTAGAAAGGTTTGATGTCATAATATGAAACATTCCAGACAAAGCAGTAATATCTCCATGAAGAAAAGCATTTGATGGACATAGAAAAGAAAAGTTTTTGGTCAGAAAAGTTACACAATGCACCTTTAATGTAATTTTTTTTTTGATCATGTAAAGTAGGGGTGTGCAAAAATATTGAAATATATTATATAATCTATCGTATTGTGAGCCATCTCTTGTTAGCGATGTTGCGATTCCCAGCTTTACCGTACAGTAAAGTCACAACTACAGTTTATTCAATGTAACTACCAGACTGTAAATTTACATATATACTTTTTTACACAAGTAGAAAGTAGCTTTTGTAGAAAATATCTTGTTTTTGTATATTAAAAAAGTACAAAAATATATGGGCCCATCGACTGTCAGCTGGCCGAATCATAAGGTTGTAAAGTTTCGAAAATGCCAGCGGGTCAATGTGAAATGATGGAGCTAATTTAAGTTTCTTGTGGATTATAATTTCCAAAGGGCAAATCTCCAATAATTTAGATTCAAACGACTGCAGTGATGTCCCTTCAGTGTGTGTTCTGTGGCTCTTCGGGCGGCTGCTGTAGTGAGACCACTGCTTCAAATGTTAAAGTCAAGTCAAGTATTACTGACTCTGAACTCAACAGGCCCATTTTTGAAGATTTGATCTCTGTCACTTTTCTATTACAGCTCAGTCTATCCATTGATTTCAGAGTTACAGAGACGATATAGGTAAATACAAACCTCTTACTTCTTAACTCTGATATGCTGTATTTATATTACTATTTTTCTTTTTCTTTTTTACCTTACTTGTACATATACAGTCTCTTGCTATTTTATATTTAGAAGTTATTAATACCATGTTTATATTTTTTACACTTTGTTATTATAATATATTGTGAGGTGTGATCTACTGTGTCCAAGTTATTTCTCTTGTGGATCAATAAAGTTTGTCTAAATCTAAATGGATATAGCTAAACCCGCTAGCCGCCACATTTAAGATAAGAAGTGAGCATGAGGGCGCTTCCGGTTCCATCGACTCTGGCTCCAATTAACTTTACAATGAAAAATTGTCTCTCTAACTGCCGCAATGAGCCTCGTTATTTCGGTCTTAAAGGTCCCATGGCATGAAATTTTCACTTTCTGAGGTTTTTGAATGTTAATGTGAGCTCCCCTACCCTGTTTAGCCCCCCCATGGTTAAAAGTTGTGAAATGTCTAAACTGAGCATTTGCGATCCTTTTCTGCGTTACAAAAAATCGGAGCTCAAACGGGCGAGTTTGAACAAGGCACCTTATTGACGTCAGATCGAAAAAAGAAATGCAAATGCAGTTCCACCCCCGTCTGTCTGTACTCAGCGTCTCTGTAAATCACGCCCAGAGAGTTTGGACTGTGAATGCGCTAGCCAATGCGAAATGCGTTTTTTTATTTGCCTGGAGGAACGTCCGAGTGTTTCTAGGCTCGGAAGTCCTTTATCTGAGCCTCTGGACCTTTGAACAGCAGTGGTTTAATTTTATTTTATGTGGAAATGTGTTTATTTTTCAATGGAACACTTCAAATCTCTCCCCCTGTGCAAAAACAAGGAAATGGATCAGCTGTGAGCTACAGCGGAGAGCGGAGCGTTTGGCCACGCCCCCACCCTCTACTATTGGCCAGCTCTTTTCTCCTCATTTGCATTCAAGCAACAACTCCCATTATAGTGTTCAGAGTGAGAAAAATTACTCTTTCTCATCTTATCTCTGTTTCTCATGCACTGAGTGTTGATTTTGAAGAAGGATTCATTTACAGTATTAGGGAACCATTAAGGAGCCATATAAAAGCATCAAGAAGTACCATGTCATGGGATCTTTAAAATGTTCTGAATAAACCGCTCTTCGTGATCCTGTTGTTTTTATTTAGCTATTTTTGTGAAGAAATTCCTATTCCTAATGTGGAACTCGGGTCTAAATTCACGCCAGTAACCGCTAGCCTCGATGAGCTTCATTTGACTGGAGCCGAACGCTACGGGTGACGTCGCACTCGCTTCGTCCGCTACTTCAGTTCCAAAATGAACTCCGCCTACCGTCTGCACACTGGTTGAGTAACGTTAAGTGGCAGAAATGCAATTATTCATATTAGCCGTGTAATTAATCACTTTTTAATTCAATCAAGATCGTAATTGTTTCACATTATAATGATAATCTTGGTGCTTTTCACTGAGAGGTCCACAGACAGTCAACCAGTAAAACCATACACGTGGTCTGGAGTCGAGCTCAGACTTTGGAGGAATTAATTGACATCTTTTGTGTTAAATTAAACACACTGTATGCATTTGTTTTGATAGAAAAAGTCTAATCATACAGGCTTTCTGCTGACAATTATGATGATTTATTTAAGTGCAAACAGCTTAATGACTATCTTCATCTGTAATGTATGTGTTTTAGATGAAAATGTAAAATGTTAAGGCCTGTCACTATAACAAAGTGCGATTTATAGCTGAAGTAAATATAGACATACATGATCATATTAAAAACAAGCCACAAAAAGTATTCTACATGTACAGTATTGTTAAATATTAATAAATACACGATGGAATGCCACGTTTTATTAGTTAGTTTAGTCTATAATGAGTCAAAGGAAAAAGTACTCATGACGAATCCTGCCCAGTCATGTATCAAACAATAAATCAATATAATAATTATTGTGACAGGTTGTTCCAGACCAGTGTGCTTCTCCTATACTATAAAGTCACACATGCACTACATCTCACATTATATTGTACAAAAGTAAAAGTATAATACTCATCGTACAATTTTTAGGTATCTGCGCTTTACCTAAGTACATTTTACAGTGGATACTTTTTACTTTTACTTCACGACAACTGAGAATATTTTAGATCTGGACTGAAAAGTAAAAAGTACTTTTCTTCTATGGTTTGAGACCTGCTGAGTTTATTTATTATAATTTCCGTCCAACCTTTGCGCAAACTAAATAGAGAAAAACAAAAACAGCTAGAAAAAAAATGAGAAATCAGCTCAATTCTTTATCAAAATCACTACATTTCATCTTTAATTGCTCTAAAAAATCTCGGCGAAACACTTACTTTTTACTCTTTGAGAACATTTTGAAACACGTGCATCAATACTTTTACTTTTACCTGTACTTCTTCAACTGCTCTGATATCGTACTGCATCTGCCACTGTAACCATGACTCATTTACACAAAGAAATCTCTGTCCAGTTTTATCCTGTTACACAAAGTTGTAGTAAAACCAACTAATGCCGTTAACATCTCCGAAGAGCTAAATTGTTTTTAAAAAAGCTGCACTGAAATCACATTTTCTCAAAGATAGTACTCGCTGCATTATCAAGGTCACAGCTGATGAAGAGAAGAAGATAAGGGCTCTTACACTGCACAGGAAATACAATTGTACTTAGGGTTGAGTCAAAACAGACCAGGCAGTTTCAGTACTGATAAGACACGAGCTCGCATCCACATCGCCAACACACACGTGAAAACGCGAGTACAATATTGAGTGGCAGTGACGATTTAGAAACAATACTGTACTTTCATAGAGATAAGACAAAAAGAAAGCATAGATTTTAGAGGAAATCCCTGGGTTACTATATCTCAGCAAAAGGTCACAGTAAGCAGCTAGAAAAATAAAGTATAAGTTGTAGTAATGGTAGTAAGTACTAGTTTTATGTAACCTATAATAATGTTTGTATAATGTGCTTAACTGTATGGTGAAAGCTAACATTACTTTGCAAGTGATGACAAACAAAAGTACATCATGTAGTTTAAATATCGTCAGGGGTAGGATTAAAATAACATGCTTCCTCCTATTTTTTTCTTGCTTTTCATTAAATATGCATGTTTAAAAATAGAGAATATATGTTGCGCTTTCTTAAATTTGAAAATTTTCAACATAAAGTAACTCTAACTCCATAATAACACTTTATTTTAAGATATTTTGAAGTACAGATGATGCGTCGACGTCACATCAAATTTAAACTAGGACTAAACTTTGGGTTAAACCTCAACCAGACCAAGACTAAACCAGGACTGTAACCAGAACAAAACAAGTCTACATCAGAACTGAACTGGACTCAGATCTGGACCAAGTGTGAAAATGTCCTCATATGTTTGAAATGGGCTTAGAGATTAGTTTTGAACTCCAATATTAATACAAAATTTAAATCGACCTGAAGCCGTTTAGTGGACACAACTTCAATTTCAAGTCACCTTCTCGACCAGGACAATAAACTCAAACACTCTCATAAGGCAAACATCGATTAAGGGAGTTAAAATCACCAACATCCCAAAGAAATAAGGCAAAACTTAACAAGTAACAAGTGCTACAGGACAGTTTGCGAAAGCCAGAAGCCCCGCAATGAGCGTTTTCCCAAACAAACTAGCCATGACAAATGAATGCGTTCCTTGATCTGAACAGCAGGCTTACTTAAAACTGAAAACCACAGCTTGTACTAATAGATGCTATCATTGCACGTTTGGATCATTTGAAATAGGGCTGCTTACTTTACGATGGAATAGAAATTGTTGCGTATCAAAATTCTGCAATTATTTAACTAGCAGAATCTCTAATATCTATTTAATGGCAAAAACACTCACAAAACACTAGAGATCAGACCTCTATAAAGCACAAAGTAGTTCTGAAATTCTTCAATTCACGGTCAATCTAATCACAAATATGAACGCTTCTGGACATGTTTAAAAAAAAAAACAACGCACCGTGAACTGAATACTGATTTGAAAAGATAAACCGCGAATGGAATCGCAGAGAAATGCCAGAAAAATTTGGAATCAGATTGAGTTTCAGTGTTGAGCAACCTAAATTCAAAGCCAGCAGTAAATAAAGAAGAGGAGCGCGCCGTATGAAGTAAAAGTAGTAGTAGACAGCCGTGGGTGAGCCGCGCAGACTGACCACATATAAACTATCTGAGCGAGGCCTTCCTTCTAATGTAATTAAGTGGCAAGTAAAAATAAACCAAAGACCGAAGTCAAATAAAACAGTCAAATCTGTCGCAATATGGAAAAGTGGGACAGCGGAGACTAGACACCTGTTATCATCTCAGGAAGAATACAAACGCACAGTCTCAGTGTTTTGTCTAAAGCTCTCATGTGAGCAAATGAATCACTATACTTCACCTGATCTGGCAACGCAATAATAACTTCAGGTTTCTTTAGTTTAATTTCTTTACATTCCCACTGACAAAACTCAGCTCTACCTGCAAGAACTGACAACTTTGTACATAAACATTTACATAATTATGCCTTATTTGACCCTCATGCTATTTTCCTTATTTATTTTTTAGACTTAGACAAACATTTTTTTTAGACTTTAGGTTTTTTTTAGACGTTTTAGATACTTTACTTAAAAACTTTACTTTTTTAGACTTGGACAAACTTTTTTTTTAGCTTCTACTGTTAAAAATGTATCTTTTTTCCTCTTTGTTATTCAAATAATTTCACCGGTGGATCAGTAAAATTTGTCTACAAGTCGAAGTCTAAGCATAACAACTTTGAGACTGATTCATTTAAAGATAAACTTACATTTTTACATTTTTAATTTTAAAGATCATTAAAAAGAAACTCCCAAAACACTGCTGTAAATGTGAAATATTAAACTAAAAAAATTAAAACTTGAGCTACAATAAATAAACAGCAGAATGGGACACTTTAGTAGTTACTTTGAATTTAAAATTCAAGTTATTTACTCAACCTTCTACAACTCAGATCCATCAGAGCGTAGAAAAATGACAAAAGGTTTCCACTAGTACAAAGAAAAAGAATAAAGTAAATATTGACATTGCCATTTATTGATCTGCAAGTTGATATAGTCATTAAAGTAACTAAGTGTTCCGTGACTAAATTCTGAGATGGCTTAATCTTAATATTATATGTGGGAATTAAAATAAACAACACGCAATCAAATGTGACTTTTCCTGATCGTCTGCATACATCAACTACAAAAAAAACAAACCTTTCCCACCTTTCATATTACTTCATTTTCACTTATTTAGCCAGATTTCAGTTTTTGGTAGGTTATAGCTCAATGTTTTGTTGTCTAAAAAGAATAAAAATTGTAAAAACTAATTATATTATATGCAGTATTGTCTTAAACATATAGAAGTAACAACATTTTATTTGTATTTATGGGGTTTTTTTTCAGCAGAAACTAATGTATACACTAAAAATAATACAAATTTGGATCACTTATCGCTCATTATCAACTTGTGGTAAACACTGGAGCTGGTACAGTATATGCACTAACTGAGAAATCATTTTATAAAAACCTGACTGGAACAAAGCACGTACATATTCGACCCAAAAGTGTAAATATGGAAACGTCTCCATGAAACCCCAGCTCTCATTTCAAGCAAACAGAGAGGACAAATGCGAGGAAGCCCACAAAATGACTACCATTGTCAAACCGTCAATAAAACCAAACATCCCCGCTATCATCAATCGGCACAACTGTAGTCTCGCTCACAAACTTTCCCTCTCTTCTCAGATGTACCACAGACTCTCGACATATTGCGTCCATATGAGCCATGGCTGTCTCGGCGTTCAGACGGGAAAAACGCCACACACTATGGGGAGAAAAGTTTTACAGGCCGATGTTCACATTAGGAAGTCCTCAAACGTTCCTGACGTTTAATAGCGTCCGCGAACAAGGCTGTTATACAATCATATCAAGTGTCTACGAAATGAAAGAAACGCTCAAGTTTGGCCCCGTGCACAAAGCGGTGTTTTATAGGTACATGTTAAAATGATAGAAGTGTGTAACTAATGTGTGTTTCATGCGTAGTAAAAGGGTACGAGGAGGGCTTGATTGGACGACTTGAGTGACGAGTTCGTGTGGAAAAGGGCTGTGATTTTAAAGGGTTATATCATAAACTGAAAACATAATAAGTGTCAGTCAGGGAATGTGAAAGAAAATGTTCCACAAGAAATTTGAGAATTTTGTTAAATGTAAAAAGAAAGGGTACGATTTTTCTTTACGTTGTTAAACTTGTGGCCTAATCGTTGCTACTTGTTTGGCTTTGCATTTGGGAACGCTTTTACAGTTTTTAAGATAAGACTTCAGAGCCACTTAGGATGGAATCGCTTGTGTGTGAAATGAGCTCGGCCACTGTCACGTTTCAGCATCATCTCAGTTAACTAAAAGTTACTTTCAGAACAACAACAAAAACGTGTTAACAGATCTTATTCGGACCCCAAATTTGAGTATATGAGACTGCATTATATCAATATCTTTAGGCACATTTCTAAACTTTCTCCAAACTTTACTGGACTACTTTACTTTAGAACGTACAACTATATTTTCTGTAGGAAGAAAAAAAACAATTTAAAACTATTTTGACCACCTGCAAATTGACTTACCCAATTATCTTATAACAAATAATATAAATTTGATCATTTAGGTAATCTTGCAATTTTTTTCCCCATACCTCCTTGTTACTGTTTTATTATTATTACTTATTTTATTTTATTCTATTCTTGCCTACATGCACTTTTCTTTCTTGTCCAAACTGTCCCTGCCTGGAGCTACTGTGGCAAGTAAATTTCTCCTGTGTGAGATCAATAAAGTCTTATCTTATCTTAAAATAATGTGATATATAACGTGCAACCATGCAGAAATCATGCATCCAAATAATTTCCAATAAAGTTTGTCCAAGTCTAAGAAGCTGCTCTAACTTTCAGAATTGCTTAACTTAAAAGTTTCTCATGAAAGTAAGTAAAGTTCATCTGCTTTATAAAAAAAGTTGTCCCTGTGCAGTTGTCCCTCGGGCCTGGCAGGCTGGGGGTTATCAGTGAAACAGAAGTCCACTGGGTGCGTTTGTGTTTGTGCCCCAGAGCTGGAGCAGTGTGAAGGAGCATGTAAAAGACTTCCTTGCAGTGTGTGCCTTATTGTGCTGGATCCACATACTCCTCTCTCCCCACAGAGTTGTCATGCCTACCCGGCTCCCTTATCTCAAAGGAACATCACAGTTTCTTACCACCACAGGAGAGGAGGGGGGACTTTTCAAAACTTGAGTGGAAACGCAACTAGGTCTTCCCGGCATCACTCGAGAAAAGTTCAACAACAAGAAGCAACAAGCAATGCACACAAACAGCCAACCTCGTGCGTAACTGTCCTCTGCTTCCAAGTAGTTGTAAAGCGAAGGTTTTACGCCGATTCTTGCCCACCACGCGTTCTGCCCCCTAACAATGAAAGAGGTCCTAAAAAGCAGCGCCATATCTGACTCAAAAAACCCCTTTATTAACGCGTCTCTTTGAAGTGGACCAACGCTTTCCACCTCAAAGTTACGAGACAACTTCCTAACACGGCGTGCGTAATTCCACAAAGCGACAAAACTCAACACTAAGCCAGATAAGAAGTGTGCGTAAAAGTTCTCAATGAAAACCAAAGTGTGGAGCTAAAACTGCTTCGTTACACTCCAAAGTGCTCCGGCTTTTAGCAACTTGTAGCTCTAGGATGCCACTTTTCGGAATGGATGTTTAAAAACAAGAAAACTTTGTCAGACCTACTTGCAAACTGACTCCGCGTCCCTGCGCCGTGAACTGCGTTACACCAACTCTGCCGGGTTAGTTGTCCCCAGTAGCACCCCAATTTGTATTTGTGTTGCGTATGGGTGTCCTAACCTAAATGTAAATTGCCATGTGAATTCAAAGCGGCGCTGCTCTTTTTTCCTCCCCTCCCTCCCTCTCTGGCTCTCTCTCTCATTCAGCGGATCCCTCTTTTCCTTAGCGACGGGGCTCAGGCCGTTTTAGTTACATAAGGACGCAAACCGACTGCTGTCCGTCGTAAAAACCAACCCATCGGACGCGAACACTGCCTTATACTTCCCCCTAAACGCGCCAAGGATCAGGATGCCGTTTTCTTTCCCCGATTCTCATCCGTTTTCCCCCGTGCGCCATACGCTTCCCTTTGCGTCCACGCCGTGTTAACATTTGGACGGCACAATGAAAGCACCAAGCACGTTCACAGCGCTGGCACGGAGGAGTGTAAAGCCTAAAAGTGGCCGTGTTTTGTTTCAGTGCTTACCTGTTGATCAGATTGTACATTTGCGTCTTTTGCAGCGCGTTAAGATGGTGGATTGGCGCTGGGTCGCTGCCTGATGGCCGGGCTGCCTCGTCTCTTAGTGGGCTTTTTGTTTGTTGATGATGTCGGACGGGGTGACTGTGTCTTGGCCGCTTTTTCTTTGGTCTGAGAGGGAAGGAGAGATAGGCTAGTTAAGGCTTCAAGCTACACAGTCCTCACTAGTCACAAAGTAAGTGCAGGGAGATGGAAATGCGCTATATTCCGATGTACAGATTTGAGTTTGTTTAGATGGAACCCCGCGGCAGCTGGTGGTCTGGTATCATATTTGGGTTGGTGTTATCGCAGAGCAGTGACAGGACTTGCTTTGCATTACGTCAGAGGAGGAAGACACGGCAGCTCTATTAATATCAAGAAGCCATCCGAAGACTCACTCTTAAAGCGACACGCCGGGGCGATCGCGCGTGTTTACCGTGGTATTTACACGGGATCAAGTGCGCGGAGAACACCACGAGGACGCACGTTTAAAGAGACACATACCCCACTATATGAGGAGGAGTTTTTCCTTACTATGTTTGTAGATCAAACTGGACTTACTTAGACTTAGACAAACTTTATTGATCCACAAGGGAAACTGTTTTGGGTACAGTAGCTCACTCATCAAATATAATATATAATATATACCAGAGGGTAACAAAAAAGATGGAATAAGATAAGATAAGATAATCCTTTATTTGTCCCACAATGGGGAAATTGCAGTGTCACAACGCAAGTTTCAGAAACAGCAGGAAAATATGAGCATGCATCAAAATTAAGATAAATAATAATAAAAAGTATGTACAATCAACTAAAAAACACAACACTGTAAGGTTAAAAGGCACAGGAACGCTGCACAATAAATGTCTTTGATTCTGAGCAGTGAACAAACAGCAGTTAAAGTGACTCCAGTTCAGTAATATATAATATCACTACAATAAAGTGACTCAGATGATTGTGTACAGTGCAGTGATGGACAGTGGTTGTTACATAAATAGTAGCAGGTAAAGTGACTTTAAATAATACAGTGGTCCCTCGTTTATCGCGGGGGTTAGGTTCCAGAAATAACCCGTAATGAGTGAAATCCGCGAAGTAGGACAACTTTATATTTTACAATTATTATACATGTTTTAAGGCTGTAAACGCCTTAAAACACTGGAATTAACGTTTTCTCATTTCTTTCTCGTTTAAACACTCAAAACTTTCGTAGATTTTCGACAAAATGTATTAATAGTGAAGCGTGGGGGCTCCGCCGGGAGCCCCGCTGGGCGCGCGAGGGGAGCAGAGACATGAGTCACTGGATCCGCAGGAAGCACCACGCTCATCTAACGGCACTGCCACATCCCGGGACGCGCACCAACCTCTTGGAGAAGTGCGCGACCCGCACCCGCTCAACGTGGTCGAATCCGTGACAGAGCAGCATGACCGGCGCGAGGCCGGGGCTGCGAGCACGAGATCGAACCGCGGCGACCGGACCATGCCTCCCCCTCAGGACCGCGTCCTCGCAGTGCGAGCCACAAACCGAACACACAAATGAGGAGGATATAATTATAGTATTTTTATTACATTTTATTACTTATTTTTATTATATTGTTTACTTCTTCCCCTGCACTTTTTGCAACACTTTTTACCATGTACTATTATTGCTGCTATTATTACTTCTTGACTATCTTAGCGAGTCAATGGATTCTTCTGATCTTAAGCATTTCATTGCATTGTTGACCTTGTGTTGATCCTGCATATGACAAATACACAATCTTGAAACTTGAATCTTGAATCTTGGAAATAAAAAATGATAATAATTGTATATGTACAAATCAGAATGAAATAGAAAAGCAGTAATAAAGTATAAAATAAGATGTACAATCCCAGCTGTATACAGTTGTCTATTGCAGAAGGGTGAGTTGTTGTACAGCTGTATGGAGTATGGTATTACATGTTCATATTAGTGTAAATATAAATAGTAAAATGTTGACTAGGCCTACAACTACAAAGGCAACTTCAAAATTAGTGTCTATAAACTTTGTGGAGTCAAATGATGCTCCAGCATCTGGAAATAGAAACAAATCCTATGTGGATTATTTGTTAGACTTAGACTTAGACAAACTTTATTGATCCACAAGGGGAATTGTTTTGGGTACAGTAGCTCACTCATCAAATATAATAGGCTATATAATATATAACAGAGGGTAAAAAAAAACCTGCAAAAAAGCTTGGCCAAATTTAAGAAATAAACACTTAAATCTATTAGAAAATGACATAAAAGTAGTGAAATTATCTGTCCATGCAGCAAGACCATTTTACTTGTTATGTTAAAATAAACTACCTCCAGACTAGAATGAAGCAGTCTCAGAACTAGTAAGTAGATAATAAAACTGAAAACAAGATGAATAATCTGATATAAGTTTTAAAATCTTGAGAAATTTGCAGTGATGGAATAGCAACCAAAGAGCAATAGACCAGTGTCAGATGAGACATAATTATACACATTTTTAAAAAATGATAATAAATGTATATGTACAAATCAGAAAAGCAGTAATAAAGTATAAAATACAAGATCAGATAAGATGTCCAATCCCAGCTATATACAGTTGTAGGGAGTATTTTCTATTGCACAAGGGTGAGTTGCTGTACAGTTACAATCTTCAGGACTGGGTCAAGATTTATAGACTTTTAAACTTTAAATGTTCATATTAGTGTAAATATAAAAAGTAAAATGTTGACTATAGGCCTACAACAACAAAGGCAAATTTAAAAAAATGAGTGTCTATAAACTTTGTGGAGCCAAATGATGTTCCAACATCTGGAAAAAGAAACAAATCCTGTGTGGATTATTGTGTATGTGTGTATGAATTATCGTAAAATTAATAGAAAAGTTCTTATTCTAGATCCATGGTATGGTAGTGTAGGAGATTGGTGTGGAACCGATGGGACAAGGCGCAGGTTGGTAACCTGCTTAAATCAGTCCACCCCAGGGCAGTTATGGCTACATCAAGATCCTACATCAGGCCAGGTCTGGGGTGCAAAAGTGTGCAGTGAGTTTAAACGTTGAAACTGAAATGCACCTCAGTCAGTTTGTTCTGCACCTGGACCTGGACTGAATGTACAAAACAACAAATAATTCACTGGTTTTACTTTTATAGGCAAAGACAGTATAAAGAAGTGGACTAAGCGAGAGTGATGTCACTCATAGCACTCAGCTCCACTCTTAACTCGCGATGCTAACGGTTACAAGGGCGAATTTGGAGACAGGCTCCATATTATGAATAGGATTTTTTTTAAACAAGCAAAATAGTAAATAGTAAAAAAAAAAGTACATTTTAGAGTGGATACTTTTTACTTTTACTTCACTACATTTTAGATCTGAACTGAAAAGTTAAAAAGTACCTTGAAATATGTGACTTTTTAGCACATTTAATTTGAGTTTCCATCCCAGCTTTGAGCAAACTGTCAAAGAAATTATAAGATTATGTTCAAATATATTGTAAAACCACTGTTGGTCTGACTCACACACTATGATATCACACATGATATCAATATGACATCAGCACTTACGATAAAATGTCTTCCAGAAAGAGAAGCCCCTGATTCCTCATATCTTGTTTCAGTCACAAACTGTGTATGTTCCTATGATTCATGTGATCTGTGTGTCATGTGATTAACTCAATAAAAGCTGAAGTGACATTCTCATTGTTGGGAGACATTGGTGAACTGACTCAAAGGTGCTGTCAGTCTCTCTGTTCCCCCTTGCCGACAGTAAAACTTCAACCTGGTGTCACTGGTTGTTCTTTTAGTAATACTGTGGCAGTATTGAATCTGTAATCTAACTCTGACACAAACCAAATATATAAAAAAAAAGCTAGGAAAATGAAGAAATCAATTGCTACTTAAATGACACTTAAATGACACAGACACTGCTGCTTAAATTGACACTTAAATTACACTGACACTTACTTATTTACTTATTTGTCTTATATACAAGTTTACTGTACTTTTGCTATGGGTATATGTGATGTTTTAGTCATTGTGTTTATTGTCTTGTTTATCAGATGTTTTTTGTTCACTGTGGGCCTACAATTTCAAATCCTGTGTGTGCAACCTGTACATATGGTTTTTGACAATAAAGCTGACTTTGAACTTTGAAATTTTAATAGCTTAAAATCGGCTAAATGTTAATGTTCTAAAAAATGTCTGGAAAAACCTTTTTACTCTTTTAGTACATTTTTAAACAGGCACTTTAATAGTTTTACTTAAATAGATTTTTTTTGGTGATACTTTTACGTAAGTAACAAAATTGAGTACTTCATCCACCACTGCCATTGTGTGAAATAAAAAGGTGATTTAAGGTATCTTACATATTATCTTGGCTGGCATATCTCCAGTGTGTAACCTTTCCTCCCTCGGCCCCACACAGAGGGTCTAAAGGTAAGAGCTTTGTTACTCTCAAAGGCAACACTGCACCATCCAGACTAACTCTGCTGGTACCACAACCTCCCACAATGCACCTGGCTTTATACAAATACAGTTTAACTACAATTCAACCCACCTGCACCTGTTGCTGCACCAAAAGGCCTCAGTGAGTTCCATAATATGATTATTTAACATTCGCCCCCCCCTTAAAGGCCCATTTTACGCTATTTTCTGATTTGTGTTCTAATGTTGTTTCCTCATCACAGACATTCCCAGAGTTTTATTTTATTCACACATGTTTAACACATAAATCCTGCATATTTAAGCAGCTCTGTTCCACCTTGTGATGTCATGTGGTAACAGGAAGTGCTCCACTGTGCATTTAAACTCAGTATACCTTCACTAGAATCATTTGGATAATTTCACACCTGGAATTGCCCGTCTCTACTGAACTAAAGGTAAAAGGAGCTTGTTAACTACCGCTTCATGACATCACAAGGTGGAACAGAGCAATTTGAGCTTTGGAGATGTAGACAGACTAATAATAAAGAATTACTCGTACATGTGAATGAAACAAAACACAACTCCAAGTATGTTTTTGTGGAAATAACATTATAACATAGATTAAAGCTCACAAGAGTCCATTTTGTGTAATATAGGACCTTTAAAACAATGTCCTACTAACTAAGTATGTATTATGGGTATCACATTGATTTTATTGAAATCATCTGCGTCTTATAGTGCACAGTGACTTCAAACTATCTGAACATAACATTGCCAGTTATGTGCTACTTCTGACTAGAGATACACAGATCCATCTTTTTCTCTTTCATACTGATGTCTCTGATGATTACATTGACTGCTTTCTTACTTTTAATCTTCCAACACACATTCTCTGTAATGCCAAAATCATTTTCTTTGTAAAAATCCATGAACTGGGCTTTTTCTGGGCAGCACTCATTCTTTGATCAATTCAGTTTTCATGTTCATTGCCAACTTTCAGATGTGGCTTGACCTTCATAACAAAACAACAAGTTGAGAAAGTGAAGTGTGTAGAAAAGCATAGATGCAACCAGGCACGTTGATAGAAATGTGAGGGCCCGGGGCAAGGAGCTTCACGTGGGCCTCCCTCTTATGTAAATGAATAGGAAGGGGTCCAATGTGGCACTCAGCCTTAAAGATCCCATGACATGGTACTTCTTGATGCTTTTATATGGCTCCTTAATGGTTCCCTAATACTGTAAATGAATCCTTCTTCAAAATCAACACTCAGTGCATGAGAAACAGAGATAAGCTGAGAAAGAGTAATTTTTCTCACTCTGAACACTCTATAATGGGCGTTGTTGCTTGAATGCAAATTAGGAGAAAAGAGATGGCCAATAGTAGCGGGTGGGGGCGTGGCCAAACTCTCCCTCTCACTCTGAGCCCTCAGCTGATCCATTTCCTTGTTTTTGCACGGGGGAGAGATTTGAAGCGTTCCATTGAAAAATAAACACATTTCCACATAAAATAAAATTAAACCACTGCTGTTCAAAGGTCCAGAGGCTCAGATAAAGGACTTCCGAGCCTAGAAACACTCGGACGTGCCTCCAGGCAAATAAAAAAAAACGCATTTCGCATTGCCTAGCGCATTCGCAGTCCAAACTCTCTGGGCGTGATTTACAGAGACGCTGAGTACAGACAGACGGGGGTGGAACTGCATTTGCATTTCTTTTTTCGATCTGACGTCAATAAGGTGCCTTGTTCAAAATCGCCCGTTTGAGCTCCGATTTTTTGTAACGCAGAAAAGGATCGCAAATGCTCAGTTTAGACATTTCGCAACCTTTAACCATGGGGGCTAAACAGGGTAGGGGAGCTCACATTAATGTTCAAAAACCTCAGAAAGTGAAAATTTCATGCCATGGGACCTTTAAAAACACTGGGTTGCTTTTTACACATTTAAATTCAAACATTGTACATAAATAAACAAGAACCCCATTGCGCCTTGCGATGTTCGAACAGTCCTGCACGGTGTAAAGGTGCATTAACCTTGCTCACCTGCTTGTTTCCGTGGAGATGTTATTGTTTTGTCTGGAATGTCTCGGTATGGCATTAAACGCATCCATCTTGCAGTGACTCAATAACTTCTTTTATTTTTTATTTTTTTTAATTGAGCTTAAAATTCAGGTTTGCCTCTCCACAGATCTGACATGTAACTTGGCCCCATAGCGTCACCTGCTGCCTCCGTAGAGATAAATAACTGTAATGCCATACTGCGGAACATTCCAGGCAATATCTCTATGGAGAAAAGCGGTTTGACAGACGCTCCATCAGAAAGTTACACAGTACACCTTCAATGATCCAGGAAATCTAATAATAAAACAATGTTCTCTATATTTTAACAGTGACATATTTTAGATGAATGGGCCATGGTCATTCTAATAAATGTTTAATAGTCTGGTATAACCTTCCCCAAATAAAATAAAAAGTGCTTTCTACATGCCCATATACGTGAAGGACATGGGGAACTACAAAAAAATACTAGCACTTATCTCCTCTCCATACCTGTTCACATGACGAGGCGTTCAAGGACACTGCGTAAATCTAAGCATTTGATGAAAAGGCTTCAAAAAGACACTTCAAAAAACTAACTAAATAAATAAATAAAATTAAAGCTATCAAGAAAAATGTTATATCACACTGAATGGTTGCTTAAAAACTCACTATACTCCCACTAATGGTAATACCTGCTGCTAAATAATTTGCCAAACATTCACTATAGAGGTTTAAAGGTGCATTACGTAACATTTCTCGTGGAGGGTCCGTCGCCTGCTTGTCTCCATGGAGATGTTATTGCTTTACCTAGATGTTCCATAGTATGGCATTAAACACATCTGTCTAGCATTTATTCATTATGGGTTTCTATTACTCAAAAATACCATAGTTCTCTCTGCGAATAGGGTCGCCTCTCCACAGATCTGACCTGTAATGTAGCCTATAGTTGTCTCCCTTGAGATAGATAGGTTTAGGCTGCTTCCCATTACTCTGTCTTACCCCCTCCCCTTCCCCTTTATCTACGTCTTTGTCCTGCCCCTCAATACCGAGCTGAGAGGGCTCGGGGTACGAATGTTCCCCTAAGAAATGGGACACCACTCGATTACCGTTTGCATCATCATCTCTCACCTCTACCCAGAGGTGTGGACTCGAGTTATGTGACTTCGACTCGAGTCAGACTCGAGTCACGAATTTGATAACTTTAGACTCGACTCGACAAAATGTACAAACACTTGCAACTCGACTTGGACTTCAATATCAATAACTCGTGACTTCACTTGGACATAGGCCTTTTGACTTGTGATGACTTGCTACTAAAAAAAAACTCTACAAGTATGTTGATAAGGACCGCACTCGTTGTACTTGTAAATCTGCGAAAATGTATGCAAAGAGCATGTGCGCGCGACTTGCACAACATCCAATCACAGTAGATCTACGTTGCTTTCATTCGACCGCATCCAAGGCAAATTGCACAACAAATGATGCGGAAACAAGCATCCACGCCCCAGTTTGCAAAATGATGCCGAAGGTGATTTCGTTTGGTTATAAAAACTACGAAGTTGTCAACAAAAAACGAACAGCAATATGCAGAACGTGCGGGTCAAAGATTACAGACGGAGCTTCCACAACGTCCAATTTTGTTCGGCACCTGAAGCTGCACAAAGACTGAAATCACTGTCATAAGTTTTCGGACCTTTTTGTTCAGTATTTAGTAGAAACACCGCTTTGAGCTAATACAACCATGAGACTTTTTGGGAATATTATAACATGTATTTCACACCTGAATCCTTTCATTTTTTTCTAATGTTATTTGATATGGTGTAAAAAGGTAAAATGAATACAGATCTTGCAGACATTATATGATTGGTAGAAATTGTATTTCTTTGTAAAGGGGACTCAAAATGACTCGAAACTAAAATGCTAGGACTTTGGACTCGACTTGAGACTTGTGAGCTTTGACTTTGGACTTGACTCGGCACTTGGATACTCTTGACTCGGGACTTCACTCGGACTTGAGTGCAAAAGACTTACTTGGGACTTGCCCAGCAATGACTTTGTCCCACCTCTGCCTCTACCTGGCTGCTACGTCTACAGAGGCGACAACAGTTGACGCAAACAAACGTAAACCAATGTCAAGGATTATCGCGTGCCTCAGTTCGACAAAAAAACTAGCTTGTTTATGCATGAAAGTTCGATGAAAACGATAACGTCGGCTAAACAGACATCACTACAATTAAAACCACAACAACAGTTCACCAATTTAAAAAAAAATTTTTTTTGGTGCGGTTTGCTTTCACACTGCAGTTTTTCCCCAAGCGAACCAACATCTATAAACAAAACCACGTGTGCTGAGGTCGTTCAGCCATTGGACAGAAATGAGCCGTGTCAAAACGCTGTGTCCAAACATGTGAAGGACGAGAATCATGGCGTTACGTTCTGTTTTCAATCTTGCCTTAATGATATGGTTTGCTCAGTTTTTACAGTTTGCACAAATGTTTGAGCAGCATTGTGAGGTTTACACTATTGTACAATCAATTTCCAAACGACAAAGACACAGGGCAAGATGGCTACGGAGGACAGCGCTCATGTGCGCGCATCAAGTTCTGACTCTTGCTCTTCACACAAAACGTAAGTAAGCCTCGTAAGTTTCGCTTCGTTTCGTTTCGTAAGCCTCAGTTTCCCATAATGCTCGACATACGACAGGAGCTCATTAAGTACAAAAAGCCAACTTGTGTCGGATCGAGTCCGGTCTGCAGTCACACCTCAAACGAACCGCACCAGGATTCAAATGGAACTGTACCGAGACCCAGCTTTTTAGGTGGTCTCAGTTCGCTTGTTTGCTCCGGATCGAGATTTTTGGTTTTTATTCACACCAACCCAAAAGGTCTGAATCAAAGGAGCAAACGAACTCTGGTTTCGTTTTAAACAAACCAAACAAGGCAGGTGTGAAAACAACCTAAAAGTAACGTAGAACATAAGCGTCAAAATTGCAAACCATGCTAAACTGTTAATCGATAATTACAACTGCTGAAAATACATTTATGAGACTCCTTGGCTGGTCAATGTGATGCTGCCATCCTGATCCCAAAACCTGCCTGAGCTTGTAGGCGTACCCCTTCGTTCCAAGTCTGGTCGAGAACTTACTTTGTTTCAAGGGGTATGTAGCCCTCGGTCGTGGCCCTCGCCCTTGATCAAAATTAGAATCGGGACACCCCTTGCCCTCACATGAACGCGCAAAACCAAGGGGTAGGGGTAAGACGAAGGGGTAAGACAGAGAAATGGGACGTAGCCTTAATTTCTATTGTGGAACATTCTAGACAAAGCAATAACATCTCCATGAAGACAAGCAGGTGGCTGTCCCTCCACTAGAAAAGTTACATAGTGAAAGAAGCATTGAATTAAACAAATAAAAACAAAAATATAATTACTAATGGGAAGCTTGGAATGATCCTGTTCCGTGTTTCCTGGGTAAATGCCACATAGCTTGTACTTTATACACGATTTTGACGATAAATTGGCCATTCACTTCAGTTTTAGTTTGGCTCAATGGCGCCTAGAAGTCTTGTTAAATTAAAACAAATCTCCTTTTCTGTTCTTTATGTGCTAATTTTAATAAAGACATTTCCATTTTTCATTTTGTCCCCTTTACAAGACTCATAATTACATGTGAATTTTGAGAAACCAAAACTCCTACTTGGACCGTGGTAGGACAATGCCAGGGCCTTATCCAGTCTGAGTCACTACTACACCCAAACTTTTATATATTTTTCCACATTTGCTTCATTGTTTGTTGTCAGGGGTACTGTATTCAACTATACTGGTGTTCGCCAAAGAAAACTCATTATATTTTTAAGAAGTATTAAGAGTTATCCATAATCGTATACTGTAGATTCCCATTGGCATGAAACGCAGCGTTGGGTCCAAGAGGCGTCACTCTCTTCTAACAGCGATGATGATTAATGGCCAAGTATGGAGCACAAAAGCAGTATTTAAAGTTTTTTAAAAGTGGGTTTTAGTACAAAGGAGGTATTGTCTCTTTGCAACAAAAAACACATGACTCTGTAATGTGATTTTATAAGGTTTTCAAATGACTCAATCCATTATTATTTCAGACAAAACTGAAAAAAACATTTGGAATCTAAATACATATACAACCTGACATACTGTAATAATAATACATTTTATTTATAAAGCGCTCAAATACGCTGTACAGAAGGTAAAATCAGTAATAAAAACCAGTAAAAAAACAATAAACAATCAGACAAACATTAAACATTAAGAAACATTAAAAGCAGTTTTAAAAAAGTGAGTCTTGAGCAGTTTTTTGAAGGTGGGGAGGTCAGAGCAGTCACGGATAGGTCGTGGGAGTGAGTTCCAGAGGGTGGGGGCAGCAATGGAGAAAGCTCTGTCACCCCAGGTTCGGAGCTTGGTCCTGTAGGGGAGGGACAGGAGGTTGGCGTCGGAGGAACGGAGGGAGCGGGAAGGGGTGTGGCGGTGCAGGAGGTCAGAGAGGTATGATGGGGCCAGGTTATGGAGGGCTTTGTGGGTCAGGAGGAGGACTTTGAATTGGATGCGCTGAGGGATGGGGAGCCAGTGGAGATTTTGAAGGACAGGAGTGATGTGGTCTCGGGAGCAGGTGTGGGTGAGGAGGCGGGCAGCGGGTGAGGAGGCGGGCAGCAGAGTTTTGGATGTATTGGAGTTTGTTGAGAGTTTTGGAGGGTAGACCATAGAAAAGGCTATTGCAGTAGTCGATTCGAGAGGTGATGAATGCATGAATGAGAGTTTCAGCAGCAGAGAAAGAAATGGATGGGTGGAGTCGTGCAATGTTTTTGAGATGAAAGAAAGCAGTCCGGGTTATGTAGTTTATGTGTTGTTGGTATGAGAGTGTGGTGTCAAAAAGAATGCCAAGGTTTCGGATGTGTGGGGATAGAGTGAGGGTTGTGTTGTCTATGGTCAGGGTGAAGTCTTAGGTGGATTTGGTAATGTTTTTGGGGCCAATAATGATCAAGTCGGATTTGTTGCAGTTCAGTTTTAGCAAATTGTGTTGCATCCACGTTTTGATTTTGGAGAGGCAGTGGATGAGGGAAGAGTGAGTTGTGGAGTTGATGGATTTAGTAGTTATGCAAAGTTGAATATTGTCGGCGTAGCAGTGGAAATGGAGGCCGTGGCGGCGAATGATGCTTCCAAGGGGGAGGAGGTAGAGGATGAACAGGAGGGGACCAAGCACCGAACCTTGGGGGACGCCTTGCAATAGGGGAGCAGTGGCGGAGGAGCAGTTGTTGATGTGGATGGTGGATGAATTGTTGACGGTTAGTGAGGTTCTTAGTGAGTATGGTACTGAGCCGGTGATGTTAAAAGAGTTCTTGAGACGGGAGACGAGGATGGAGTGGCTGATAGTGTCAAATGCTGCTGTACGGTCCAGGAGGATGAGGATACTGAAGTGGCCGGAGTCAGAGGAGAGGAGGAGATCATTGGTGACTTTGAGAAGGGCTGTTTCTGTACTGTGTTGTGGACGGAAACCAGACTGGAACGGTTCAAACAGGCTATTGGATTTGAGATGGGCTTTGAGTTGGGTGGCAATGACTCGTTCCAGGATTTTGGACAGATATGGAAGGTTTGAAATGGGGCAGAAATTTGCAATGTTGTCAGGGTCAAGACCACGTTTTTTTAGGATAGGGGTGATGGCAGCCAGCTTGAGAGACTGCGGGACAAAACCAGTGGTGAGTGTAGCAAATACCAACTGCTTAATTAAAGGTTTAGGGTTAGAATTTAGGGTTCAGCTATTATAAGTAGTTATTTTATAGTTATTTAGTTTTATTTTATAGTTATTTATTTTATAAGTGGTTATTTTATAGTTATTTATTTTATAGGTTATTTTATAGGGTTCAGCTATTAGAAGCAGTTATTTTATAGTTATTTATTTTATAAGTAGTTATTTTAAATGTTATTTTATAGGTTCAGCTATTAGAAGTAGTTATTTTATAGTTATTTATTTTTATTTTATAGTTATTTTATTTTATAGTTATTTATTTTATAAGTAGCTATTTTATAGTTATTTATTTTTAATTTATAGTCATTTATTTTTTAGTTATTTATTTTTAATTTATAGTTATTTATTTTATAAGTAGTTATTTTATAGGTTATTTTATAGGTTTCAGCTATTATAAGTAGTTGTTTTTCACGGTATATTGTGATGTATTAAGGTGTAGTTATTATAAAGTGTCACCCAAGTTTAAAGGGCCAATATTTCATTATTTTCATTTTTTCCATCAAAAAGTTGTGTTTGTGTTGTGTTTGAGTTGTGTTTTGTTTCATTCACACATGTTTAAAACTGTGCCCCACTTTGTGATGTCAAGTGGTAATACAGGAAGTGCTCCATTGTCTTTTCAAACTCCATACTCCTTCACTTGAATCACATTGATAATTTCAGCCCAAAAATAATACTGTTGGATTGCGCGGTATCAGAATCAAAATGACTTTCATTAGGGAGGGGACAAGATCTCGTGCCACAAAATCCCTCAAGGCAAAATTGCCACAAGGTTGTGCACATATGAGAAAAATTATCTTGTGAGATTTTTTCCGTCCTCAATGTTTTGATTGGACAAAAAAGGTTTAAATGTTGGTGAGTTAACTTTTGAGAAACCGTGCTACAATGACAGCAAAAGTCCTCAATAAAATCTATTTTAAGGCCAAAACCGTGAACTGAAGGACATTTATGACAATTTATATTAAAATCTCTCCATGTCTCAATCTCATGAACCTAATCTCAGGTTTTGTCAGGGATGAAAGACTTCCGCCTTTTAGCGGATCTCCGCTTTTTTTTCAGCCGCATATTTTTTTTGTTTTTTTTTTTTCTGTGCAAATGCGTTAGGAAAGATTTTGGGTGTATATATACGTATAGTTGTGATAAAAGGAGAAATTCAATTTGTCAACTGGACAAAGTTTCATTCATTCATTCATTCATTCATTCATTTTCTTCCGCTTTTCCATTTTCTGGGTCGCGGGAGCAGCAGTCCAAGCAGTGTTCTGCTGCCCAGAACACAATGCACCAGCCCCCATGAATCCTTCCGCGGGTGGTGGGTCCACAGGAGGACGGCTCACGTCACAACAGGCCTTGATGTATTCTTCTGCCATGGGGGCTACCAGTGTCCGCAGACACTGGGGGCGAGGTGGGGTTAAGTGTCTTGCCCAAGGACACAACGGCAGCGCTCATCTGTGGGAGCTGGGATCACATGCGGTCAACCCGTCAAGAGCGGGATTCGAACCACCAAGCCCTGGATCACGAGGCATATGCTCTACCAACTGAGCTACTGCCGCCCCTGGACAAAGTTTGTTTGGTCGAAAACACATACGTATAGTTGTGTTTAGTGTCACCAACCGTCCCTTGAAAAATGGAATCGTCCCGTATTCAGAAACAGAAGTACGCGTCTCGTATTAAAAGTGTACCGTGCGAGCCCATGTGAGCCGCGGGCAGACACCGCACGTAATGGCGCCCGCCGGGGGGGGACTTTCAGCTTTTTTTAATGACGGGACACTTTCCTCCCTGTTTTGTAGGAATTCTATCTCGTCCCACCTAGGGATGGAAATTGATAAGATTTTTACGATTCCGATACCATTATCGATACTGCTTAACGATTCAATTCTTTATCGATTCTCTTATCGATTCTAATTTGGGGAAAAAAGGAGACCAAACTGTTTGATTAACACCAAGATTAGCACTAGTCCTGGTCTAGTCCTGGTCTAGTCCTGGTCTAGTCCTGGTTTAGTCCTGGTTTAGTCCTGGTCTAGTCCTGGTCTAGTCCTGGTTTAGTCCTGGTCTAGTCCTGGTCTAGTCCTATTCTAGTCCAGGTTTACTCCTGGTCTAGTCCTGGTCTAGTCCTGGTCTAGTCCTGGTTTAGTCCTGGTCTAGTCCTGGTCTAGTCCTGGTCTAGTCCAGGTTTAGTCCTGGTCTAGCCTTGGTCTAGTTCTGGTCTAGTCCTGGTTTAGTGGTTTAGTCCTGGTCTAGTCCTGGTTTAGTCCTGTTCTAATAGTCCTGGTCTAGTCCTGGTCTAGTCCTGGTCTAGTCCTAGTTTAGTCCTGGTTTAGTCCTGGTCTAGTCCTGGTCCAGTCCTGGACTAGACCAGGACTAAACCTGGACTAGACCAGGACTAGTCCTGGCCTAGTCCTGGCCTAGTCCTGGTCTAGTCCAGGTTTAGTCCTGGTTTAGTCCTGGTCTAGTCCTGGTCTAGTCCTGGTCTAGTCCTGGTCTAGTCCTGGTTTAGTCCTGGTCTAGTCCTGGTCTAGTCCTGCTTTAGTTCTGTTTTAGTCATGGTTTAGCCCCGGTTTAGTGCACACGCTAATGTTGACACAAGCCGCTGCTTTCACCTAATATCTCCATTTGATGCAGAAATAATATAATAATACGATTCATCCTGTGTCGCTCTGTTGCCAGAAAATTTGCGTGTCTCCACGTGTATTCGCGTATGCGCTTATATCCTAGACTTTCTGCTGCTAAGTATCCGACCGCACTTTGTACAGGAGCTTCGGAGAAACTGACCTGTCCCGACCCTGTCCCGAACGTCTCCCGAACGTGTCATGTGTCCAAGTGGAAGTTAAAAGTCCATTTTCACTATTTTCGCTCGTCAAGCGAAAATAGTATATAAACTCCGTATCAGTGAAGTGGCGAAGCACGTAGCAATCCCACCACTTTTGTGCGTAATTCGTGCTGGCTGGAATCGTTAAGAGAATTGTTAGATAAACTGCTAATCGAACACGCGGAACCGGTTCTCAATAGGAACCGGTTCTCAATTCCCATCCCTAGTCCCACCCCGAACTTTTATTCATTCCTAAGGGAAAATTATTTTGGTTACAGACATCCAGCTAACCTAGAAGAAATCAAAGCTATGAAAAATGAATCACTATTTAAATTCAATGTAATTAAAGGTGGACTATGTATGTCTGTCACTTGCTTGTTTCTATGCAGATGTCATTGCTCTGCCCGGAATGTTCCATAGTATGACATTAAACAGCTCTACCTTACATTTATTCAATTGCTGGTGGCTTATAACTCAAAAATCCCTAGAAAAAATAGGCATTTTGACTGTGAGCAGGGTTGCCTCTCCACAGATCTGACCTGTGACTTGCTCTGGTTTGATCTTCATGATGATAGAAAGGTTTAATACCATACTGCGAAACATTCCACACAAAGCAATAACATCTCCATGGAAAATGTGTGTATGTGTGTGTGTGTGTGTGTGTGGGGGGGGGGGGGGCAAAAAAAAAACAAAACAAAAAAGCCGGTGCGGTGCGCTTTTAGAGTACTGACTGATTCTGCAATATTGTGACCACTAAGGGGTGCTGGAGTGCACTTTTGCTTTTTTAAATAGCTGTAGGCCTACATGGCTATAATGGCCTTTGGTCTTTTTTATGTTCAAAACCTTTTTTTGTAATTGTTGTTTATATTTTTTATTGCAGTACTCATTAAAACTGTACATTTGTTTTTGAAAGTAGTTGTTGTGAATTGAGTTTGTATGGACAACTGTCTTTTTTGTTTTTGGGTGGTGGGCGGAAGTTAGGGTTTGGTCGGGGGGGGGCTTTCGCCCAGGGAGTAAATCACTCAGGGAACGCCACTGGATAAACTAAAGCTCTAGTGAAAAAAACAAAAACTTAAATTATATCTTCAGTTCCTATAGAGTTAGGACCTGCTGTTAAAGTGTGAAACTGGAGGTCCTGAGGAAGAGGGGATTTAACAGTGTGGGTTCTGTGTTCAGACTTGGACCAGAGGGGCTGTGAGGGGTTTCCACGTGTCCAGAAGGGGGCGTCGCTCTGTGATGGTGGGTGGTAGAAGAAGAAGATTGACTTTATTGATCTCACACAGGAGAAATTGTCCTCTGCATTTGACCCATCCTGTTATTAGGAGCAGTGGGCAGCACATTACTGCTCCCGGGGACCATCTCCATGATCTTCTTGCTTAGGCTTGGTCAGGACCTCAGCTGGAGGATTTAGTTTTTACCTATAGTGCATGTTTTGGGTTGATGGGGGAAACCGGAGTTCCCGGAGGAAACCCACCCAAACACGGGAAGAACATGCAAACTCCACACAGAAAGGCCTGGGCGACCCGAATCTACAGGGGCAGGAGCAGGACTCTCCCCTGAGGTGATCCTGATGAATTCTGATGATAACACAGACCAGAAGGGGCAAGGGGGAAGATTTGATTTGTTGAGTGTATATAACCTCCTGGGACCCGAAGAAAAAAAGTGTTTTTTTTTTTTTTTTTTTTTTTTTTTTTGTGATTTTCTATTTGGAGATACATGAACACCTTAGCATTTACATGTTGTTAATTTTATTTTTAATTTAATTTTATTTATGTTGCAACATGTCCTGTAATGGACTGTAATAGTGTTAAATCCACGTGAAGTCAATTAACAACCTAACAAAAATATCTTTTTTTTGATGACCAACATCTCTGACAAGCTTCTACAGTCGCCTCAGAATTTTTTTTACTCCCTTTTAATTTCTTACTTATTTATTTATTTATTTATTTATTTATTATTTTTAATTACTTTTTTTATTTTTTACTTAATTTTATTTATTTTATTTTTATTTTATTATTATTTTTTTTTACTTTATTTATATTAGTTTTTTTATTTTTATTTTATTTACTTTTTATTTACTTATTTATTATTATATTTATTTAATTATTTATTGTTTAATCCTAGTGCAGCCACAAACTAGAGTCTAACTCAAAACACTTAAAAGTGTACACTTATAGATCAAGTGTGTGGAGAGGCAAGCTGGTTCACATTAAGAATACATGTTTTTCAAAGTATTTTTAGATGATATTCTCAGTGTAACTTGTGGTGTAAATGGTTAAGGATTTACAGATTTTGCAAGACTGAAAGCTGTCTCATAAAAGCCCAAGAAAACTACACTTTCCTTATACATAGTGACTATAAAACAATATGGCATAATGCAGTGGTTCAAAAGGTAGAAGGTCCATTTTCATTTTCAGTCATTTATTTATTCATTTCGAGCACGTCAACACAAGGAAATAAATACATGTAACCAATATACTGTACAGTCAAATACATTCACTTCTTTTGCTCGAAAAGCAGTGGGAAGAAGAAAACTTACTGAATCCCACCCCTGTCTTCCAAAACATAACTTAAATTATTGATTTATTATGGATAAATTATTATTGATTCCATGTCAGTTCAGTTGAAAAACACAAAACAAAACAAAACAAAAACAAATTCCATTCCTGTACAAAAACAAAACAAAACATTTGATTAGGGACAATAAATTACACATAAGGCGTTTCTATCTGGAACATATAAAGTTTGCAACAAGTAAACATACCAGGAATGGTAAGCACAAAAAATACCAACAATGGAATCACAAGTACAATAACACACATACATAATACCAACGATGGTGAGACAACAGCAGATACCAAAGCACAAAACTGATAGAGAAAAGTGCTATTTGACAATTCATTCAAATTCGTCTCTCTCTGTATTCAGACCAGACCATGTCTTTATATAAGAACTTAAATTTGTGAATATTTTGGCAGAGCTTTTGCTGTAAATCCAGAGCATTCCACATTTACCCCACATAGGTCGCTAGTTTACTTCCCAATTTGAATAAAGTGCTAAAGTGCCCTCAAGCAAAGCATCCGTCTTGCTACTTCTTATTTTGCATATGTACTTTCTGATAGGGAGTCTTCTTTTTACATGTTATGCAATGCCACTGAGTCATTTTCCTTAATTCTATTTATTTAATTTGGGCAAAGTTAGTTAGGGGAAATGTCGACGCCAATACCGAAAAATGAGCTGGAATGGATATCATCTTCCAAATATCAGTTCAGTTTGATATCCTGGTTGAACACACAAACCGATGTAATAAGATTATACTGGTAGTTGACCCAGAAAGTGTCATAATGTTTGAATTTTTCTTTATACAAAGCTGTTCTGTGGTTATTTGTGGGATAAATAACAGCTATGCAACACATTTGGGTCAGTTTTGTCTTATTTTATGTTTGTAGAAAGGAAATAAACGCTGTTTTCTGTCTGTTTTGTCTATTTATTTATACAATTAACCTTTCTATCATCATGGAGACCAAATCAGGCCATGTTACAGGTCAGATCTGTGGAGAGGCGACCCCACTCACAGTCAGAATGCTGATTTTTCCAGGTATTTCTGAGCTATAAAACCACCTGTGATTGAATAAATGTAAGGTTAGAGCTGTTTAATGTCATATTGTGGAACTTTTCAGGCAGAGCAATGACATCTCCATAGAAAAAAGCAGGTGACGCACCTTAATTAC